>CM068742.1:14023469-14607679 GCA_035084275.1 Hydrolagus colliei | reverse complement strand
TGGTGTGTGGGGGGGGTGAGTGTGTGTCGGGGGGGGGGTGTGTGGGGGGTGTGAGTGTGTGTGGGGGGGGGTGTGTGGGGGGGTGAGTGTGTGTGGGGGGGGGGGTGTGTGGGGGGGGTGAGTGTGTGTGGGGGGGGGGGAGTGTGTGGGGGGGGTGAGTGTGTGTGGGGGGGGGGTGTGGGGGGGGTGAGTGTGTGTGTGTGGGGGGTGTGTGTGTGTGTGGGGGGGGGGGGGTGTGTGTGTGTGGGGGGGGGGTGAGTGTGTGTGTGTGTGGGGGGGGGGTGTGTGTGTGTGTGGGGGGGGGGGGGGTGTGTGTGTGTGTGGGGGGGGGGGGGGTGTGTGTGTGTGTGGGGGGGGGGGGTGTGTGTGGGGGGGGGGGGGGTGTGTGTGTGGGGGGGGGGTGTGTGTGTGTGTGGGGGGGGGGGTGTGTGTGTGTGTGTGGGGGGGTGACTCACTGTCTCTGTGTCTGTTGCTCGGTCCCTCGGCGGCCGCTGACTCTTCCCAACCCCCCCCGGCCTGGTCACCACAGTCACCCTCCCCCCTCCTCCCCCTCTCCTCCCCCCTCCCCTCCTCTCCCTCTCCCCTCTCCCCCTCCCCCCCCCTCTCCCCCCTCCCCCCCTCCCCCCCCCCTCGTCCCTCTCCCTGTCCCTCTCCCCCCCCTCCCTGTCCCTCTCCCTGTCTCTCCCGGGCGACTCCGCGGCAACAAGTTTAAAAATGGCGCGCCGCCCACCCCAGCCACAGCGACACCAGGCGGATGACCACCACCCCGGCTACAGCGACACCGGCCGGCGACAGCCCGCTACTGCACCCCCCGGCCATAGCGACACCAGCCGGCGCAGCCCGTTATTGCACCCCCCCCCACCCCCCCCCCCCCCCCCCGACCACAGCGACACCAGCCGGCTGCACCCCGCCACTGCACCCCTTCCCCCCTCCCCTCACCCTAGAGGTGACTGAGGATCCTTCACTTTGCCCCATTTCCAGGTGACACCTGAGGACTTTCCCCCTCGACTGTCGCCCACAGTCACCTCTTCCTCCCCCGCCGTGGCCGCCCCATTAAACACTCCCTGCCCCAGCCCCGCAGGGTGATGTAAATACAAATCACTGTTGGAAAATTGGTCGCCCACAAATATACAGTCAATTTTCCTACTCTTCTTCATCCTGCCCCGAACCCTCTCCTTGCTCTTGTCCCTATCTAACTGTACAGCGCCTTGGGACGTCCTCTCGACGTGAAAGGCGCTATATAAATGCAAGTTTTGATTGGTTGATTGATTCAACATTACACTTGTAATATTCTTTGCATTTTAAACCAAATAGAGCTAGACATCTCAAAGCACTTGTACGGCGCCTTTAGCATCAGGACCTCCCAAGGTGCTGGACAGTCAATGTTTCGGACCCGAGCTGAGGTCGGGGGATGGGGAGGGTAGAGGAAAGGGAGGGGATTTGGGGTAATTGATCAATTGGTCAATTAAAGAGGGTCTTGAGGCGGCACTTGAAGGAGACCAGGGAGGGGGGCGAGGCGGAGGGACTGCGGGATGGAGTTCCAGAGGTTGGAGGCAGAGTGGCTAAAGGCTCGCCCACCAATGGTGGGGCAGATGGGTTGGGGGACGTGGAGCCGACCAGAGCCTACCCCGGGTGGGGGGGGTGGGGTCGGGGTAGCGGGAAAGAGATAGGGAAGAGATAGTGGGAGGGCTGAAGGGGGGTGCGTAATAAGAAAAATAAAAACAAAGTAGTTTAAGTGGGGGGTGAATACTGTGGAGAAAAATAAAAATCATTTGAGTATTGGAGGAATGGTATATAGACTAGGAAGCACTAATGGAGGAGCAAACCCCAGCAGGTGTGAAGGGCACCTTCTGAATTGTTAAACATGTGTTTAATTACATGCCAGCTCATTTGGAAATAATTGTAATTTTCTTCCCTGATGGGGCAGGAACAACAACAACAACATTGCACTTAAATAGCGCCTTTCACATCGGGAGGACGTCCCAAAGCACTGAACAGTCAGGTCGGGACCCGAGCGGGGATTGGGGGGGTGGGAGGGGTAGTGGGAAAGAGATAGGGAAGAGATAGTGGGAGGGCTGAAGGCGCTGTCGAAGAGGAACGTCTTGAGACCGGCCTTGAAGGAGGAAAGGAAGGAAGCGAGGTGGAGGGGCTGCAGGATGGAGTTCCACAGTGTGGGAGCAGAGACTGAAAGCCCGGCTGCCGATGGTTGGGCGGTGGACGTGGAGCAGGCCTGAGTCTGCTGAACGGAGGGTGCGGGCAGGCTGAGAGGGAGACAGCAAGTCGGGGATAAGGCCGTGAATGGCCTTGAAAGTGAGGACAAGGATCTTGAATTCGATCCTCTGGGTGACGGGGAATCAGTGGAGACGGGCGAGGGTGGGAGTGATGTGTTCGCGAAGCCTGGTACGGGAGAGTACACGAGCTGCAGGGTTCTGAATGATCTGCAGCCTGTGAAGGGAGGAGCTGGGGAGGCCGACGAGGAGAGAGTAAAGCAGGATAGCAAAATACAGTACTGTACTTGCTAATTAGTGCGATGGCAGTTGTTGAACTTCCAAGGGAACATCAAATTGAACCGGAATGAATTGCAATGCCAGCTACGGTGATTTTCCATTAGCTCTATTATCCATTACACTGTTCCATCTTGTGGTAATGTGTATCGGTTAGAAACATTGTTAGAAATGAGTCCAGAACTAATGTATCCTGTGTAGATAATGGATCCAGAGATGTGCTGAGAAATGAAGCGCGTGGGGGATTGAATAAATAACTACATATTTCAAATGCAAGTTGTTGTTGTTGGGGAGCAAAAAAGGGCTTGTTAGGCCCAGCGTCATTCTCTTGTTTCTAAAATGTTCCTAATGAGAATTGTACGAGATGTGTTCCTTGAGTTTTCACCATCCCTCTGATGCACACTGCAAAGCTTCCCAGCAATTTTGACTCTGAACTCCGTGGAAAGAACAAGGACCAAAATCAAACACCAAGTCGATGGGATGGACACCGATTGCTTGCGTTGTTTTGGTTGCACAAGATTTACTGTGAAGTGGAGTGTAGATGAACGTGGCAGCCCAATTTGCCCAAAGCAATGTCCCCAAAAACAACCATATTCCACGAATTCTAGGGAAAGATAGACTTACAAAAGGAATGAAGTTGACTTTCTTTTATTAATAGTGTTTCAAATTCAGTGATAGATAGTTATTAGTGCACAGTTTGTTCACAGAATTTATTCACTCGGCAAATTACGACTCCTTATTACACACCTCAATAACAATAGCATGGTCGAAGACTAAACACAAATCATTTTCTGCCTGGTAGTACATAGAGCTCCAACAAATATAAACTTAAAGCTATAATTTTCCAGAATAATCTCTGAAATATTTACCATGAAGAAAGTATTTGCTTCACCCCACAAACACATACGTGCAGAGGGAGGATCCTAATCGTAAATACCGTAATCGTTGGTTATTTGCTCCACATTTCCTGGTAAACACCTATATTACCAAAAGTCCTACATTAGAAGCACATGGAGATAGTCAGAAATGTACTAGTCTAACTAAACGTTATTCAGTTGATTAGAAATATTTTTGTGCAAATAAATAATAAAGCTCCCCCTTTACTGACACTTCGACCGACCATGCAATTCTACCCAATCCCTGTGAAATAATAGTGATGCTGGAGTGAGTGCACATAACGTACAACATGTTTCCTTGATGTGCATTCAAAAATCTCAAGGTAAATCAGTCACATCAACCCCAAATAGCAAATTCTGCCATCCTGCTGCCCCTCTTAAAACATAATAGTGTAAGCCAACAGAGTATATTTGGAAAGTGGTTCCTTATAATCTTTACAATAAAAATCAAACTAAGTGGAGCATGATTGGGGTTTGCTACCATTCTTATATTTAACAATTGGCGTGTGAAATGCTGCAGTAAATATCTCTAGCTGTAAGACATGTTAATGGTCATTTCATCATCCTTTCATAATGCTGTATAAAACCAGTTGATATTTTAGTAAACCTTGTAAAATAAGTAATGATTAGTGTTATTAGTTTTTTTTAATGCATTATGGCTAATGTGTTCATTATATCTTAACATGGTTTGCAATGTGTTTCTTTTAAAGTCTGTGGATATGTGTTGTGAGAAAGAGATAGAAATATCAGATATTATTTGTATTAGAGTGAAAGCATCATTTTGTATTGTTACCTAAATCTGCGGAAATAAAGAATGACAAAGGGAGGTGGGAAAGATATCTGTGTTTTAAATTCAAATCAGATTTTCCAGGCTGTTTTTCTATGTTAAATAAATGGGCATTCTCAAATAAAATATGGGAAATGGGCTGCAAAAAATAAGGTCTTTTTAAAAACAAAAATGATGCCTAAACACTAATTTAACATAAATTTCAAGTGAATAATTGTGGATTATATTTGTTAGAATAGTTTTCAGTAGTTTTGCAAAATGAGACTGTATATGTGTGAATCCTTTGTAATTTAATTAGAACTATTTTAACGAGGCTGTTCCTGCAAGACAAACACATCTTTGACAGTGGGTTGAATTCCGTGTGCAATCTGCATATTTTAGTGACAAAAAAAGCGCGAGCAAAGCCCCCATGTTCACAATTCTTCTAGAATTGGATGGTAGGGAGTTGTATGCTGAACAATATTCAGCCCGACTATTAATAATAATCCTTAAATTTGATATAGAGCTTTTCAGGTCTTCTAGACCAACGGTTCTCAACCAGGGGTACATGTAGCCCAGGGGGTACAAAATTACTTCCAGGGGGTACAGATGGCAGTACATTGATTTATTTAGCTCTCTTATTTAGCATTTTATAGCCTTCAAAATTGTATATTTAATTGTTATTCCCCTTGTTTTGTAGTTGCTAGTTATTTTGTTATATACGAAAAGCTTGGTCATACAATGCAAGTGGAATGAGAGGGGTTTTGTGTGTGTGGTTGGGTGGGGGTACATGATCATGTTGAAAATTAACATGGGGTACATTACTGAAAAAGGTTGAGAACCACTGGTCTAGATGTCTCAAAGCGCTTCACAGAATATACTGTAGTGAACTGACTGTATATTTGTGGGCAAAACGCAGCAGCCAATTGCGCACAGCAGTGTCCCACAAACAGTCATGGATTGAAATGACCGATTTTAATATTGTGTTTTTTTTGGAGGGATTATTATTATTAAGCGTGTGAAGTAAGGAAACTTGCCCAAGGTTTCGCCCTGACCTGCCTGGACTAACAATACAGAAGGCAATTACTGTTTACTTGATTAGCTCATTAATGTCCAACTCCCGTTATACTACATAGAGGCAAACTTAGCTTATAAAAACATCTAAAGCCACAGGGCAGCTATCTGTAAGACTGAAAGTCTGCCAAGAAATGGTAAAACAGGATCCAAATAATATATAAATCATAGTTTCATTCTACAGGGTGTTCACCTGTAAATTCTCTTACCCCGTTACACTGTTACAAAATAGTGATATGCGACTAAGGAGGAGCTGAAACTAAGCTGTCAGATGGAGATGGATTATAATCAAACGATGGCGCACTCACATACACTGATCCTCTGGCCATCTAAACACAGGTAAATTTAATACAATTAACTAATTCTATATACAATTATCATCATTCTTCCACATGTTTTGGTTGTTGGTCAGTGCAAAGTACATGAAATATGTGGGTCACAGGACTTTGTGAACATCCTGTAAATCGAAATTTAAAACTAGTCTAGGGACAGACTAAACAGTTCCATTTGTTTAGTAAGTTCACAATGCATCATTCCCCAGCTTTTTTGTGATCCAACATAATTATGGAAATAATTATTATCGGTGGCGAGACATTCTAATGTACTTATTTCAATCTAGAACAAAAATTTACTTGAGCCAATACATTTTTCATGACGAAAGTGCTATTGAACGGAGAGGGGTTTGATTTTGCTGTCTGTTAAACGACATTGGCTACGATAATAATCCTGAGTTAATGCCGATTTTCTGAATTTACTAAGAAAACTCTGACAGTATGGCCGAACGCACTTCTGACTGACTCCGTCAACAAGATCCTGACTGCTCCTTTTAGCCTGTTCGCTAATGATTTCACTGTCTCGTGAATCTCCCTCAAGAAAATCCCAACTTAAAAAGCTAGGTCATTAAGGCTAAATTATGGACCTCAAGTAAAATATGCTGCAGAAAACTTGATGCTAGAATTCCCGACATTGCCAAGTGTCAAATATTAAAAATGCTTTTACAAATCTGCTATTTTACATAACAACGGAAATGTTCTCTTAAAGTCTTGCAACACACGAAAAACTAACGCAGCCTTCTACATTTGGTTCAATCAGGTTAGTATGTTACAGCCATCTGCAGGATCACCACTCGCATTTCTGCTTTGGCTTGTTTAGCTGAGCATTTGTTGCATTGTGCAGCTAGAGTTAAATAGTTAATGTTACAATGACAATTCTTTGAAGTTGAGATCAAACAGGACCACAGCTAAAATGGCCTGGCAGCTGTTCATGATATTTTAGTGAGACTGGGCTATACTAGAGAAATACTCCAGAATGTCCTGTATTGTGAACTCCATTATAATGCTAGATCCAGGATAACAACGGCCGATCAGACCCTCAAAGTGCTTGTACTGCCGAATGAATTCATCCTGCATGGAATGCCACACAACCTATGGGGAATAAGGAAATCACCATCAGTAAAGGGGAACAGGATCTCACACAAATACCAGTCGCTCATTAACAGGTCACTGTCAACATCAACATTTACATTGTAGTTTCAGGGTTCATATTATTTATCTAAAAGGGATTGATTGGCACGATTGATCTGGAAATTTTAAACACCAGGAGACATTAGTTGATTACTTATGTCATCAGTTACTAGAAGCATATCTATGGGTTCAAGAGGCAACTAGATAGGCCTTTGGAACAAAAAATGAGGGATAGGATTAAAATACAGTTAGTTAGGGTTTCACTTTCAAGGCCATGCCCCTCCTATCTCTCCAACCTGCTGTCTCCCTACGAACCTGCCCGTCCACTCCGTTCAGCGGGTTCCAGCCTGCTCCATGTCCCCGCCCGACCCACCCTACCATCAGCGGACAGGCTTTCAACCTCTGACCCTACACTCTGGAACTCCATCCCACAGTCCCTTCGTCTCACTCCCTCCCTCGCCTCCTTCAGGGCCGGTCTCAAGACCCTCCTTTTCGATTGTGCCTTCTGCTGCCCGCCAACGCCTCCCCGCCCTCCCCCTAACCTGATTTAAGCGCTCTTGCAACGCCATCCGGCGTGGAGGGCGCTATATAAATCGAAGTTGTTGTTGTTGATCTACCCCCGTGCTCGGGTCCCAACTTGACTGTTCAGCGCCCAGGACGTCCTCCTGACGTGAAAGGCGCTCTAGAAATGTAATTTTGCTGTTGTTGTTTGGTACTTTTCAAGTCTTCACAATTCCCTTGTCTTATTTCTGACTTATTATTACCTCTATCTGGATACACAGTAGACGCAACATATCCGCACACCAATTATCTGGTTGTCCAATTATTTTTCAAACTTGGAGCTGTGAGATACTCCAGTCGTGTGTGTATATGCACAAGGATATCAGGATTATATGAGCCAGCAGAGTGTCGGTAAGTGCTTACTTACCAATCCACAATAATAACAACATTCCTTGCATTTGGTACAGAACACTGTTGATGCATCTCAAAGCGCTTCCCAAGATACAGTGTGAAATGATTGTCAGTTTACATTTTGTGGGTGAAACATGGCAGCAAGAGCATTAGAGATGAGGAGAGAATCAGACAAAGACACAAACAAAATGTCTAACAAAAGTGAGAGGCAAAGAGTTTAGAGTGAGAGACGCACCTCAGATAAGAGAAAAAGAGATGAGGTGAGGCAGCGAAAAAAGTCAGAGAAAGAAAGCAAGAAATGTGCATCTATGCTGACAGTACATCTAATGGAAGAAAGTGTTGGTTGCAATGTAGCCAAGTTGTATTTTGTGTGATACCCAACTATTTTCAGTGGCTCCAATCAAGTGTTTAATACCGCCTCTCTGCTGTACACAATACTGCACAGGGAAAAGAAATAAAAAGGCCCATATTACATTAGGAACATTAAGAATTTGAGGGTCAGTACGCATAATTATAATTTAAGAGAGGTTCTGTGGATCAGGGAAGAGGGAGTCCGTAAATGTTCCTATGAATTTGCTGTATTATGGTACAGTACTGCTAACATTAACAATCATTCTCTTCATGGTGAGACACTGCTGTGTACAAATTGGTTGCTATGTTCGCCCACAAAATACAAATAAGCCACTTCACAGGATATCCTGCAGTACGCCTTGAAATGTCTTTCCAACAAGTAAAAGGCGCTAAATCAAATGTAAAGATTACCATTATCACCTGCTGTACTGAATCTCGGGTTATCAGAAATAATGAACATGATCTTATTCTTGTACGACTATTCCATTCTGCCCAAACTCACCTGCAACAGATTCTCCTCCTCACAGAGATGCTTATCCACCTTCTTGTATAGGTTGTCCAGCCCCTTTTTGACTTCCTTTCCAGGATATTCTTTGATAACTTTACGGAGTTCTTGCTTGTTGAAAGCTAGTTGGTAACTGACTTCCTCCTCTCGAACACCTTGTGCCACACGAGCTTCGATCCCTTCGAAGAAATGCTGCATCCACAACAAATGTTAGTTAGAATTAGAACATGAACACACCGTGTACAATAACCATCAGTTACACGCTCAAATGTTTCAAGAATAAAATCACTTGTGGAAGCATTGAAACATTTCATGAAAGAAACAGCCAGAATTTAGATAAACAAGCCCACAAGAATATTAATAGTTGAAATTGAAAATTACATTTATAGAGCACCTTTCACGTCGGGAAGTTGTCCCAAGGCGTTGTATAATAATCCTTGAATTTGATATAGCGCTTTTCACATCTTCTAGATGTTTCAAAGCGCTTCACAGAATATATTGTAAAGTGAATTGACTGTATATTTGTGGGTGAAACGCGGCAATCAATTGCACACAGCAGTGTCCCACAAACAGTCGTGGATTGAAATGACCGATTTTAAAATTATGTTTTTTACGATTATTTTGAGGGATTATTATTAGACGTGTGGAGTAAGGAAACTTGACCAAGGTTTCGCCCTGACCTGCCTGGATTCGAAAACAATCTCATGATTGTAAGGCGAGTGCTCTATTCACTGAGCTACAGGAATCCACAGTCCTGCACAATCAATTTACTTCACATTACATTCTGTGAAGTGATTTGAGACATCTAGAAGATATGAAATCGCTATATCAAATGCAAGGATTATTATTATTTATTATATAGTATCCTTTGGACAACTCTTACCAATTTCAGATTTGCAGAAGCTTAATTGTTTTAATTTCTAGTGAGGTAAAGGAGACTCACGTTCAGTTTCTCAAGCGGTTGTCCCAAAGAATATATGACGTAAGCTTGCAGGTACTCTGTATATTTCTGCTTTGCTTCCTTTCTCTCGATTTCTAGGCAGGCGATTTTGAGGCGAGAGAGCGTTGAAAAAATGTGGTGGAAGTTTTCCATCATCACCACATCTCGAGGTGTCTTCTGACTTTCATTGGCCACTTTTTCCACTGAGAACAAGAATAAATGCATCACATCGTAAGCACTGCACTAAAAGCTCTAAATCATCTGACTCACGTTCAGATGTTATCAGTGCCTCACCGTTGTTGTACACGGCTCGGATGAGCCGGCTATAGGCCTTGTTCAGATCCCCCCTGCGATCCGCAATTCTGAAGATGGACTCGGACAGTTCCGCAAACTCTTCAAATCCACTGACAAACGGCAAGATTCCAACTTTGCTTTTCTTTGATATTTTCACTTCTTCCATCTGCTTAATTTGATTCAACTAAAAGTGTGAAGGACACAAAAGCAAATTAACATTGTATTTATAGGACTAAACCTAAAATATGGAGTCCTGTAGCTCAGTGGTTGGAGCACTCGCTTTATAAGCATGAGACCTGTGTTCGAATCCAGGCAGGTCAGGGCGAAACCTTGGGCAAGTTTGCTTACTCCACACGCCTAATAATAGTCTCTCCCAAAAAAAACTCTCATAAATTGGTCATTTCAATCCATGACTGTTTGTGGGACACAATTGGCTGCCACGTTTCGCCCACAAATATAGTCATTTCACTTTACAGTGTATTCTGTGAAACATTTTGAGATGTCTAGAAGACATGAAAAGCGCTGTATCAAATGCAAGGATTATTATTATAATATGTGACTGGTTTAGGATTAATTGCTGTACACAGACCCTGGTGAATACTGCAGGTAGAAAGCATTACACAAGCAGGATTTGGTAGGGCAGATTGTGTCAGCGAATTCAAGAGGTAATTAGACAGCAATCTTGATTGATTGAGAGCCGTTATAGTACTAAGGTTTAATATATGTTTTTGTAATGAGACCGGCCAAATGGAGGGCACGGGGCGAGTATTCTGGGAGCGTGAGATAAAATTGTCTGAAGGGTTTTCTTCATCAGAACCTCTTATGATCTGCGAATGGTCCTTGCCTATCCTGTATAATCCTATGTTCCTATACAACAGTTATAGAGTCACACAAAGGTACCAAATTAGTTCATTATAATATCATATCCAAATCATAATCCCCCCAAATGATAGTAAAAACCGTGCACGATATCTTGGTTTAAAATACAAATTAAATTTTTAATTTAAAGATATTGTGGACTTCCTGCTACCAGCACTAGGTGATGAAGCTTATACAAGATGATTTCATTCAGTTATATTTCACATTTCATGTTTCAATTTTGCATTTTTCTCAGTTATGTAGGAACAAGGGACATGTCAGGAACCCATTAGACACATTCCTTTACCAGGTGAAACCCAACACATAACTTAAATTAAAATGGTTATTTGGTTTAAATTTTTTTAAAAACAGTCACCTACAATGCATTTGTCAAAATTCCTTTTAACTGTCACTAGGACATTTCCTAATGTGGTACTGAGGAAAGAGGCAGGATCCACATTCTCTGCTGTCCAAACGTGATGACTCATCTTCACCAGCATATACAGGGAGTTAAAGCTGTCAATCTTGTCACCGAGTGAAATTAGGTTGTTCAGCTCCGGTTCGATGCAGCGGAAAACCTTTGTCATCATTGACCGGATAATTCCTGCCTCCTCTTTCCTGCAATGATAAAATACAGATTTTAAACAACAACAACAACAAAATTACACTTGTATAGCGCCTTTCACGTCAGGAGGACGTCCCGAGGTGCTGGACAGATAGTTACATATTCTTTTACAATTATTCAAACACAAACATACACTTCACCTGATGTTTACCTTTCTTAACCTGTTACACAAAACATTAGTGTGTTACACCATTATTACTCTACAGTCTGAAACCATTCGTAAAGCTTTCCCTCAGGACGCGTAGGTTGTAACACAGGGGTATGTAACAACAATTTGGATTTATAAAGCGCCCTCCACGCCCGATGGTGTCTCAGAGCGCTTCACAATAATGGATCCCGGGGCTAAGCCGGGGGAGAGATGTGACCAAAAGCGTGGTCGAAAAGAAAGGTCTTTAGCTTTGACCCGAAAATAGGAAAAGAGTAGGCGAAGGGAGTGAGGAAGGGAGTTCCAGAGCCTCGTGGTGTAGTAGCTGAAGGCATGGCCGTGATGTTGGAGCGGAGGATTCGGGGGACAAGGAGGAGACCAGACCCAGTGGAGCGAAGGTAACAAGTACTGTTGTGAGGAGAGAGGTCAGACAGGTAGAGGGGTGCAGAGGAGTGGAGGGATTTGAAAACAAGAGTGAGGATCTTGAAATCTATCTTCTCCGAGACAGGGAGCCAGTGAAGTCTGGCAAGGACTGGGGTAATTGGGAAGCGAAGTTTGGTTCGGGTGAGAATGCGGGCGTCGAAATTTTGGATAACCTGGATTTTACGAATGGTGGCGATGGGGAGACCGGCAAGGAGGGCATTAGAATAGCCCAGCTGAGAGGTGACAAAGGCCAGTGTTTCGGCGGCTTTTGGCTGACATATTGGCGGAGACGGGCGATGCGTCGGAGATGGAAGAAAGTTGTGCTGGTGAGGGATCGGATGTGGGGGAGGAAGGATAATTGGAGGTCGAACCTGGTGCCTTGGTTGCTTAATATGCTTATAAACGCTTTGAGTGCAGACCTACGATCCCAGTTGAGTTACAGGCAAGTTGCACAATTATTTGAAGATTTAAACACATTTCAAGAAGATTAAACAAAATAAAAAATTCGGGCCTAAAGTACTTACTCTGATGGCACAGAGTGTTTATCTGCCAAAGGATTATGTTGTCGAGATAGGGTTCCGCCGTCCATCTCCTCAGAATCCACCTTTATGAATGAAAAACACATTCTAGTAACCTATACGGCAGAGTATATTAAATTTCATACGACACTGGTATTTTCCACAATCTGGCAAAAATAAATTTTCGTTGCTAACTTTTTTTTAAATCATTTCTAAATTACAAAAATATCTGTCTTCTGGATTGTCAGGTTGCCATAGACACAGGTCATTGGCATTTCATCTAACACGCGCACACACACAGGAACATTACTTCCACTGTTGACATGTTGACATTGAACACAAATGAAAATTTAAAAAAATTATGAAAATAAAAGTTGATAATATCCAATGAAAATAAGAAGAAAATGTCAATTTCCACCAACCCTAGTTATGTGTTTGTTGTTTTTAAAAAAATGCCACTTCAATTAATGTATAACCAAGAGAAGAAATCAAGAGTGAATTGGGTGACGAAGTGACAGGCTATTAGTGACAGTTTAACTCTTGATGGAAGTAGTTCCCAGTTACCAATGTAGCAACTTTGTATTTTGATGATGACCAATTATCTGCTATGTTTCCTCATCCACAATTATCCTGACCGCAAGTAGTGAAGATAATCAGTTCCCTTCTGCACTGTCTGAGACGCCGTACATTGTTATTGTTCCATCAATAGCATCATGAACATTCAGTCTACTCCAAAGTTTAACACTGAAACTTACTTTGGCCAACAAGCAAAGCGCTCTTGGAGACGTGAATAGCGCTATATCAAATGCAAGTATTATTATTATTATTATTGGCTGATTTTTTTTAGGATTAGGCTTTCTGTGCAACAGTAATGAAGCTTCTCACATATCCAGGAAAGTTGCAATATTCAAGAAAATTATTATACAAACTAGCTTAAATGGCAAATCAATCTTTAATGGTTTTAATCAACAGAGGAATACAAAAGGAAACATAAAATCCATAAGTAACTTATCCACAAAATGTTTAACTTTCAATGGTATTAAAAATGTTGAATGTCAAAACTAATTCCCTAATGCATCAATAAGAAATTCAGATGTACTGCAGGAAATAGCAATGTTGCAGTAATATGGCTTCATTAACTAACCATAAGTAGCTTCAAACTTTAAAGTGCTTGGCAAAGGTTTTGCTTGTGAAGCAATTTGACACAATGATGTACAGTAAAAGCCCGTTTATCCGTGACCCGATTAACCGGATTGCTCGACCCCCTCCTGGGGCAATTCCCCATTCCAGCAATCGCGAGTATGCTCAATTTGCGCATGTGCACTTATTAAACTTACGAATTTGGAGGTTTTTAACCGATCGGTAAAACATGCTTTACCACTGATTTTTTACCGAGTGTGCTGAAATCTTTATTGGTAAGTAGCTATACAATATTCTGTTATTATTTAGTATATTATTAATATAGTATGTTTTAAAATAAGTAAATTTTTAGTGTTGGGTTTTCGGCAACTTGCCACCCGATTATCCGGCGCAGTCAATTGGTTGACCCCCCCGAGCGTGCCGGATAAACGGGCTTTTACTGTACTGTGCTGGAATGCCAAACACATGATGAAAATAATACTTGGATTTTTCACTTCCTTCTCAGGTAATAAAGACCATGGTTCCTTTTAACAGACCGAAGATGTATTAATAAAATGTGAGCATATCATACCAAGACTGTCCCCGGTAAAGCTGGATTCTGTTGTAGCTTGAAAAATTTGCTGATGAAATCTTGCTCAGCCAGACAAAGGGGCTCCAATTCGCTCAGGACTTGCTCAAATATCTACACAAAGAAAATTAATGTAGAATATGAGACAACCAAGTTGGATCTCTTCTGGAATGGCCTACAAAACTAAACCAACAAAATCAGAATATACTGTACAGCTGAACTCCAAGACAAGTTTCCTTACATCACATGTCTGTTTAACTAGCAGTAAATTTGTACGACTATTAGTAAATTTGCAGATTGCTTTTCTGAGGGTAATAATCCCTTCAAAAAAATTAATTAAACAATTATAATTTAGTCATTCAATCCTTGACTGTGGGCCACTGGTGTGTGAAATTGGCTCTAGCGTTTCGCCACTTTACAGTATATTCTATAAAGTGCTTGGAGACGTCTCGATGATGATGAAGCGCTATAACGAATGCAAGGAATATTATTTCAACACTACTGCTTTGTAGTCCGTCCAATTCTAACGTCTTCTAATAAGGGTTCAAAGCACATTTCTCGATTTACATAGCGGCCTAGCAGCCTGTAAATACAAATTAATTACTGTTTGCATATTATTATCATCTTTTAAATTGCATAACAACTCGCTTACTCAGCTTTATGCATAACATATCAATTTACAGTTGAAGAATACTTTTTAGTGATTATTAATCTCAAATATACATTTTTTTTTAAATTGCAACATTTTGTGGTAGACTCGGAGCACTGTATCTATTTTTTGTTCTCAAGTTAAAAAACACATGTGCGCCTTGTGGAAATGAATTCACAAAGTACTAAGTTCACCAACAGGTAGAATATTTCCATCCTTCTACATACAGCGATTGTGAATTTAGTTTATTGGTGAGACTGTTCGGTACCTTATCAAACTTAGTTCTGTCGGCTACATCGAGGTCCGATGAGGACATGTTTCCCATGTCCAGTAATGACGATGATTGAGAGCGACGATTTCCTGCTCCCTGAACAGTCAGCTTATTGAGGCTGGAGGTGGAGCCAGTAAGTTTCCCAGAACTTCCATGAAGACCTGTAGTTTAACAATCTAAATGAATAACGGCAACAACTACTCCGATTACTAGTACCCGTTAGTTGTATGGGATTGAGTTTCCAGTGAAATAATATCATCATAATAATCCTTGCATTCCTTGACTCGCTCTGCCTTTGAAGCGCTCTGAGACGCCGTCCGGCGTAGACGGAATGGAAGTTGTTGTCGTTGCCTTTCCCCACCTCCGCAACTTTTTCCGACTCCGCCATTACCTCACCCCTAAAGCCGCTGAAACCCTCATCCATGCCTTCATTGCATCCCGGCTCGACTATGCAAATGCCTTGCTGGTCAGCCTACCCATTTCCTCCCTCCACAGGCTGCAGATAATCCAGAACTCTGTGGCCCGTGTCCTCTACCGTTCCAAATTCTGTGAACCATCTCCCCCATCCTTGCCCGACTCCATTGGCTCTCCATCATCCAGAGTAGTGGTTCTCAACCTCGGGTCTCGACCCAAATCAGGGTTGCGGGAGGGGGGTCCTCAGTAGGAACGCGAAGGGTCATCCAAATTTTTTTATTTTTTTTAAAAATGTGGAAAATGCTAAAAGCTTTTAACGCTAAAAAAAGCTTTTAACCTTAAAAAAAGTGACACCACTGCCCCCAACCTCTGGAATGCCATCCCAAAGTCCCTCCGCCTCGCTCCCCCACTCCTTCAAGTCTCGCCTCAAGACTCTCTTCTTCGATGGACCCATCAGCAACTCTTCCCCCCAGTCCTCAGCTCAGGTCTGAAGCAGTAACTTGAGACCTGGACAAAAGTCCCAAGGCGCTTTTGTCCAGCGCCTTGGGACGGCCCCCTGACGTGAAAGGCGCTATACAAATGTAATTTTGTGGTTGTTGTTGCATTTGATAGAGAAATGTTCCGACATGAATTTTTGTTGTTAAAAAACAAAATACAGTAGAAGCCCGTTTATCAGGTACGCCTGGGGAGGTCGACTAATTGACTGTGCTGGATAATCGGGCGGCAAATTGCCGAAAACCCAACACAAAAATGTACTTATTTTAAAACATATTATATTAATGATATACTAAATAGTAACAGACTATTGTATAGCTACTTACCAATAAAGATTTCAGCACACTTAGTAAAAACCTCCAAGTTCGTAAGTTTAATAATTGCACATGTGCAAATTGAGCATACTCGCAATTGCTGGAATGGGGAATTGCCCCGGGAGGGGGTCGGGCAATCCGGTTAATTGGGTCATGGATAAACGGGCTTCTACTGTACTTTATTTTTAAAATGCATGAGAATTTAATTTAAATAAATTGGCGGTTTATATATTTACTGTACTAGGGTTTGTGAATAATTTTTCAATGCAGTTCACTTAAATATGCAAAACAAGTTATTTTGTTTTTCTCTCAGGAGTTAGTTATTTCTTGGGTGAACATCCGGAAAGAAAGGTAGATTAAACTAATGCTTGAACATTCACCCATTTCTCTTCTGATCCCTCCTTCTCCACAAATTCCAACCCGCGGAATTTAGTGAGCGGAGTTTTAAGACTGTGTGTCTTCAAAACATCAAACCAGATGATCTAATTATTTTGCTTTTTACCATTAAGAAATATCTGCAGTATGAAGCCGGAAGCATAAACAAAAGGTCATTGGCTATCCATCATCCAGATTATAAAACCAACTAAGGCATTAACCCAGCAGTTCTTAAAGCACCAAATTATTCAATAAATATTTAGAAGCAAGCTGTTTGCAACACACACCGAAAGGAAAAATTTCTTCCTCTGAAAAGCATTGATTGACTTTATGCTACTTGAAGCTTTGTCCGAAGCTCAGAGCAAGAGGGTTTACTATCCAACTGTGTAAATTTTATTTAAGTAAAATCAACATTAACAATTTCTTATCAGTACAAACTGGAGTGAGTGATATTAGAAAGCAGTTTGATGAAGGAAGCAGTACTCACTCTCGGGATCCTGTTTGACAGCACTCTCTTTTCGAGGAAGCGTAGCTGCATGGCATTAGATAGCAGGCGTCAAAAGACAAAGACAGGTTAAATAATATGCCAGTAGCACACACCGTGCAATGAAGGATGTTAGTTAGGCGCTGGCCGAGAAATACATACATGCAAGCATAACATTGCTACACTGTGTTATGTTATTCTATAAAACAGCCAAAGCATGCAACTACAAAATACACATTATTCTTTCATGGTTTTCTCTACAGAATCATAATCCTATTTCTTACTGAGATTGAAAAAAAATCTAAATTTCTTAATATTTACACTGACCACAAAACATATAATCACTGCTCTGAAAAAAATCTGCTTTGAGATGATCTCCCATGTGAAACGCAGGATATCAAATGAGGATTCATATGTATTATTTTTTATTATGAAACAGTCTCTTCAACAAATTGCATCTAATGCAATTTCAGATGTATAAATTTGACAAAATAAACTTGACTTTCTTGCTATTCCATTTTTAAAAAATTCTTCACAATCAAAGCTTTCCAAGAATTTCACTTCAACTACGAACATTAAAACTCTAGGATCTCAGGCAAAACGTAAATTCTCAAAAGGTAAGTGAAACTGAGCATCAGTTACACAGCAGAAATTATAATTTAAGTAATAGTATCAGTTATAATCCAACCGCATTGAGATTGTATTTTTTCTGATTCTACAAACATAGAACATTAAAAAGTATACTGATTAAAGGCATTGACGTGATAAGGCTTTATAACAAATACAAGAATGATTATAAGGGTGTTTGACAAACTAATTTAGAAAATTTGAAATCTTTAAAAAAAATAAACTACAATTCAAATATTACCATGAAAGCTTAATGGATGAATGTTTTGAATGGTTTCAACTATTTATTTTACTGTGCCTATAAATAGTTATTGTATTCGTGCAGGCAATATAGCAGTTAACTCACATCAGCAAAGGAGCACAAAAAACTAGACAGACTTTCATATTCTTGCAAGGGTGAAGCTACAGACAGTATTGAAATTTAAAGCCCTCCCTGGCAATTTAATCTAGTTAAATAATAAGCATGGTTAAAATTGACTAAATAATCAAAAACCTTCAGAAAATAGTTAATAGAAATATTATTCTTCCATTCATGTGTCTACTCAAAAGTGCTTGCCACCATTCATTTATTTATCTTCACGCCTGTGGAACTGGTAGAAAACTCTTTTTAGCTGAAGGGTTTTGAATCTAAACTCAATGTGCACCAAATTTTGTAAACTGTAAACACTGTCACATCTCAGTCATTGAATACATTAAAATATTGGTATATGGCAATGAAAATTAGTGACAATTAATGATTTACAGAAATCATATTTGGTAACTTTCACAGACCAGGAACACAATTCTTGTGACAAGCTTTAAACACTCGGCAGTCTCCAGATCCCTTTGCATTTTGCATTGGTTATCATCATGAACAGCACAACCCACAAGAGAATCAACTTACCAAACTTTTTTCCTTCTTTGGAAGTGCCAGTCATTTTGATTTTTGCAACCTCAAAGAATTCCTTGATTTCCCGTTCATATAATCTACATATATAATCTACATAATTCTGTAAGGGAAAAAAGAACTGCAAATTTAGTTCTTTAATACATTACGTTGTGCCAAATTCAACTGTGGATTAAAACGTTATAAATTACTGCAGTTGCCAACAGCACTTGTGTTGGGCACACGTCCTATTAAGAGCTTTGCATAGTAGTAAGTACAGCCATTCCCTTGACTTGATAATTGGGAAGAGTAGTGCCATGAATGCCTGGCATTTTTGCCACTCTTTTACATCCAGCTGCCATTTACAAATATTATTTTGTATTTGCACAATGGATGGGAAGAGAGTTAATCAGGGTTCCAAATAAATAATATAAAAAAGTACTGAATTTCCCATTTCACACTTAAACAGAAGAAGACAAAGCACTGAACATAATCAAATGTACTGAATCCACCAACCACAAGTATAGCACATCCTCATTATAACACAGTACAGTAAAAGCCCGTTTATCCGGCACCCTAGGGACCTGGCCAATGTCGGTTAAAGCGCGTGCCCGATATTCAGCCGAAAACTCAAAAAAAAAAAAATTAAATGCATTTTTCAGGATAGATTCCGGTTAATTGAATGTGGATTTGTTTTTGCGATGCCGGTTATACGGAACTTAGGTTGGTCAGGTGCCGGATAAACTGGCTTTTAGTGTATTTGGAATTTATAAAACCTCACCCCATACAATAGGGATCGCATTTGTTTCAGGCCAACAACATGTATGCACATTAAATGGGAATCCACATTGAAAATTGCGAAAAGTGTTATAACAGGGCTGCACTCCACCAGACACCGGAATTAGTTCAGGGATCATAAAACAATACCCATAACTGAGTGTATTGATAGTTCCTATCAGACAATAATATCAACACAGTGTTTAATAACAAAACAACCCATATCAATATCAGACATAGAAATTCAAGGATATTAATACTGTTTAATATATGTTCTTTGAGGTAGAAAAAACACAATTCTATAGTGGAGCCATGTAGTTCAAGCGAGAGAACTGAGTTAAATTCCAGGTAGGGTGAACCTTTGGGCAAGTTTCCTTATTCCTTCCCCCTCAAACAAACCCACTAATAAATTGGTCACTCAAACCACTCAATCCAATTTGTGGGACACTGCTGTGTGCAATTGGCTGCTGCGTTTCACCCACAAAATATACAGCCAATTTACTTTACAGTACATTCTGTGAAGCATTTTGAGATTTCTAGAAGATGTGAAAAACGCTATATCAAACATAAAGATTATTATTATATTATTAGAATTCAAGAACAAGGCTATGCCAATTAACAACTTGGATTGAGGCTGTGTGCTAAATCACAAATTCCTAGTATTCTTTTTAGTGCTTTGCTTGTCATAATAACAACACTGCAATATAGATCAACAACTGTAGTAAAGTGGAGCTTAATTATTTCCCAATTTATTTAATCTTTTAGTGTTTCACTCATTCCTTTTAAAATGCACTTCGTAAAATCATAACTGTGCAGAATTAACTTTAATTTTTTTATTGAACACTGAAAGGCCTGTAGCTCTATAAACTACAATGAAATGTTTGCACATTCATGATTATAAAAGCACTTTAAAAAACAACTGAACGAACTTAGGAACGATGAGCCAAAAGGCTTTATTGATCTATTCTGACTTTCAGTTTTTTTTAAAAAAAATCCACTAAAACGCTTAATGTCAAGAAAACCTACTTTGAAAGAAAAATACAGACAGCTATCTAAAATATAAGAATTGATTATATTGTTTTAATCCCTATACTGCTTGCCAAAGAGATATTGCTGACAGAGAGAAAGAGAGACTCAGAGGGACAAAAAGGCAGGGAGTGAAAGAGTAATAGAGTAAAAGAGAAAGTATAGTATGTGATACTTTTAAGCAATACGGCTTTGCTATATGAATGGCTGGACTGTTCATGTTAACATTTAAAGATATGGAACATAACTAATGTAAGAAAAAAGGAAAATTCAAACTTGCTCCTGTGGCTTGGAGCGAGTGAGATCTTTTTACCTTATTCAGACCTTCATACTTCTCATGGTCAGTGTTCTTTAGCCACTCCATCAGCTTTGCATATCTGAGTAGATCGCGGTGAAAAGGTTGATGCTTAGGAAGAGTCAGCTCAATTGAGTGCTGAGCCAGGGTGGAGCTCTGGTCATGTCCCTTAACAAAAAGTATCAGTGTTAAAGGCAATCAGTCCAAACATGATGAATTGGTTTTGTGCTTTCTTCCCTCTAGTTTAATATTTGCTCCCTTCTATTCTGAAAACAGCTTTCAGCTGGGACCTGAATAATATAAATAATTATGAAACTTTCATTCCAGAATTCAAGCTATAATATGTGTAAAGAAGGATGTGGGCATTCAATATCTACACAATATGCCCCTAGAAATCGATGATGGGGTCGAGACCATGACAGTAGTTTGGTTTGAATGGAATAGGTTTGATACAACAAAAGCATTTTCTTTGTCAATGTTTTAGATTCTTAATCTGAAGAAAACTGAAACCTTCATAGCAATGCTAGCACACTGGAAGGGATGTAAACAGCGTTTCTGGCAAATAGCCCACGGGTTTAGAGCTATTGTCCTGGGAGTTAGACAGCACAAGAAGTCAGGTGTACGTCTGGTTAGTGTATATCCACAGGACACCAGAACTGTAAGTAAACCCATGTTAACAAAAACATATTACATTTGTATAATGCATTTCACATCAGGAGGACTGCAGAGTTCTGGATGATGTGCAGCCTATGGAGGTAGGAGTTGGGGAGGCCGACAAGTAGGGAGTTTGCATAGATGTGATGAATGCGTGGATGAGGGTTACAGTGGCCTGTGGTGAGAGACAGTGGTGGAGCTGGGCGATGTTGAGTTGGGGGAAAGGCAGAGCAAGTCATGGCATGATTGTGAGGGATGAAGGACAGTTGAGGGTCAAACAGGTTCTGTATTGGCTCTGTGAGGTGTAGGGTGAATCCATGTTGGGTGATGTCGTCAGCGCCCAAAGTATTAGACTTGGGTTAGGGAAGGGAGGGGCTATAACCGGATGACTCTGTATTTTTTGAGTTATTTGACACAAAACCTTAGATAGGATATTACTGGATGATAAGTGATCACATCATATGAATGAATTTATTTCACCCACACAGTGAGAGAAACTGCCAAAAATGACTTCCCTGTGAACCACAGTGAGCTGAAAACTCTTCGAACAGTTGGGTGTCAATTAGCAGCAATGATTTGCTGTTTGACTAATCATTCACAATAAATGCTGCTAAGCTTTCTATTAGATCAATTTAGCGTAACACTCTTGCACAACACAGTTGCCTCGGTGTAGCAATAACATTTGTAGAGGAATATACGTTATTCTGTTCAATGCAAGAATATTATTCTGAAGCAGCTCACGTAATCGTTCAGTCCATTTTTTAAACAATGTACCTGGGATATATATCATACACTATACAAGTTGCTAAACATCATGTTCATTGCTAAATATAATGCAGAACTTATCAGCGTAGTTAATTCTTTCAATCATGAAATTGATTGAAATTGATAAAGATATTTTCTCTGGATTTGCGCCCACAAACACACACAGACACTACAGTATACACTTCGATACACTTCTGTGCTTCCAACGTGAAAGGCGTTATACCAAATGTAAGCACCATTATTTTAGTGGTGATTTACACAGTGATGCTGGCATTTAATAATATCCAGTGACCTGTGTACACTCCTGCATTCTTAAAATGCTCGAAGTGTCAGGAACAATTAATTGCCTCTTTTTTCTTTGCCTTTTCTTTAGAAAATTTTCCTAATCTCTCAGAGTGGGTAGGCTATTTCTGACACAATATTTGCCTTGTTGAAATTGCTTTGCTATAATACACATAAATATATGAATTACTGCTTTCCTCAAACTAGGGCAGCAAAATGTGATTGCTCTTCAATGTTTCTCTATCGATCCGTTCAGCCACCTCTATCCAGTCTACCGCTACCCCCCCATTACCTCTCTCTCATGACCCATTCACCACCCACCTACCCCATACACCTTCGACCCTATATCTCTCTTCCTCACTCACTGCTATCATCTCCCCATATCTCCCAGCTCCACCTTCCGGTTTCCCTCCTAACCGATATCATCAACCTCTCTTTATCCACCGGCACTGTTCCCACCCCCCCATTAAAATGGTTTAACATAGGCCATTGGCCCATTAAGTTATAGATAGGCAACTGCGCCACCAGCAAAAGCAACAGCCATTTTCTTTGCAAGTCCAATTAAAGCAGCAAATTTAGCTGACAGTACAACATATACAATAGACTAAGATTTAGTGCACACGTCATGCATCATTTCTGAAATCCAAATTTCAAATTGCTCACTGAAATTTTGGCACAGAGTTTGGAAATGTATTTTTGCCCAAATCCAAAGTAATAAGGGCACAGGTCACAATCAAATATAAGGAAAATCATCATACCCTGCCTGCCTTAAAGGGGGAAATGTATTTCACTGAATCATCAGAGTAATCATAAATATAATAAATGTAGTACCTCTGGACATTCACCAATTTTGCTTATTGCCCTTGTATCAGGGCATTGTAAGTTCTGAACGAGGTATATCACCATAGAACTATATGGAGGATTCAATTTCTGCAATCACATCACGGAGTGCTGCACAAAATGTTCGCTCCCCCAGCCATCAATTCTAAAGCATCAATCTTTGTTATGTGATGAATAGAGGGCACATTGTTTGAAGTGCACCGACAACTCCCCAAAATTACAAGGTAACTGTACGGGTTCAGTAGAATACATTTTAGCCTTTAATCAAAAGTAGATTTTCTGAAGGATGAATTGGCATCAGTGAACGTCCCTGGGAGATTTGTAAAAATCTTGTTGAGTTAGATGAATTTACCTGGTTAAAATTACAGAATTCTGGTGCAGTTTCAAAAAATTTAAAAATAGAAGTCACCTGAGACCCCAAATATTTCATAAGTCTTAGCCTCAAGACCACTGTCTAAAAATTTACAATTATGCAGGATTTTGAAAAATCAAATTCAATCTTAATTTCTGCAGCTGTTAAGGAGTGCAACACAAAAACTTCCAAATTAAGACTGAATTTAAGAATCTTCCAAAGTTCTGCCCAATCTTGCATTTTAAAGACATGATTTTAGTCTTAACCGTGCTGCAAAGCAATGAATATTAGGCATTCAGGCTATGTGGGATTAAATCCTACAGATTAAGGGCAAGCCAAAATCCAGATTTATTTTATTCAAATAAATTCTTAAGGTAACGGGAAAAACTAAATAATTGTTTTATATGCCAAGCAGACATCAGCTATTATTAAGCTTTCCAAAGATTTAATCTTTGAAATATTACAATATATTTCTGCAGTAAGTACAAATTTACAGTTATTAATTTATTCAATGAATGCTCAGTTTTAAAGCATTAAACTTAAATTAAGATACTCTACTTTCTCAGGTATGTGGCAAAACCTATTTCATACATTTGTTAGAAAATATTCAAATTTTGAAAGCTGCATTTAATTCCCAAATGTTTTCAAAAGTCTGACAATTAGCAAGGTCTGAAGTATGATCCATGCTTGGTGTACTCACAGAAACTGAGTAGTAGGAGGCTCTACGATAGTACAGGGTGAGATTCTGAGTGAACTGATCAAGAACAAAAACATGAAAAGTATAGCACAGAACAAAGAGAAAGATGAACAATATAAAATTATCAGTATTGGTACAAGGACAGAGCTTGAATAACTGGCTTGAAACAAATAAGAAAATTAACATCATCAAAGGATCTAGAGGTCCTTGCAGATTAGTTTGGAGAACATGAAACTTCAAACTAGTCTCAAATGGGTCAGTCATGATGAACGTAAAGATTTGTAATACCAGCTCAATGCTTTGTGGAATCTATGTGCAAAGCATTTTGCCAGTTGGCTTGTAACCTACAAAATACAGTCACTAGGCTTCACAGTAAATCCTGTGAAACACTTTAAGACGTTCTTCCAACACGAAAGGTACTAAATCAAATGCAAAGAGAATGATTTATTTATATAGCTTTCTTTACAACCATACCAAGGGATGGCCATTTGATTTAATATAATAATCCTTGCATTGACATAGCGCCTTCTGCATCAATAGGACATCTTAAAGCACTTCACGGGACACACTGTATAGTGGTTGTATATTTTAATCATGAACAATACTGTAGTTTTCCATTGTGAGATTGTGGGACTGTATCATGCTTTCATTTCCACAGTCAGTCTTGCATCTGACTCAAAGTATCACTTCAAAGTGGCTACTGCAAGGTTGACTTTTAATGCAAGAGCGGATTCCCGCAAAATATTATTTTGTCAATTGTCCTTATTTCCACCATATCAGTAATATTCAGTTCATCAATTATAAAAGATGAGTGTATTCTTCAAAAAAAAAAGCTTATTTGGCTAAGGATGTGAAAGTATATATACGGATTTAAAATATTGATGGGATGAAAGGAAGGTCAAAACACATATTATGTAAGATGGGACACAAGAGTTTTTTTTTGTAAGATTGTCCCAACACAGGTGATTGCCATTGGAATCAACCAGAGTTCACTCTGCAAGTTCATAAAAATGAATTATTTAGTGTACCTGCTGGACGAAGACATTATTAAGATGGTTGGCAAGTCTACGAGCAAACTGCTCACGCAGCTCTTTAAACTGCTGCTGTTGCTGCTGCACTGAATGAAGATGGTCATGTCCTAAAATTGAAAGATAGACAAACAGTTTGATTCCTATTTGTTGTTCTTTTTGCTCAGAACGTATGAACAATATTCACCATCTTATCTGTGCGAAAGGATTCTCTAATTGATATTCTTATTACAGTAAAAACCCATTTATCTGGCATGCTCCGGGGGGGTCGACTAACTGACTGTGCCGGATAATCGGGCGGCAAGTTGCCGAAAACCCAAAACAAAAAATTTACTTATTTTAAAACATACTACAGTAGAAGCCCGTTTATCTGTGACTTGATGAACCGGCACTTCCGTATAACGGGCACGCCAAAAAAACAGTCCCCATTCGATAAACTGGAACTTATCCAGAACAATAGCGGTGGAGCATCTGTGAGTCATTGTCGTGCAGGTGCAGTATTTCAGTTTGCCGCTAGTAGAGTCTAGGGTTATTGGTTTGCCGCTAGTAGAGTCTAGGGTTATCGGCTTGCCGCTAGTAAGGCTTGAAAGTTGCGCTGCCATTTTTTTCACCCGCTTGGCGTCCTCCATTTTAAAAAGAATTGCTGGACTATAAACCTCAACCAGCAAAGGCGAGAAGTACGAGAGAAGTTTTAACAATAAGTACCAATACAATACTCTGTTATTATCTGTTATTATATAGTCTGGTGTGTATGATGTGTGTTAAAAGAACTTTAATTTTTTTGTTATGGGTTTTCGACAGTGGGCCGCCCGAATATCCGGCAGGCGCTTTAACCGGCATTGACCGGGTCCCGCGGGTGCTGAATAAACGGGCCTTTACTGTATATTAATAATATACTAAATAGTAGCAGAATATTGTATAGCTACTTACCAATAAAGATTCCAGCACACTCGGTAAAAAAATGGGTAAAAATCTCCAAGTTCATAAGTTTAATAAGTGCGCATGCGCTAAGTGAGCATACTCGCGATTGCTGGAATGGGAAATTGCCCCGGAGGGAGTCGAGCAATCCGGTTGAACGGGAGCCGGATATGTTTTATAGTGGCCTTTATTTTTGATTCAGGTTGTCCCCACGTCACACAAAAGTGATGGTGACTTCATGCCCACAGTGATATGCACAGCTAATTCTCTTGGCAGATGTGAAGAATCAGCTACCAGTCCTGCCAAGGCTCCCAGACTGAATCAAACGGTTGTAATCTGGTACAAGTTATCCTTTAGAAAACCATTGTCTTTTTGCAAATGGAAGCCAACTACTGTATCTGGAATGTCTACACATTGCCTAAAATATTTTAGTCAACCACATATACAAAGGAAGAATTATACAAAACAAGGATGCTCAACTATTCCAGCGGAGGGCAGAAATCCTGCTCTATCCGCTATCAGTGCTACGTTAAAAGATTTTTGCACAATTTATTTTTCCGTCAGCCGGGTTTGCTGACTCGCCCGATTTACTAGACTGGTCTATTATGGTTTGGACTAAAATTAATCCAAAAATGACCTCAAGATTTATCTGTAGCTTACTTCACAAGGCCTCAGGATTGACGCAGAGATTTGGAAACAACCATCATTCCAAGAAAATTAGTCATTAAGTGCATAATTTTTCAGTCTGGTGTTCTGAGCTTTTTCTTGAAATTGGGTAATATTGCTTAGAATAGATAAGATAAATTAACTGATCTCCTGTTGTAATGATACTAGGCATGCACTTATACAACTATAGTCACAATACCTGGGCGAAGGGCTATATTCATGCACTGCAAGAGGGCTTCTGCAGCATTTGTGCATGCTTCAATGCCTTTAGAAGAAGAAAGATCCCCATCTATGAGGGCTTTAATGTGGCCCCTGGATAGATCCAAATGATTCTGCAAAGAGAAAATTATACACATTATATCCTATTGCAAATAGTGGAGTCTAAATGATTGAAATAAGATAACATTTATATTTTGAGGTGTGAAAAATTTATGTTAAATACTGGATATGTGCACTATTTCTCTACACTAGAGATTAGTGTAGACAACAAAATTACATGTGTATAGCGCCTTTCACATCAGGAGGACGTCCCAAGGGACTAAATAATTGTTCACAACTTTAAAAAAATGTTTTGACTTACGTTTAGTAACTTATTGCTCCAAACTCAGTTTCTTTCACTCTTTCTGCTCAAACTACGCTTCTCAAAATCTGTTTCTTCTATCTACTCCTAAGAGAATGGCCTTTGTCCAAGGAAGTGCCTCCTGATTAGTTTGCATGTGAAGTGAACAGCAACAATATAGTGTTGATGGGCTACTCTGACCAAAAACAGGATTAAAAAGGAGCAGATTTGAATTCAAAAGGCAATTCCAATCTGATGTTTACATTCTCCAAGTGTAAAACTAATAGGAAAATAATAGATGCAGCTTTTTAAAACTTTTTGCAAACAAAGTACACGGTACAAAAGGTCACACAAAATAATCATGTCAGTAAACAATGTATACATACTGCAATTTATTCGCTGTGTTCAATCATTTCAATTTACAGTATCAGAAAGATATAAAGATTAGTCTGGTGAAAAATTTGTTTTAATAAACTGTTTAAAAGTTCAAACTCACTATGTCCTTTTGCATTGAACAATACATTTTGATTCAGTTGTGTTATTGAAGTCTAGGGCATCAAAGCATTTCAGGATAATAGACCACTGCTATAGTATTTCAAATGTGCAGAATTTTGAAGGAAAAAGAAATTGGGAAAAACAGAAAGGAGGGTTTAGTTCACTTACCACCAGGAATTCTATCTCTTCCAGGAGCTTCAAGTTGTTAGTGTTACTGAGCTGGATCAGGTCGTTGCTCTGTGAGATATGGTCCATTTGTTCTTTTACGCTCTGCAGCATCTCTTCATAGCTGCTCAGTTTATGTTCAATCTGATCCACCTCTTTAAGTGCCTCGTCCAGCAACTGCATCAGAATATTCACCTGCTTTTCTGAAGCCATGATTGACTGGATATTAGCCTAAAGGTAAAAAGGGGAAGAACCAGAGGTCAGGAATTACTCCTTAGGGTTAGGGGTAAGGTGGTGTACTCAGGGGTGGTGTGATACTTCAGAAATAAGGCAACTCTAAGAATTAATGTAGAAGACAGTATGTAACCACTGAAAACGTTTTATTTTCTTGGTAAATCAATTTTGAGGGCCAGCACTTAAACTTCCCAGGTACATTATTGTGATCACAGACAGACACTAGCTTTGAGGTAACTACCAGTACTGTTCTGTACAGCAATCTAAGGAGGTGAGCAAGAGCAACAAAATATATAATTACCTACATCCCTAAACCCCCCTCCACCACTGATTTGACTTCTCCATACCAAAGCGCTTTAGCTTTTGCGGGGAATACATGGACAAAGATTACTGCAGAACACAATGTGATCTTCAGATTTCAAACAAACCATAAGCAAAATTGTCTCATCTAATATAACATTGGAATAACTTATCTTCACATTCTAATACTCACCCCATCCAACACCTGCAGTTCGCTAGATAGTTTTTCTGCGAAGGCTTCAGCATTTGAGATGGCATATTCACACCCATCCATCATTATCTCTATGTCTTGTTCTTCTTTTGCATTCAGCTCCTGATATTCGTCCAAGGATTCCTCGTCCCCACCAGCCACACTCTGATTTTCACCACTTGGAACAGATTCTTTTGGAAAATAGTTAAAAACAATTTCAATTAATCAAAAGTTAGAATACAGCATATTTAAAGAATGTGTCCCAATACAAATGTAAATTATGTAATGACTGATTTTATTTGGTAACTTTGAAACCAAACTGAGTTGACAGCAGGATCTACTATACAATATTCTCAAGATGAAAGTTGCTCATTGTAAATTACAGAGAACACATGGACTTAATCCAGCAAATACTGTAATGAGAAAAGGGCAACAAGTAAAACACAGTCATTCCCTACCTGGATTTTGCTGAAAAGCAATTTGTTTGACTTTGCTGGTTTAGGATTGTAAATGGTATCATCTGATATTATCAAATTGAAAGCAACAATTAACTTCCTGTTTTTGAACATTGCAGTCTAAGATCATATAGCACAGTAATTTGACATTGTACCAAACAAGAGATGACTGTGCTATAATTGGAATTACTGACTTCTCTTTATTATTAAGAAAAGAAGAAACCACATTGGTTAACGGATGTAGATGAGAATAGCAAATAGAAGTCTAACAGCTTTTCTTTAGCATCTGGTGGGAGAGAACCTGTACTTTAGGCCTGAATGTTATACTTAAAATGGAGTATAACAAAATATTCCAAAATCTCTTTTCTTTGATAATTTGCACAAATAAGTATATACTATTGTACTAAGGTTTAAAATAGTGTTGAAAAAAATCCTCTCTTTGCACATATAGTAATTCTTTTTTAAATCCCCCAAGTTGTTTGCAGGATGAGTTAATGTACAAGCAAACATTTTCCCTGCCCCCATGTAATTTATTTATTTGTTCACCCACAAAATAGTCAATTCACGTTACAGTATATTCTGTGAAACGCTTTGAGACGACTTGAAGACATGATAAGGCACTATATCAAAATGAAAGGATTATTATTATTTTTAGCACAATGTATTCCTTCAATCGGGAGGATAAAACACTCAAGTCCACTTAATTACTGCTCACTTTAAAGCTATTGAACAATGAGCCACAGAAAAACAGCCATTATTTGTCTCACTAAAATGCAAACAGTTTATTTATTTCAGGAATCTTGTTAATTACTGTTTCAGTGTACCACACATTGCTATAATTCTGCTATATAAAAAACACTCATGCACATTACACAACAAGAAATGTGTGTGCATTTTAAAAGAGCATTAAGTGTTCAATGGGTTAACAACAAAACTAGTCTTTATTAGTATCTTGGTTTGTGCAACATTTCAAGAAGCCCTAGATATGAAAGCAAAAACTAAAAGCAATTAACATCATTTATTCACACTGTACTCAGGGGTTCAAATAAGTGCAAGGTCTCAACTGCTTACAAATTAGAAAATAAGTGTCAAACTGACAGGGTTCCATTGTGGATATTTGGGTAACTAAATGAACATTTCCTGCTGCTACAGAGTTCTGATATCAACCAATGAGAATTGAAGAGGAACTTCTTCAACAACAACAACAACAACAAAATTAAATTTTTATAGCGCCTTTCATGTCGGGAGGACATCCCAAGGCCATACTTCACCCAGATGCTAGTGAAATTGTGGAACCCGCTGACTGAAGCGGTGTGCTTGAATCACATGCATTCAAGAGGAAGCTAGAGTTCAAGAGCGAGTGGGAATTTTTTTTTTAAAATTTTTTTTTGGGGGGAACATTAAGAGTGGATGGAGACCACAACTCAAAGTAACTATTTCAAAACAAATCTTCTGCACAAAGTTATGAATTCTATACCTTAAAGCCATTTCTGTGAGTAATATTACTTTCAATCACAAAAATACATCTATAAAAAATTGAGGAAGTTTTATCATTTTTCATGACATTTGCCCAAGTTAATAAATAATTTTGTGAATCGCTGGTGATTTTATTTTACATTGTGGTTACTGAAACTACATGTACATTTCAAACAAGAGAATTTCTAATTAGCAGCACTTCCATTTTCATAAATTCAGAAAAACTGCTACTAAAAATGATGAAGCGTAAGGATTATTTTAAATACACTTCTCAACTTTCAAAACTTTACCACATTAGCAAAAGCCAGTCAACGATATGGGTAATTCCTATGTGCGAAAATAACATGGGAAATTCCTATCAATGTATGAAAATAACATCGGTAATTCCTATGCATATTTTACCTCTGCAGAAAAATAAATTTTATTTGTACCTGACCAGTTCAGATGGCTACAAAGTGTGCACCAAACAGATAGCATAAAATCATCACAGATTTGGCTTCCGAAAATTGTGAAAAGAGCTGCAAATATTTAGCACAAACCTTTTGTATGGTCCATGTTAAATTGTCAACATGCAGTTTCTGATTTTCTAAACCTAATAAAAAGTGAAGTTATAAATCAAACGCGCAACTTTAAACAGCAAAGGTGTGTGGCAAAGGTTGATGCATGCCTGTGAAGTCAGCAAAAGTGATCTCTTTGTTAAGCAAAGGGACCCAGGATTGCAATTGGTATTCAATTTTAATTGAGAGACCACCTTTAATCTGTGAAATGCATCTGCTTCACATACAAGCAGCTTAAATGCTGACTTTTAAAATGATGAATGGGTTACGGTGAAGGGGAGGGGTAATGAAGGAAAATATTATTTTTGTTTTGGTCAGCTGGGGGTCTGGAAGCCCATCACTGTGCTTAATAGTATTCAAAACAAGCTGAGATTTCCATGCATCCCACATATACACGGACATTCCAGACAGATTATTGGAATAGAAAGCACACTCTGGCAGCAGGGACGTGGAGTCCTGTAGCTCAGTGTTTAATGCACTCGCCTTACAAGAGTGAGACTTGTGTTTCAAATGCAGGCAGGTCAGGGCAAAACCTTGGGCAACTTTCCGTCTAAAAAACCCCCATAATAAATTGTTCATTTCAATCCAAAACTGTTTGTAGGACACTGCTGTGCGCAATTGGCTGCCGGGTTTCACCCACCAATATAGTCAATTCACTTTACAGTATATTCTGTGAAGCGCTTTGAGACGTCTAGAAGACGTGAAAAGCGCTTTATCAAATGCAAAGATTATTATTATTACTATGTTTCATGCTCAACTAATTCTGGAAAGTATGAAACCCTACTTAAAGAAACACATCAAGTAATTATTTAACATTAACAGTGGCTAATCCTATAACTACTTCTCTTAAAATCAGAAAAAATAAAACAGGCTACTTAACTAATTATTTTAAAGTATTGTCAGTTGCACAACATTTACAAATGTATTCTTAAATGAAATGGTAATGTTCAACTTAATAGAATCAGAAAGAAAACTCAAAAGCTAATATCCTAACCCTGCGTAAGCTTGATACTTTATTCAAGATTGTCTCATAGAGAAGGCTCAGAAAGGGGGAAAAGAGGAAGCAACAGAATGTAAGATTTCCCAGAAAATATTCTTAAATGTTATTTGAACCCCTGTGATGCACTCAATGAGAACGCACACAAACAGCAGAAATGCATTAGGAAGAAAAAAGTAAGAAAATATTACCAACCTTCTGTAACTTTAGGAAGTTCTTTGCAAAGAAAGAATGGAGAAAGTGGGTTAAAGGAAGATAAGCAAAGAATCACAGCAACAGACAGTAATAGAACGGTCTAACTTTTTAAAAGGTCCCATAATTACACTGATGTCTCACATCCACCTATTAACACTGCGGCTTCAGGTAAAGCAGTAGAAACATTAAAATAATTCTGCCGCAATTTTACTAAAGAAGACAGACTTAGAAGACAAATATGGGTAAAAGCAATTTAATAATACCATAAAGAGGCATCAATTTGATGGCTCAGAAATAAAAAGATTCAATACACTAAACACCATCTTTTAGCACAATGAACTGAGTGTGTTCTTTTACATTCAATGGATACATTCCTTTTTCTAAATAACCTCAAAAATATATTTATGGAAAACTTGACCAGAAGCAGAATTGTTCTGTAGAAATCGCCAGTATCCCCAAGACACTAGTTATCTCCCAAGCCTGGAGAGAAGCTCAATCTAGTATTGATAGACATATTTTATAACCTCCAATTTCAGAAGCCAATTTGTATTACCCTAACAGGAGTGTAAGAAAATAACTGCACAGAAACCAATAGTAGAATAGTGCTCAGTGCATCACTGTGCTCAAAACACAACAACAAGGATTGTTTTTGTTACGGGTTACATTAAGTGATGTGTTCAAATTCTCCATTGAGATTTTTCACATCCATACAGGACTTACCTTCCAATAATTGTGAGCTAACATTGACAAATTCAATCTTCTTTCGGAGGTATCGTTGATTAAGTTTCCAAATACAGGTGATGAAAGAATTTTTTTCTGCAGTGCTACTGGCAACCCATTTGTAAACCTTTTCAAAATGCAAGTCAAACTCTGGATTCTCCTGTAGTATGGAAGACAAGAATATGGTCAGAGGGAAACATGATCAAGATGGAATATTGGAGCATCCAAGTTGGCGATCAACATAACTGCCCTTGAGTTGTATTTTAAAGGTGCCTCTGTCTGATTCACTAGTGCGTTCAAAATAACGGAAAGCACTGCTGATTCCTTGCTGGCTGGTAACTACAATCGTCAAGAGTAGCCTAGATTGCAAACCCATTTAAAATCATGATGTTCAATCTCTGATACCTCCTCCCGACGTGAAAGGCGCTACACAAATCTAGTATTTTGGCTATTACGAATGTAATTTTGCTGTTGTTGTCTTTACTAAGGATTTAAATGACCTCATATCTCACCTTATTCGCATCTTTGGCATCGACTACAGTCAAGTCTCGCAGTACCCACGCTGTCTGGCGTTTGTAGAAGTCTCCCTTATCAGATTTCTTCACTTTTATGACATTGACTTGGACTGGTCGCTCGGTTGTTACTGAAAAAAAACAAATTTTTAAAGGTCAATAGTTAATTTTGATTTGAAGTATATTTCTGATATTGTTCTGATACAATTATAAGCTTGAGTGTAATTCTAGTGCCAGGCTGACAGGTATAATGTCTGATGTTTGAGAACAGTTCACTGTCTTTTTTTTTGCCTGCTGGGTGTCTCACAGATGCGGAAATCCATCACCATCTTTAAGAGTATCTGAATCAGACAGAATTCCATGCACGCCACCTACAGATGGAAATGCCTATGTCTGCAATAGGAATATGCACTCTCCCTAGAAGTGTGTTTTCTATTCCATACACAAGTTCTCTTCCCAGGAGTTGCAACCCTTGATAAGGGCATAAAACAATCGACAAATTATTAATAATTACGAAAAGCCCAATTTCCTGCAGCAACCTGATAATTCAGAAATTTTTAGCAACTGAAAACCCAGCTGGCATTTTGAGGTTTTCTGTACACATGCACAGAGAATGATACACCACCATTATAACACAAGTTGGGATTTTATGCCCACCAATTATTGTGCTATTGGGCTCTACTGTATGTTTCAGACAGAAGCAGACCATTACTCTCTCCAGCCGTCCAATGTCCAATGGGATTTATTTGATATCACATAACCCTGAATCCTTTTAATTTCAGAAATTTTCCAGTTCTTTTTCGAAAATCTTTATAAGTCCAGTATTCCACCCCATGTGCTGATAGTTTCACCTGCCCTGTATTATTTTACCGCAAAACTAATTCTCTACCAGTTTCTATTTGCTTTTATTTATATCATACTGGTGAGAACCTGAAGTACGAAGCACTCACAAATCACAACGCGCACCGATATTAGTAAACTTAACGTTTTGTTATTATGGGTTAGATTAAATGCAACATTGTGGTATAAGGGCTATTTCTAAGATTATAGTATGTACCTGTAGCACACAGAAAGCAGTTTTTCTTTTTCTTGCCTGCTTTACAGACATTAACAATGCTGAGCAATCGTTCATCATTTGGAGTGAAGATATCTCTTTGCAAAGCATGCTTGATCGCAGTCATTTTGAAGGCTGATAATTAAAGTTTCACATGAATTATCAGTTGTTGTTTTTCCAGCAGTAGATCGTGTTAAAAAACTGAAGACACATTGGGTTGAAATGGTGCTTTTTCCCCAATACGTTGTTGATTTATAACAATTATCAAATGAGCAAATCTGAAGTCAGCAAAGGACGGACGCTCAATAATTTCAGGTAATTGCTGTTTTGATGAACTAATTTTGATAACATTAAGTTCTCACTCAAAGTCTTTCATAGGCTTGCAACAACATAAAAATCAAATCCACAAGTATATTCCTAAAACAAATAAATGTCTGCCAATATCTAGGTTCATTACAAAAATTAAAAAGCTCAATTCTTAACTCCATTTGCAAAGCAATCAGCAATCTGGTTACATGCAAGTCAAGTTTGATGGAATTCTGCTCTGTGGAAACAAGCTGACTAAAAACTACAACAACTTGCAATTATTTTAAAACGTTTGACTGCTTTAAATGTTCCAATCTATTGTCACCAGCACCCCTCCCGCCCCCCCCCCCAATCCAGTCACCAGCTCCTCCCGCATCCACAGTCACCAGCTCCCCCCCCATCCACAGTCACCAGCCCCCACCCCCATCCACAGTCACCAGCTCCCCCCCCCCCCCCCATCCACAGTCACCAGCCCCCCCCCCCCCCATCCACAGTCACCAGCCCCCCCCCCCCCCCCCACACAGTCACCAGCTCCCCCCCCATCCACAGTCACCAGCCCCCCCCCCCATCCACAGTCACCAGCCCCCCCCCCCCCACCACAGTCACCAGCTCCCCCCCCCCATCCACAGTCACCAGCCCCCCCCCCCCCCCCCCATCCACAGTCACCAGCCCCCCCCCCCCCCACAGTCACCAGCCCCCCCCCCACACAGTCACCAGCCCCCCCCCCCCACCACAGTCACCAGCCCCCCCCCCCCCATCCACAGTCACCAGCCCCCCCCCCCCCATCCACAGTCACCAGCCCCCCCCCCCCCCATCTACAGTCACCAGCCCCCCCCCCCATCCACAGTCACCAGCCCCCCCCCCCCCCATCTACAGTCACCAGCCCCCCCCCCCCCACAGTCACCAGCCCCCCCCCCCCCCCATCCACAGTCACCAGCCCCCCCCCCCCATCCACAGTCACCAGCCCCCCCCCCCCCCCCACAGTCACCAGCCCCCCCCCCCCCCCCCCCCAGTCCAGCTCCCAGCCCCCCCCTGACCTGGGGCGGTGTGCTCTGGTGTGGCCGCCGCCCTCTCACTGTCTAACTGCTGGTTTCCCGCATCTCAGGCCGCCGACCAACATACACCAAGACTTCCGCTTCCGGCTGGTGCGGGCAGCTCCAATCTCCGTCCACTTCACGCTGTGATAACTGGAGCGCCGCCATCATTGATGCTGGCAAAGCCTTTGCCAAGCTGGGGGTGGGTGGGGGGGGGGGAGTGTCCCTGCACTGGGTACCCGGCTGGCTGTCTGTCAGCAGCTGGATCTTCTGCACTCACCCTGACTATCTCTATTCCTTGGCTTTTCAGTGCACGCAGGATCCTTAAATCCCGTCTCCCCGCGCCTCGCGACGTCCTCCCGACGTGAACGGCGCTATTTTTTTTAAAAAAAATACGACTTTGTTATTTTTGTTGTTGTTAATCTTTCGGCCACAAAATATACTGTCAATTCGCTCTACAGTTTACCCCGAGCAACACTTTAAGGCATTCACAAATGATGTGATAAAGCGCTATATCAAATGCGAGAATTATTATTATCGCTAATATTTTTTTAAAGTCTTTTCGTGCACTCTACAGGTAACCGGATTAAAAGTAAGACATGATCGATGATTTTCCCAAATAGCTGAAATACTCTGAAATGCCAGGAATATAGGACAAATCCAAAGGCAATAGAATCCGAATGGTGGAATTGTCCCTCGAGCGCATAATTCAGACTTCCAGCATAGATGTGGGTCTAGTAAATTAGTAATATATAAACCTTTCATTAGGTCTGAGTAGGGGGTGCTATTCTCTGGGGATGGAACATGTTTGTGCTTCCTCCCTTTTCCCCCTATGAATATCCTCAAAATAATAATAATAATCCTTACATTTATATAGCGCTTTCTACGTCTTATCGACGTCTCAAAGCGCTTCACAGAATACAACAATGTCCCAAGGTAGGGACCAGAGCAGGTGGGGAGAGGTCGTGGTTGGGGGAAGGAAAGTAGGAAAATTGACTATATATTTGTGGGAGAAACTATGCTTAACAAAAGCAAAATATAAATGTTTGGGGGACCTTTTTTAGGTTCTGGAAGAGAATCAATTAAAAACAGACAGGCTTATTGGATCTAATAGTCCTTTGCTCTAAATATTTTTTATGTTCTTAGGAATCCACACAAAATCCTGACATGATCCAAGTCTTGACCGATAAAAATTGATTCTGTGTTCCCTTGTACTTCCCTTAGTTGTACGTAATAATAATAATACTTGCATTTGATATAGCACTTTTCACATCTTATCGACATCTCAAAATACTTTACAGAATATACTGTCAAGTGAATTGACTATATTTGTGGGAGAAACGTGGCAGCCAATTTCGCACAAACAGTCGTGGATTGAAATAACCAGTATTTATTATTGTTTTTTTAGACGGATTATTATTAGGGGAGTGGAGTAAGGAAACTTGCCCAAGGTTTCGCCCTGGCCTGCCTGGATTTGAACATAGGTCTCACGCTTGTAAGGCGAGTGCTCTAACCACTGAGCTACAGGAGCTCCACTCCTGTTGTACAATAACAACAACCTGCATTGATATGGTCAGAGTGCTTAACAGTGGTGGAGATTGAGGCTGAGCCAGAGAGAGAGGTAGTTACCATAGGCATGTTTGCAGAAAATAATGTGATCTTCTTCAGGTGTGATCTGAACATGCAAGGAAGGTCAAGACAGAGGGACTGAGGCAGAGAGCTTCAAATCACAGCTCCAATGTGCAGGGGGATGTGCAAAGGTTAGAGCCAGCTGAGCGAAGTGGGTGGCAGGAGGAGTAGGTAGGGAGGTGCCAAGGCATGAAGTCAGTGTGAGAATCTTGAAATGGATCCGTTCTGCAATAAGGAGCCTGCCGAGCTTGGCAACGAAAGGACGAGGTGGAGGTTCTGTGTGGTAGAGTTTTGAATTGCAGTAATTAGATTTTGTGAATATAGTGTATATGTATTCTTTATTTTCATACAATCATGCAAATTGCTAATTTCATGCGAATAAAGAGACAACTACAGTTAGTACATGATTAGTGATAGATCTGGTGGAGTATCACGCAGAGATAGATAGTAACAATATTACACATTTTGCATAGCAAAAATGTGATGTAGTTTGAAAGATGCTACAATGAACTTGAAGTCTTTTGGAACATAAGTATTTCAAGAAGCAAATGTCAAGAGGCGAGACAGCTACAATAAAAAGCTTTCAGAGGGTAAGAAAAGAATAAAGTAATGATATCAATTCATGATTTATTTGAATGTACTATAAACAAATGTGTGGATGTGATGCTCCACACATGGATGTGGTGGATGTGATGCTCAAGGAATCACAAAGAATTATGCAACACAGAAGGATGCCTTTCAACCTATAATGTCTGTGCCAGCTCTTTGAAAAGAGCTAACCAAATCAATTCCACTCCCCCGCTATAGGATATTAATATGGGTATGCAGATTGGAGGAGAATGCCTTTGATTTAGTTACATTGATATCAATACAGTTTTGATTATTCACAATTTTCTTCTGATAGAAATTGGTGTATGTTTAATAAAGAGTGTATTATTGATGCTGAATATCATACAATATTCCAAATTAGAGAAATGTATAAAAGCATTGGCATTTCTTAAATGAATATATTTTATTCAGAATGTTTTAATGTGTTTTCATATAGTTATTAGTTGCTCATTCATTTTTATTTAGATGGACAATACTGTTGAATTTTCAATAGGCTAATTTGGTAAGATATGTGGATATGTTAGTAGCGCTGGAGTTGTGAAAGCTTCATATAAAGTATTAGTAATTCTGCTTTTATTTGGATAATAATTGAATAAGCAGAATAAACATATGACGATGATACTTCTTTCTCCACTATTATTAGTAACCATTTAAATTATTAAGTCAGAAAATCTGGTTTCTACATTCCCGTTATCATCTTAAAATATTGGTGGGCATATAATAAAGGGCAGATTAACCCTTTCAAGACTGTAGAAGCATATTTGCACAAAGTCCAAACTAAAATAAAATTGTTTGCATTTATCTCAGTTACATATTTCATTTCGGTCTGAAAAGGTTCTGTAAGAATCAACCTGAAGCCAAATAATAAAATATAAAGAAGCCAAAATTGATCTCATTTGAATTAATTCACAGTATTATAATTTAGATTTGCTTGGATTTTTTACATTCAAGTGCACTAGTCTCTTTAAGAAAATAATACAGGGTATCCTTAATTGACCAATTTTTCAGCTAATGCCCATTGCACAGAAGTGAAATTGCATTTAGAACCATGTTACCAACAACAACAACCAGCTAGGAACATTGCAAACCAGAGAGTAAATATTATGCAGCAAGAATACATACAGTACTTAGCGATGGCTTATCTGATCTGTCCAATCTTTCCCTGTAGTTATCTGAAAGACCCATCTGCATCCAAGACTCTCTACATGATCTAAGAAGCATTTTCCATTGATTTTGCATTCTATGTTAGTGTTTTGGGGGGGGATCTAGATTCAGATAATTGATCTTTCTGGGAAAGAAATGGGAAGAATCCAAATGAATTTATCTGAATACTCAACTCTAGTGCTCAATAATTTATGTTTGTAATTATCGGTTGTGTTTGGCAAATTGTTAAGCCATAAATGGAAACATAGTTGATTCTCAGAAGCAAAAAAAATCATTTGGTCATTAAAAGGATTAAACCCTATTTCAAGATATTGACAGAGGGAGTGTACAAATCTGTTTAAGCACATTGTGCAATTTTCATTTACACAGAGACAAACAAACACAGTTACAAAAGTACAGCACGCACAAATTCATGGCAAGCAAACAGTCCCCTCTGTTGATAGTGGCATTGTTCTCATTTAAGTAATCGGTGTCAAAATTTACAAATGCAATCTTCTCCCCAAAGTAGATATTATTGAGCTCCAGTAAACATCGGACAAATGCATATTTGGAGGCTGTACTTGACGCTTCCCAGTTGTAAATTTTGTCAAAATGCATCTCAAAGTGTGGATCATCCTATAAATTAAGTAGAGAGGAGTTAGAGGAGGTTCCTTTTAGAAATAAAATATTACTATTCTTTGGGAAAAAAACATACCCCAAGAATGAATTCTCTGCTCTTTGGTCGCTTCAAAGATTATAAATAATTCATTCTCGGACTAAATTGTTGTATTCTTCTGAGAATATATATTTCTTATCTGCACATGACATCCATGTTATGATGTGATTAATTCTAGAAGCATTAATAAGAATGAATGAAGCCTAAATTACGACACTTGTAAACTGGATTTATTGTGTCAAATATTTGCCATTTTTCTACCTTTGGATCCACAATTGGCTTATCATGAGAGTGAGTGGAACCATTGGACCAATCTCCACCAATAAAGTTTAATGTGGATAAATCTTTTGGAAGGAAAAATGAGGAGAAACCGTATCAATGAGATAGTAGAATCTTAAAAGGGGTGAAGGATCAGAGATACCTGGGAGTTCATATAGGTAAACCTTTGAAGGTGGCAGGACAGGCAGGTGAAGCTGTTTTTTTTAAAAAAAAGCGTACAGAATACTAGCCTTTATAAATAGGGGCATAGAATACAAAAGTCAGGAAGTTAATGATGAATCTTTATAAAACATTGTTTAGGCCTCAGCTAAAGTACTATATTCAGTTCTGGGTATCACACTTGAGGAAGGATGTCAAGGCATTGGAGAGGAAGCAAAGTAGATTTACCACGATGGTACTAGGAATGGGGGACTTCAGATATCAGGAGAGGCGAGAGAAGCTGCAACAACAAGAAAATTACACTTTTAAAGCGCCTTTCACGTCGGGAAGATGTCCCAAGGCGCTGGACAGTCACCACTTCAGACCCGAGCTGAGGACAGGGGACGTGGAGCCGGCCAGAGCTTGCTGAGTGGAGAGGGTGGGCAGGTTGGTAAGGGGATAGGAGGTCACGGATATAGGGTGGGCGAGGTTGTGGAGGTCTTTAAATGTGAGGACCAGGATCTTGAATTGGATCCTCTGGATGATGGGGAGTCAATGGAGTCGGGCGAGGATGGGGGAAATGGGGTCACAGAGTTTGGAACAGTAGAGGACACGGATTATCTGCTACCTGTGGAGGGAGGAATTGGGAAGGCCGACAAGCTAGGATTATTTTCCAGACTAGAGCAGAGAAGGTTAAGAGCAGACTTAACGAAAGTTTTCAAAATCATGAGGGGATTCGATAGGAGAAACTATTTGCACTGGCGAGTGGGTTGGTAACCCGAGAACACCGATTTAAGATAGTTGTTAAAAGAAACAGAGGTGAGGCGAGGAGAATTTTTTTCACGCAGCGAGTTGTTTGGATCTGAAATGCATTGTCTGAAAAGCCGATTCAATAACAAATTTAAATGAGAAGTAGTTAATTATTTGGGGGGGGGGATAAGTTTGCAGGGCTATGGGGAGAGAGCGGGGGAGCAAGATTGATTTGGATAGCTCTTTTCAAAGATCCTGTACAGACACGATGGACCGAATGGGCTCCTTCTGTGCTGTATAATTCTATGAACTCCTTATAGCTGGGTAAGAGTAACATTGACCCACTCAGCCCCAATAAAGGCACAGGGCCCAGGGCACAAGTGCTGTCAAGGGAAATAATAAGGAAAGGAGAGGTTGTGTTTCCTTCCATTTATAGCCTCACTAAAAACAGAGTAACTGCATTAGCAACAATGCATGCTTCAAAATCGCTAACCAAGGGGTCCCAAGAATATTAATACAAAATCCAGATATCCCAATTTAGTTATCTACTTATATTTATAAGTATGTTCAATGATACTTAATAGGTTCCAATGTAGGACTCAGTTAACTCTGTCAACACTCTACAGTGAATGGTTATAATGAGCGTTTTTACTGACAGAGCAAACTTTAATTGGGCAATGAATTTGTATGGAATGAATTAGACTCATGCCAATATAACAACCATCATTACTGAACAGGTTCAGTCTGAAATAATGTAAGATTACTCTTTCTCACTGGTTAACATCAGAACATAAGAATTAGGAGCAGGAGTAGGCCATTCGGCCCCTCGAGCCTACCCTACCATTCAATAAGGTCATGGCTGATCTTCTAATCTAACTCCACCTACTCGCCTTATCCCCATATCCCTTAATCCCTTTATCCGTAAGAAATCTGTCAATTTCAGTCTTGAATATGTTCAAGGACTGAGCATCTACAGCCTTTTGGGGTAGAGAATTCCATAAATTCACACTGAGTGAAGAAGTGAAAGACTTGCCTGAGGATTTGTATCCTTAAAGACATTTCTAATAACACATTTGTTGCAGAGTTCATTCCAATCTCCTTAACTCTTGCACAAAGATTTTTTATTTACCTTACAAGACAGTAAACCTCACATAAATCCTATTAGTCATGATCATAACATTCAATCTGACTTATATGCAGGAAAACTGTAGAAGTCATGGAAAATCCAATTTAATCATTAATCTACACTGCACACACATAATTTAATGCATCTAGGAAGTGCGCACGGGGTAGTTTTGTCACTGCAGCCTGTAATTTTGCATGCGATCATGGGTCAAGATTACATTTCCCAAGATTCAATACGTCTTGACATGTTGCTGCCTACTTACCGGTATGGATTGAAATCGCATTGAATCGGGGGAAATGAAGTTCTGCTGTGCATGTGTTGGCGGATCAAGACTTTACTTCCCATGATTCAAGGCAGATGGTAAGTGTGGAAGCAATACAGGGTAAAGGGAATCCTAGTGTGAGTTAGGAAATAAGTAATACAAGTAGTGCGAAGAAATCTAAGTGGTTTTGGTAGGAAATTGAATGGGACCTGAGTGAATTTACAATTTAGGCAATTATACGATTGATAAAAAATAAGACTTATATGAGCTTTACTATATATTCCACTTGTAATGATTTCACTCTTATACATGAAAGTGATACAAGCTGATATTAATTGCTGATATTGAATTTTGAAGATGTATTATTGTCTAAAAGGCTCTCTGGCTCTCTATCTACACTGACAAGCCAAAACAGGATAATGAGCATTTTCTCCAGAGAATGTCTGGTACATCACAGTCTTTTCAAAACTCTGTGGCGCTGATGCGAATTTGTAAACTTTAAAACTTGATAAATGTGAATCATTATTAAGAGGAAACTAAATATGTCTATAAAATAGGCAATCAATGAATATCTTATGACCCACCTTACACAACAACAAAAAATTACACTAATAATTTACGCAAGTGCATTTGACCAGTAACTCACTTTGTCCGCTTCTTTGCCATCCAAGAGTTTTAGATCCTTAAGTTGCCATGTATTTACTTTTTCATATTGTTCAATTTGGTTGGAAGTCATGTTTTTCACAAATGTTATTTGCACGTTTTGGCAATTTGTTACTGTAATGAGAAAGTAATGATCAGAGAATATTATTTTTTCTTAATGAGTACCAATAATTTATTGAGAAAACACGGAAATAATGCATGTAATTTATGTGTGTGTGCTTTGTAACAACAGCAACTTGCAGTTATATAGTGCCCTCCATGCAGGGTAGCGTCTCAGAGAGCTAACGCGTGGCAGAGCCTGACTCCTAGATAGTAAAGCATGGTTGAAGAGGAAGGTTTTCAGCTGAGAAAGGGGAGAGAGAGGGCAAGACGGAGGGATTGAGGGAGAGTGTTCCAGATTTATGGAGCATAGTGACTGAAAGCACGACCTCCAATGGTGGGGCGGAGTGTGCTAGGGCCGAGCAGGAAGCTGGTGCCAATCGTGCGGAGGTGCCGGGTGATGGATTGGGGAGTTAGGAGGTCAGAGAGGCAGGGAAGTGCCAGAGAATGATGGGATTTGAACATGTGTGAGGATCTTGAAGTTGATTTTGTTCAGTGATGGGGAGCCAGTGGAGCCTGGCCAGAACTTGTGAGATGTGGGTACAGAGTTTGGTCCAGGTAAATTTGCTGGCTGCAGAGTTCTGAATGAGCTGGATCATTTGAATAGTGAAGCTGGGGAGACCAGCGTGGAGTGTGTTTGAATAATCCAGGCGGGAGGTGACAAACGCATGCACAAGGGCTTCAGCTGCAATTGGGATAACGTACGGTCGGAGGCGGGCTATTTGGCGGAGGTGGAGGATGGTGGTTCTGGTCAGGAACCAGATGTGGGGTGGAAGGACATCTTGGGATTGAACCGGACGCCTAGATTGTGAATTGGTTGAGTGAGTGCGAGCGAGCCGAGGGAGGTTGAAGAGTTTAGAACTGCAGGGGTGACGGGAGCCAAGGAGTATGGCTTCAGTCTTGTCCACATTCAGCTGCCAGAAGTTTGCACTCATCCAGGCCCTGATGTCTGCCAGGCACACTGATAGAACATCGACAGACCTGGAGTTGCTGCGCGAGGAGGCAAATTAGATTTGTGTGTCGTTCGTATACATCCCCATACTCATTGATGACTCAAATGACTCAGCACTCAGGCCCTGTAAAATCTGTAACTCTGTTCCAACAGAGTGTGTTCATCCAGTTTTTGGCATCAATAAAACTGTACGGTACAAATAATGGACAATCATTATACTTCTTGGGGAAGGAGATAAGCAGGGCCTCCTTGGAGCTAAGCTTGGCATAGGTTTTGGCAACAGAATGTTGGAATCAAAACAATATTCTGTGCCAGTCTCAGTTCCTGAGATAAGGTCGGTCTGCAGTGGGAAGCTTGTCAGATAGTGCTTTCATTGGCAAGCTATCAATTCTTCGCTAGTTAAACTGAATCACAACTCCAACGCACACTCTAGGGTCCCCAAGCCTTGGCTCTTGCCAGTGTGTGCCTAATACTCTCTAGAATTAGTAAGTAGGGTAAGGTCTTCCAGGAAGATAGTGCACATTCCATTTCAGCCTCAGGAACATTTCCATGTGTAGATTGTACACATAAGTGGAACTCTTCGTTTAATTTGGATATTGATGAGCACATTGTCAGGTTTCTGCATCTGTCAGACATTTGACTGACCAAAAAATTGCATATGAACTGCAACCTTTTTGTTTTTCTGTTTCCATCATAATATAGTTGTGTTAATCTCGTGAAGGAAAGATAAATGTAGAGGATTCACACAGGGCAGAATGAAGGCTTGAGTCAGAAATGTTCAGTACAGTAAGGCATAAAGGACCTGGAGAGAGCCATTCATACCAGTCACCAATAGTGAACAGAGCACTTCAAGTCAATAAATGTTAAGGGACGACTGAGAGAGTCATAGTTACTCCTCCTGAGCAATCCAATCTTCTTGTCTTTTAACCTGTTTTCTAAACTAAATTTGCGCAGATCCTTTGTAGAGCCCACTAACCCTGAGGAATAAATCAATGAGTAAACTTTGGGATGTATGTAGATGATTAACTCAGTTAGAAGCTTCTTCTTTAAACTGGATCTCAAAACAACAACAGCAGCAAAATTACACTTGTATAGCGCCCTTCACATCAGGAGGACGTCCCAAGGTTCTGGACAGACACTGTGTCACGTACGAGCTGGGAACAGGGGGTGTGTGGGGAGTGTGGGGAGGGGGGAAGGGAGGAATTAGGAGTTGCTGATGGGACCATCAAAGAGGAGAGTTTTGAGGCGGGATTTGAAAGAGGTCAGGGAGGGGATGCGATGGAGGGACTGCGGCATGGAGTTCCAGAGGTTGGGGGCAGAGTGGGGAAAGGCTCGCCCGCCAATAATCACTTAATGTTCTTGCCTGGATATTTTTTTTCCTCAGGCAGACAGCTTCACCACATTGATTGCTAAAGAAAGCTATTAAAGAAGCGCAAATTTCAATCTTATAACAAAGTAACACAATATAAGGCAAAATGTAAAACATTAATTTAGATACGATTTGATGTAAATTCACTCCCAGCAGAATTGATTGATTGATTGGGAGTTGCCAGTCAATATAACTAGTGCCTATGTGCCTACCCTTCCTTTTTATCAATCATTTCTAGCCATGGTTATTAGTTTAATAATTATATGATCTGATGCATGCCTAAAGATCAAAGGGATAGGGTGAAACAGGTCAGCTTTTGCTTGATTGCCTTTGGCATCAGAAAATCAGGTGCTTGAGGAGATACAGTTCAAGATGGAATAGATTTTTGTGCCATGGGAAGGAGCAGACTTTAAGGGCTAAATGACCTTTCCTCATTCCATGCCTTATATTCTTATAAGAATATAAGGCATGGAATGAGAGAAGGTCATTTGAGGCCATGTGGACTATAAGATTTACAAAAAGGCATTCAGAAAACCAAAACAATATGGCTTCAATATGTTCTCACAAATAGCAGTGAGATGAGTGACCATTTTATCTGGAGAATTATTTGAAATGATACTGGGAGAAACTCCCTTCTCTTATCAAATAGTGTCATGGGATCAGTATAACTCCACCTGGACTAATGGACATGAGCTTGGTTTCACATATCATTCAAAGGATGGCCTCTCAGGCAATCTCCTCCACCAATACCAAGTTGCATTTATATCGTATCTTTCATGTCTGTAGGATATCCCGAGGCGCTGGACAATAAAGGGTTTGTACCTGGGCTGCGGATTCCAGTCAGAACGAGTGGAGGATAGGGGGTGTGGTGGTGGGAAGATGACAGAAAACTTGATTGAAGAGGAAGGTCTTGAGGCAAGCCTTCACCCTTTGGAACTCCATCCCGCAGGCCCTTTGCCTCCCCTCCTCCCTTACCACCTTCAAGACCCTCCTCTACGACTTGCCTTCTGTCAGCCTCCTATCCCCAACCCTTCCTGCCCTCCACCTCTGCTGATCCCAACCACTAGCTCGGCCCAAATCCCTGACTGTCCAGTACCTTTGGACATCCTCCCGACATGAAAGGCGCTCTAAAAATGTCATGTGTTGTTGTTGCAATAGACAAGACATTTATCATTGCAAATTCTGTCCGTTGATGTTTATGTCAGTGTTTGGTAAATACCACATCCCGACATTATCAAAATAATAATAAGAATAAATTCTTGCATTTGGTATAAATATTTTGAGGATATTAAAAAAAATGATTCAACAAGGGTGCATTGCAGCCAATTTGCACACAGCCATAAATAGCCATGAAGTGAATAGCTAATTTTATTTGGGTGGGATTGTTGGCCAGGACACTGGGAGAAACTTCCTTCTCATTTTGAATAGTGACCAAGTAGTCAAATCCAAAGATTCCGTAAGGCAATCACAAGTCCACAGTGGCTCATATTAGTTACCACTGATAACAATCCTTGTATTTGAAGTAGCACCTTATCAAATGCAAGGATCAAATCCAAGAATGCTCACGTTTTTGAGACACCTCAAAGCGCTTCACAGAATATCTTGTTAAATGAGTAAATTGTATTGTGTGGTCAAAACACGGCAGCCAATTGTGCACAGCAGTGGCTCATAGACAGTTGTGGATTAGGTGACCAATTGTTTTTGAGCTCGTAACTTAATGTGAATTGAGAGAAGCCATTAGCCCACTAATTGGCACTGAATTAATGGCAAGTATCATGCGTGCAAAAAATATAAGAAAAATTGCTCCTTATTTCAAATTAGTATAAAACATATTTAATTTAGCCAAGTGGTGCAAGGATCAAAACTCCAGACCAGCTTCTCGAATTATTCAGACAAAAGGAAGTAATCATTCTTGCAAGGTAAATCTGCAAACCCATTAGTTCGAGAAAATCAGAAATGAAGCAATGAGCACATACATAAACAGTGAAAGTAAAATGTGAAATATCACAAGTCCATGCAGACGTAGAGCAGCAATCATTGTGCTTACAAAACAGAGAATCATTTAGGAACAAGTTGGTTTATTGTAAGTAATTAATCTCAGTTTAGTTATTTCACTGTTCAGTCTTGTTTTATAATCATTGCAATCCTTCTAAAGATGAATTATAGTGTATTTAGAAAATAACCATGTCCATTCTTTGCTTAATCCCGACTCTCATCAAAGTAAATTAAAACAAAATTTCTCGTAGATTGTCTAATATATATTCACAAATAATAGATTTTAAGAACAATATGCTACAATATATAAACGCTAAAATTACCTGAAGTACAAAGGTAATACCTTGCATCTTCCTGTGTTGATCTCATTATTTCTACCACAGCAAACAGCCGATCCCCATTTGGTTTAAACATTTTCTTTTTCAACTCATCTCTCAGTAACGCTGACATCTCTTTAAGCAGACCTCCAGGTAGGGAACATTTGTCAAACTTACTTTGATCAATGTACATGAACACAAATCAGAAGACATCATGTACACAATCTGCATAATAGGATCCAAGTGACGCTTTAATGGAATTAAACACTATTGCACACAAAGATTATTGGATTGGAGTTTCAATCAATCATGTTGCTGTATAGTTCCCTAGAGTTATGTCTGCCAAGTCATTTACAATCCATACAGATTCCATTACAGGGACTAAAGCCAGGTTGAGATATTGATTTATGCATCGTCCATTAGGGAACTCGATGTAGAACAAGAAGAAGCCATTTATCAGTTTTTAATCTGTTATTAGATTTGAAATAAATATTGTGGGAAACATGAGACTTTTCTAGCTCATTAAATTATCTAATAACATAATATGAATACTTTGAGAATGATTGGCAAGTTTATTTTATGTTAACCATTCTACAAGCCATACCTTTTAGTCAGTAGACCATGTTGACATTGCATTCAGTAGTAATCCTTACTCTGCCATCTGTTATATAATATTTATGAGTTTATTCACCACTATATATTTTTAAGTGCATACAAAATTATTTTCTGTTCTTTTGATTTGCGTCCATGGACTGAGTTATATTTTGTGCAATATAGTATAATTTACAGATTCTGAAGTTTTTGAATAAATGTTTTTAGAGTTGCAGGTAAAGAGGTGAGAGAATTTTTTTCAAATTTTCTGCTGTTCATATCCCGAGGATCTTGTTTCTTGTTGAGTGACAATTCCATGGGTGCCAGGAACCTTTGGCATCTCAATCAAGGAGATAATAGAACAGGAACATCATTTGGCTGTTTGACTCTGAGGAGCATCTAAAGCTGAGTTCCACCATTTCCTTATAATCAGCCAACAACATGCACTTTCTTGAAGAGATCATTGGATAGCGATCTGATTAGAAACCCAAACTGATTTTTCCCTTCACTAGCTCATGATGTTGAAGTCATCACTACTCAGCGGGTATCAACAAAACCAACAATTTATTTTAAAAATATATTGAAAAGATGTACTAAACTCTGCATATCAGGTGAAATAGTAACAGGGTGCAGTCAGAGGCAACATAAAAATTGATAAATATATTGCCAAAATGCAAACTGCATAATACTGTACTGCGAAAGTCCGTATTATTCCATGGCAGGTTTGGAGGTACAGTGTAAACCTGTAATAATAATAATCCTTGCATTTGATATAGTGCTTTTCACATCTTCCAGATGTCTCAAAGCACCTCAGAGAATATTGTAAACTGAATTGACTGTATATTTGTGAGCGAAACATGGCAGCCAATTGTGCACAGCAGTGTCCCACAGCAGTCGTGGATTGAAATGACCAATTTTACTCAGCAAAACAAGCCACAAACTGAATGGATATTGTGGTCATTGTTGGAGAAGTATTGGGTTGTACATGTATTATTATCTTTAGTGCTTATACATAATAATCCTTGCATTTGATATAGCATCTTATCACATCTTCGAGATATTTTAAAGCGCTTCACAGAATATATTGTAACGTGAATTGACTGTATATTTTGTGGGTGAAACACATCTACCAATTACGCACAGCATTGTCCCACAAACAGATTGAGTGACCAAATTACTATTGTTTATTTATTTACGCAAGGGATTATTTCCCCTGCCAATTGACTAACAACTGTGTTCCTACTTACTGCTAGGTGAACAGAGAAACTTGCCCAACATTTCGCCCTGCGCCCTGAATCAAATATACATTGTTTATTTAATATACTTAGAGCTGAATCTAGGTACCAAGAGTTGGAAACATTTTCTATTCTCCAATTACTATCAAAGCATAGCTTGAAGAATATGTCCACCAAAAGGATAAATGTAATTAGAAAATGTAATGTGTCATAGGTCTTATAAAATTGAAATATAGTAAAAGCATTTAAGTTAACAGATTGTGAATAAAAATAAATAAATTAGAGATTTACACCAGAATAATATTTAAATAAATTGTACAATAAATAACTCAGTGAAGGGAAATATTATTGATGAACTTAAATGTTGAGTTGGTCATATGTTTTATTACCTCCTAAGAAACGTATGATTGAAATACACACACAATATCTTCTCGAAAGCAAACTCATTGTAGAGTAAAATGTTGAGCTTTTTAAAAATGTTTGAATATATAATAAAATTATTGAAGATCGATATTGTCACTGCTCCATTATTCACAAAATTCAACTAATTCAAAATTCCACTGCCTACATTCTCACCCGCACTAATTGTTTCCTCTATTATCCTAGTCTGGGACCCCTTTTTGAACAGTGAAACTCAATTGGCTCCCTGCACAGCAGATCGATTTCAAGATCCTCATTATTGTATTTAAATCCCTTCATCCCTCTGTCTCTCCAAGTTGCTCTCTTCGGACACCACCATTGCCCTCTGCCTCTTCTTGACCGGCTCCAGCCTCCTTCTTGTCCCTCGCGCCCTCCACCCTAACATCAGCCACTGTGCTTTCAGCCACTATGCCACAAAGCTGTGGAATTCTCTCCCTCAATACCTTTGCCTTGCCCCCCTTCTCCCCACTTTCAGGTCCTGCTTGAGAAACTTCCTCTTCGACCATGCCTACGTTCACCGTTCCCCCTCCCTCTGGCTCGGCATTCGGCTGTTAAGTGCTCCGAGATGCCCGTCCAGCATAAAGGCACTATATAAATGCAAGTTGTTGTTTTTCTTGAAAGAAAGTGAACAATGCACAGGTGAAAACATTTGAGCTTTGAAGAACTTTAAACAGAAGCCATTCAATCATCATGTAATAACATGTTGAAAGGGTTCTGACTTGTAAAGCTGTTTAACAGCCAAGGGCGAACTATATGTATAACATCAACTTCCCTTGTGGATGGAACAGTCGCCTTTCACCTCATCACAGCTTGGTTTTAATATTTCCCAGCCTGCTCGAGGGTACAACTAAAGCTCAGTTTGAAAAGACAAACAACATAGGGTGGGGTGTCCAACTGTAAGACACCAGCATTGTGCATGTTTCCTTCCATATCATTTAGGTTGTGGAGGCAAAGCAGATAGATACCATCTCCTTTCAAAAACCTATGTTGTCACACGGTCTGTAATTCATCAGCTTCTTCTCAATATGCACATTATGCACTTTCAGCCTCTCTGCTCCCCACACTCTGGAACTCCATCATGCCTTCCCTTCACCTCACTTCCTCCCTTTCCTCCTTCAAGGCCAGTCTCAAGACCTTCCTCTTTGACCGTGCCTTCTGCTGTCCTCCTAACTCTCCCCACTTTCCTACTCTCCGTCCCCCTGCTCCTACCCCAACCCTTCCCCCTCTGCTCGGGTCTCGACTTAACTGTTCAGCGCATTGGGACATCCTCTCGACGTGAAAGGCGCTCTATAAATGTAATCTTGTTGTTTTGTTGTTGTGGTTGTTGTTGTTCTTGGAAGGAATGTGTATTTGTTAGAAACACTGGTGGGCTTAGTGTATTTGGTCTTAAGAGAGACTTGAGTACTGAACTGGGCGACTAAATATTTGGTGTCCAAGGTCACTTGTTGAAAACAAACATTATTTCTTCTCAGGAAGCAACTCGGGAGCTTCTGTAGCTCAGTGGTTAGAGTACTCGCCTTACAAGTGTGAGACCTGTGTTCGAATCCAGGGCAAAACCATGGGCAAGTTTCCTTACTCCACACACATACACGCCTAATGATAATCCGTGCCAAAGAAACCACAATAATAAAATTGGTCATTTCAATCCATGACTGTTTGTGGGATACTGCTGTGTGCAATAGGCTGCCACATTTCACCCACATATATACAGTCAATTCACTTTACTGTTTAAGCGCTATATCAAATGCAAGGATTATTTATTATTATATAACTGGTTAACATTCTTTTCCAGGTCATTGTATTCTACAAAATACACAATCAATTCACTTTACAACAGTCCCCTTTCCTTGCTCCCTCCCTTGCCTCGTTGAAGGCACGTCTCATGACTCTCTTCTTCGAATATGTCTTCGGCCACCTTCCTATTGTTACAGATCTCAACCCCCTGCTCAGGTCCAAATCCCTTACTAGGCATGAACTTCCTACAAGCACAGGGGTGCTCAAGACTCTCCAAATGAATAGTAATTTTAGAGGGAGAGTTAAATAAAAACATCACATTTATTTTTAACTGGAACTCTGGTAATAATAATAATAATCCTTGCATTTGATATAGCGTTTTCACGTCTTCTAGATGTCTCAAAGCGCCTCACAGAATATACTGTAAAGTGAATTGACTGTATATATAGTAAAACCTTGTTTATCCAAATCCCAACTAAATGGCATACTCAACCAACTGATATCTCCCAATACAATTCACCATTCCAGCAACCGGATCTCATACCGTAGCCATCCGGGATACTCGCGGTATGTTTACTTTGCGCACGCGTGCGCATGCGCACTTATTAAACTTGCCGAATGCTGGAATGCCTTTTTACCGATCATTTTACCGAATGTGCTGGAATGCTTTATTGGTAAATATCCATACAATATTCTGTTATTATATAGTCTATTGTTAATATGGTACGTTTTAAAATAAGTGAATTTTTTTGTTGGATTTTCAGCAACTTGCCGCTCAAATATCTGGCATATTTGATTAATCAGCCCAAAGGATGCCAGATAACGAAGGTTTTACTGCATGTAGGCAATTTGTGGCAGCCAATTGCACACAGCAGTATCCCACAAACAGTCTTGGGTTGAAATGACCAATTTATTATTGTTGTTATTTTTGAGGGATTATTATTAGGTGTGTGGAGTAAGGAAAGTTGCCTAAGGTTTTGCCCTGCCTGAAATTGAACCCAGATCTCTTGCTAGCCTCCACTCGGGGAGGATACAGTTGCCATTGACTTTCTCCCATGTCTTCATTGACAGGATAATGTTAGCTTTGGCCAAATCAGCTGATCGAAAACCAAACTTTAATTTTGTTAGCAACACACTCTGTACTCTGTGAGTGCAGATACACAAGGGCACCAGAGTTACATGGCACAATGACATTTACTACAAGCAAACCTACCTATTGTTATGTTACTGCAGCACTGCAAACCTCACATGCTTTGATCTCACCCTTGCATGGAAATATGCCAGTTAACAATTTATCCAATATTTTGAATGGATACTATTTGGCAAAGAACACAGCATGTTGTTTGTGTTTTTTAATTGAATCACTGGTAGTTTTTGTATAATGTGCAGAAAGAAAATCAAACACATTAAAAAAAAATGTAGCGGAAAGACAGTAGAACATTTCCATGTGTCAGTATCTATGGTAATGATGGTGTCGGTTGCAAAATAAAGGGGACGAGAGATTGAGTGGGGAATGTGAAATATCTAAGTAGCTTTGCATAGTTCAATCATAGGACTCAGTGGAGATATAGGCACACCTTCTTTCAGCTGTAAATCAGGTATTGTCAGATTGATATAGTTCCTATGTTATGGAATGGATCACATGGGGACTCTAGTGAAATACTGCACTCAGATTGAATTGCACTGACTACTTGTCATTGGTCAGGGTTCGGTGCACCTAACAATACAATGTGATTTTCAACCGGATGCAAAGAAGGGAATGGGTAGCCCGACCACTTTGCCCATTAGGTCTGGGAGCTACTGTATTAGGTCCTTCTGCTAGTTCAAGGTTAGTGCAGACTTTGTTGCGAGCCTTAGTTAAACCTTATTGTGACCGTGGTTTGTTTCTGCATGCAGTACTCTTCAAGTGCACTTGATGGTAAAAGGAACAACAGCATGGAAATGGGAACTTTCAGAAGAATTGCCAGGATCGTGAAAACTATCTGCGGGATCAACCTGGCTCTGAAGAGGTAAGCCTGTGTTTTCTTTAGTTTGTGATTTATCCAACACAAAACAGCACGAAAAAAGTTTGTAGCCCAAATACACAGTCACATCATTTTACAATGTTTACTGTGAGACTTCTAGACAAAGTGATAAAGTGCTATATCAAACACAAGGGTTATATTATTGTTTACAAGTCTGTAGAGCAACTATATACTGTACCAGCCAAAGTGATTTGAAGTGGCAGCTGTGGTCAATATCATGAAAGGCGACAACCAGACATGTATGAACATGGGTAAAATATCTGTTAAAATAGGCTGTGAATCAATGCTAAATAAATTAATCTTTTAAAGTAAGCGAAGCCAAACTGGATTACTAACTTGCATTATGAAAACGTGTTTCAGTTACTGGTTCAAGCAATATCAAGTGGAGTCCTCTAGCGTAGAGGTTAGAGCACTTGCCTCACAAGTGAGAGGACCTGGGTACAATTCCCGGGCTGGGCGAAATATTAGACAAGTTTCCTTACTTCACCCGCCTCTGTTTACTTAACAGTAACTAGGAACCTGATTGTTAATTGATGGGCAGATTGCTTTCAGGGGATAATAATCCCTTCAAAAAATATAATAATAATAATTTGGTCACAATCCACATGATTGAGAGACCAAATTATTATTATTATATTTGTTATGCAATTGGCTGCTGCATTTTGCTCACAAAAATATACAGTCAATCCACTTTACCGTCTATAACGTGCTTTGAGATGTCTCGAAGTTGTGATAAAGGGCTACATCAAATGCAAGGATTATTATTATGATTATCCTCATAGATTGTATGCATATTTCTGAAGGGGAAATAATCCAACCCCAGAATAAGATTCAACATTGTGGGTATGTGACCCTATGAATGTGTGTGTACAAGAGAGTTGTGTGTCTCCTTTTGAGAGTTTCAGTGTGTGAGAGTGTGCGACTCTGTGTATAAACGTGTGAGTCTTTCAATAAGTGTCCATGTCTATATCTTTGCTATTCTTTTTGTGCCTCCGTGTGTACGTATATTTGAGGGTTATTAGTGGAAGTGTGTAAGCTATATGTTTAGTACCATTTACTTGCTCTTGATTTTGGGGGGGGGGGGGTCTGATACATGCTGAAACCCATCACCAAAATTCTCCAAGCCAAGCTGAGATTTTCATGCATCTCACCTACATATGGAAATCCCAGAGATAAATTGTTGAGATGAATTACACAGTCTCTCCACGGTTCTGAACAGTCTGCTTACCTCATTCCAGAAATTGTTAGGCGCCGGTTGGGTTACTGTTGGAGTCTAACCAGCTGAAACTGCATAGCTTGCCATTGCTATTGCTGTTCGGTAAGCTTTCCCACTACTTGTCCGGCTAGGACACCCTAACCATTAGGTCTTAGGCTTCTTGGGTTAACAGAAACTGAACACCTGCCTCCAGGGACTGGTCAGCCCTTCCAAGTCCTGCCGATGAGCCAGGCTGGCTATGTTGCAACCCAGCTCCTTGGAATGTCCTTCCGATATGAATGGCACTATACAAATGTAATTTTGTATTGTATTGTATGATAATAGTAATAATAATCCTTGCATTTGATACAATGCTTTTCACATCTTCTAGGTGTCTCAAAGTTTTTGACAGAATATGCTGTAAAGTGACATGCTGTAAAGTATGCTGTAAAGTGCCCACTGTATATTTGTGGGTGAAACGCGGCAGCCAATTGCGCACAGCAGAGTCTCACAAACAGTCGTGAAATGAGCAACTTATTATTGTTCTTTTTGAGGGATTATTATCAGGCGTGTGGAGTAAAAAAACTTGCCCATGGTTTCACCATGCCTGGAATTGAACCTAGGTCTCTCACTCGCAATGCAAATGCTCTACCCGCTGAGCTACAGGACCGTATCAGCAGTATCCTGGAATACCTTGGATCCGCCTATCTTACAAATTGGACTACCAAGACCACCACAGAGGGCTGGTTCGATTCCAACATTCCGTTGTGAGGCATGTTGCCTTGGAGCCAATTCAGCTCCGTGGAGCCCCTGCTGACCTGCTCCCACGCACCCCCCACCCCCACTTCAGGAGGATATGATTCTTGTAGAAACCTATCACTATGCTTAAGAGTATCCAAATCAAACTGAAAGTTCCATGCATCCAATCTCTGAAAGGAAGTCCCAGCGATGTTTATTGGAATGTAATGCACATTCTCTCCTTGGAGGCATACACCCTAATTCTATAAAGTATTAGACGCAGGTTAGCAAGAAACAAGGCTTGGAAACTCCATGGTATGTGTTGGGATACTGTAGATGGGGAGGGACTGAGATAGGGAGGACTTGGGGAGCAGTCAGTGTTAAACTGGTGAGCTGGTGTGTGATTGTTTATTATCCAAACTGCTTATTTTCTCAGGGCTCTGTGTAAAGGGTGCTGTGTAAATGCAAGTTGTTGTTATTTCTGGAAAATAGTCTCATTCATTTCTGATAGAAATGTTCCAGCTAATGTTCTTATAATATTATTAGATGTTGAAACCAGTTGTAAAAAGGGAAATGTGTCATAAGGAATTCACCACGGAATTTAAAAAATCCATCTATTGTCTCCAGAGTTGTCAAATCCAGCTGATATAAAGAGGTTAATAGTGGGGGAACTCTGAGACATTCTTTGTAAAGAGTACAGTTTCTTGGGATTAACACCAGTATGAATAATTAAATCATCAATAGCCCGCTATGGTGATTTTTTTTATCCTGGGCAAGAAAATGTTTTGTTAACAATATTTAATTTGGTTTTTAAGGATTGAAGTAACTTGCTCACTAATGGAACATTTTAGGGCACAAGGAAAGTACTTCACTGCAAGTGATTATATAATCTGATGTACTGCACTGTTGGTATTCTCTCATCATATCTCGTAAGATCTTCCTTTATTTTTGATTAATGGAGCTGAACCAAGGAAACCTTTTCAGTGTGATCAATAACCTACCACAATTTGGTTCTTCTTTCCCCTAAAGTACTACTGTTGAGTGGAGAACTTATTCTTGCTAATAAATAATTATAATAACATAATAAAGTTCTGGTTCCGGAAATATTTTACCGTATATTCTGTGAAGCACTTTGAGATGTCTAGAAGACGTGAAAAACGCTACAGAAAATGCAAGGGTTATTATTATTATTATATTTGAACACTTACAACATTAGTACATTGGAAACCAGAAAATACTGAAATGGTTTTAATATTTGCATATAATACTGAACTGATATTTAGAAAATTCTTAAATAGTACATGTGTGACAGTTTGGGTCAGTTGGTGGCAGTCTTGCAGCTGGATCAGGGTAGTTGTGGGTTCAAGCTCACCAAGGCAATTTTAGTTCATAGGTAGGTTAAAACCATAGATTAGTGCAGGCCTGTTTATGACCCATACACCTGTTCCGGTTCACAAATCTACTGAGAAACACTCCTTGAACATTGTCAAGAGTCTAGATAAGTTTGCGTTCGATTAGCAGTGTGTTTCTTGATTGAACTGAAGAACAAATTAGATAATAATATCTCTGGTTACAATATATAGTTTGGGATATGACATGTTTTTTGACTGCCAGGATGGTGGCGAAAAAATTGGATGGACCTTGGGCTTTCGCCTGGCAAATTCTTATATTCTTATGATTATTTCTTTCCATTCTGAAGACTTTGTTAAAATCCTGATATGTCTTCTGGTAACGAATCCACCTTTTGTCTGTGCCATTTTCCTTCATGGCCTTAAATGTCTTTTTACCCCCTCTTGATGAGTTGTGTTGTGGTCCCGTCCAACCAGGCAGGATTTCCCTTAACCTTGGTACTTTTGCTTTGCATGAATGCAAAAATATAATGTATTAAGGTGCAGAATTCATATTTTGCTTTTCAGGTATATAAACAAGACCAAGGTGACACAGTGGGTTGCAAACCTTCTAAAAAAGCAAGCAGACCTTGACAAGGAGCTGCTGTTTAACATTCACAGCTTTACAAAGAAGAAAAATGTTAGTATTGTATTATTATTCTTATGTCCTCCATTAATTATTTTCATACAAAGAGTACCACAATCTCAGTATTGTGAAGGGTAATCTTAGGACAGGAACCAACCAGTATTTGTTTACACAGAGAGTGATAAATAGCTGGTCATTTACGGAACAGCTTGAAGCTGTAAACTAGAATGGTTCAACTGATCGCCACGTGCTGATTTCATCCTGCCAATTCCTCCCTCCATTTCATCTAGCCCACCCACTCCTGCCATAATCAGTTAATGTTATGTTTCTGGAAGGGAATTGCTTAAGCGGCCCACGTACGTTTCTCAAATAGGGCATCCAGTCCTCAGCAGCCAAATGGCCAACTACCACCCTGCTGTAAATGATGGATAGGGTGGGTAATCTGCAAAGATGAGATCGAATGTGCAGAAAGGCTTTCTTCATCCAAACATCTCTTGTAATCTCTTGTGTGAATATTGTCATTTGCAATTGTGATATTTGGCGTATGGTAAAACAGCAAGAAGGGGAAAGAGTAGTAGCCAACAGAAGATAAAAGAATAAAGTCAAATAAAACTGCAGAGTGAAAACATAAAACAGGAAAAAAAACATAACCAGATTAAAAGTTACGCAACAATGAATACTAAATAAAATTGTGCTGAGACAGGGATTTCATTGAATACATTCCATTAATAGTTTCAGATGTCTTCCTGAAAGCAGACTTGGGTAAAACTTTCATAGAGTGTTATACAGTATGCATCACCTTTGGCAATGTTGGCCTGTAATGGAATTTCCCAGTATAATCACACAGTGCCAGGTAAAACTCAATGGAATGTTTAGCCCTTGTGTCCTTATTTAGACCTCTGAGACATTTAGAAAACATGATAAGGTGTTACACCGAATGCAAGGATTATTATTGTATTTAATCTGCCTGTTAGCTCTGTGTCAGATTTTTTTTCAGAGGTGTACGAAAATGCCTATGAAAAGATCTCCGGTTGAGCTCTTTTGTTTAAATAGTATTTATCCACCCTTTGATTTATTGCAGGAAAGAGACTCTGCAAAGTTGAAGAGCCTGCTCTATGTTTCTCCTTTACTACGAAGCAAACAGGAACTTGCACTGGTAATAGCACAAACTGACAGACCTCCGACCAAGTGTTAATAAATTATTCATTGTTATCAGGATGCAATTTTTAATGGTAATATTGTTTGAGTTAATGGTGAATGAGATTTAATCATTATTTTTAACCATTTCGTCAACCTTCTGTGTAAACTAGATATTTTACTGATGCAAATATCAGTTAATGTTTTATGATATATGTACCCTGTCAATAGTCGTCTACACACTATTTTCAATTCACTCTCTCTTTTTAACCTAGTTTTTCAACTTTAGCACTCTAATCCTGTGTCCTTCAACTAATCTTTCTCCATTAAATTAGTCAGCACAACTATAGTAAACAGGCTGAAGCTCTGCTTGTGTCTTTATTTGTCACTTTGGTATCTGTGATTATGTTCTGTAAAGCTTTCTTTTGCCGCCTGGCCCTAAATATTCAAAATATTGTTATTTTAATATCTTTTGTTTTAAAGATACAATCACTCTTACGTAAGAACCGAACTTTTCAAGTCTTACCTCATAATGTTCAGTTAGAGGTTTGCCAAGCTGCAGTGTACCAACAGTAAGTGAATCAACATGCAAAAATAGTTTAATCAATAATGCAGCTGCCAATTTGCATATTCTTTGATTCCAGTTAAATGTGTTCCTTGAGAGCAAAACTTGAATTGTGGAGTCTTGTGGCTTATTCGTTAGAGTAGTCGCCTCGCAAGCAAGAGGACCAGGGTTTGATTCCAGGCAGGGCGAAACATTGGGTTAGTTTCCTAACTTCAGATGCCTCTGTTCACTTAATAATAACAATAATAATACTTGCATTTGGAAAAAGCTGTAAATGGGGTCTGGGTGCTATTTAATTGGCGGATCGCTTTTCCAGGTATAATAAAAAAAGTGTGGTCACTCAATCCACAACCGTTTGTGGGACATTGCTATGAACAATTGGCTACCGTGTTTCCCTTCAAAAATATTCATTCAAATAACTTTACAATGCAATGTTTGAGCTTGAAGCTGGTTAGAGGTTTTTATCATGGTCATTTTTGATACTACCAATGAGTGCTATTGTCATAGCAGATAGCAGCTTAACTCAGTAATTGGCAATAGTCTTTCCCAGTTCTGAAGATGACTATGTCCTTGCGTACAGCCAATTAATCAGATAGATCTGATAGATCATATCATTGATGTCTTCCAAATCTTATAGTTATAACATGTAAAATTGTGTGTTCATGTGTTTCTCTCAGGCACCTTCAACAGTTATTGGGGAAGGGGAGAAATCAGAGACTCCAAATAAATAATCTAATTATTCAATGTGCTTTCCCTTCATTTTAGATATGAAACACAAACAGTCATTGTGCGTGAAGGTCACCAACCTGAATCATGTTATTTTGTACTTACTGGTAAAATGGCAGCAAAATCAAATGAATTCTCTGCCAAAGTTGGAAGTCCCCTAACAGAAATTCTACATGAAATTGAGGAAGGTGATTTGTTTGGGGTGAGATCTATTTCTCCGTCACAACTTTACAGAGTCAGTTTAATGCTCTTTTGTGTTGCTGCTGGCTGTTTCAGATTTCACAAATGTTTATTTTTCAGGAAGCTACTCTTCTAACCAACAGAAAGCGCCCTGTTACTGTTGTCTGCAAGACTGATGTGGAGCTCCTACTGTTAAATAAGTCGGTATGTGTTTGAGTTGGGGAGCTATGGTTACCAGAGTTAGCAATTATCCATAAGCTTTGTACTGTACTATGTGTCACTGTCATTCCAGAGTAATACTACTGAACCATTAAAGTCTACTTACCTGAAAAGGTATTCAGTATCTGAACTGGAGTATGACGTTTTACAAGGTACTCAAGATATTGAGTTGCAAGATATGGTTTGGTTTCCTGGACATCTATAGTAACAATGGAAAATATTATTGACTAAACATGTCAAAGGACATTTAGATAGTTGCCCCCTCCAGTATCCTTTCCTCCTCTTCTGAAGAAGTTGATGCATCCTGATGCATACGTTGCTTCCTTACCTTGATTATTCTTTAGATATGAGGCTGGAAAATAAGTCTCAGAAACCTATGTAGCCGGAGGAGTCATGAGCATAACATCTCAATTCAATCCTGACATTCATACACATGTGACCTTTCCAGCTGGGTTCACTCGAGCATTCAGAAGCAGGAATCCTGGTTTACCTTGCCTCTCTCTAACCCACGCAAGTGAGGCCATTGAATCAACCAAAGTTCGGGTAACCATCAATTCTGTTAAGTGCTTTAAGACTCCCCTCCTCCCCCACCACAACATGAACAGGGCTACATAAATATAAATTTGTTATGTATTGTTCCTCTTGTTAAAGTGTTCCACAGGTCACGCTAACCTGCATTATGTTCTAATCAGGCTATTGAATTTCCCAGTAATTAAAGGCAAGTCATTTTTGAGATAAATGTGCAGCACTTAACACCACAATTGTTAATCCCTTAGTGTCAAGGTCATGAGCAATACCAAAGGTGCCAATTACAGGAACCCTGTGCCAGGTTATCATTGTGAGTGGATATAGTTACCCCAGAACTGATGCATAGGGGCTAGAAATTCAACTGTTTGGATTGGGTTGACGGTTATAAAACTTTCTTTCCCAATTTGAATCTGTTTTCCATTTCCCTATAAAAATTCATGGAAAGCTGTGTAAATGCTCTAGAACAGGCTTCTCGTGGCTTCAGTGGTTTTCAAACTCGGCTTTCGACACTAAAAGCTAGGCTTTTTAGGCTTAATTTCATATTCAGCATCATATTAAATGTCAAATTCCTGCCGACTCCCTGGCGATAGATGAGGTTCAGCACCCAAGGTAGATGTTTAAGGTCTTTTCCTGATAAATATATTCTAATGTAGAAAAATGTGAGTAAAACACATTCAAAATAACAATTGTGTATTATAACAGCCTTGAAGAGAACGCAATTCTTTTGAGAGATTCACAGGTAGCCATAGACACTGAGGGAATATGGGAGGTGAGAGATGGTACAATCACTACATAGTACCATGACATTTATTATAACAGTCGTTGCATTTGATATAGTACCTCATCCTGTCAAAGCACTTCACAAGATATATTGAAGTGTGATGTAATTGTGTATTTTGTGAGCGAGTGTGACACCAATGTTGCACAAACAGTAATGCAATCAGTGACCAATTTTATTCGGGTGATTGTTGACCAAGACACTGGGAGAAACTCCCTTCTCTTTTTGAATGATGCCATGGGATCTTTAACATCAACTTGGACAGGCAGATGATACCTCAGTTTAGTATTTCATTGGAAGTACTTCGATGCCAAAAAATACAGGACTCCCCCAGAGTGTCAACATAGACTAGATGGACTCCAAGTCTTGTTGTTAGGGCTTGAACACACAACCTTCTGACTCACACAAGAGTGCTACTAACTAAGCGAGGCTGGCGTATTTATCTTGCCTGCAGATTTTTTACACTATTGGTAGAACTATCTTTTTTAACCACATTCTACTGATTTTAATTCTCAGGATTTCACATCTACATTGGGCAAATTTCTTCAGCAACGATACAACGGAGTCATTGATTTATTGAGGTACTGTAAATCATTATTCCTACAATGTAAAACAAACAGCAGATTTTCTGTCCCAGATTCGTGAGTGCTGCCAACTGACAAACGCTGACATCTTCACTATCTGAAAATACTATTGAAAAATATGCAGATACCAGAATGTAAATTTGTGTAAGAGAAAGATGAATGACAATGTGCAATCAACTGCATTAAGTGAAGTGAATAAATAAATCACTCAATCCATAATGGCTTGTGGGACACTGCTGTGCGCAATTGGCTGCTGTGTTTCACCCACAAAATATACAGGCAATTCACTTTACAGTATATTCTGAAATGCCTCGAACATGTGATAAGGCACTATATCAAATGCAAGGATTATTATTAATCGCTTGACCTGGTGATCACATGGGACCTCAGTGTCTCGGATGTCACCATCTCCGGCCATCTTCAACCATCATTTCATCTCTTTCAACTCCTCTAACTCTCTCCCCTCTCCCCCCAAACCTACCACCATCTTCTACCAGCCATGGAAGAAGATTCCCCCACAAACTCTCTTCACTGCCTTGGAGTCCTTCGAACCTCTCCCTCTGGCCCACCTCCTGCACTGACCCAGCCTCTGCACTCACTTTCCTCCATACTACAACACCCTTTCCACCACATTCAACACTCTTGCCCTCCTCACCTCCTGAACTGCCTCCTACTCCCGAATCTCACCCTGGTTCACCACCCACCTCTGTTTCCTCAAGGGCCAGGTGTGGGCTGATGAACGCACCTGGCTCAAATCCTGCCTAATGGTCCACCGGCATATCTGGCTGGACCTCACAATGTTCTACCGCTCCGCTCTAGCCTCCGCCAAATCGTCCTTCTACTCCAGGATAATGGAGAAAGGCATGATTGAGATGACTGGGGCATGAGAAAGTACATCCCACAATTAGGGAGGGAGGGAAAGCGAGTCATCTGAAATGACTCCGCCTAGTGGTCACATCAACAGCAAAACTTGGACTTTTAAAATGTTCTTCATGTAGGGGAAATGTCAAAGCAATTCACAGAGTGGGAATCTGAACAGTGTGGGAGATAAGGGAAAAGGATCTTTCTCGGCCTCTATTTCTCACGCTGATCAGGATCAAGAAAATAACAGCCAAGCAGTTCCCCCCAAAAAGGGTAAGAAACAACAACAACAACAAAATTACATTTGTATAGCACCTTTCACATCAGGAGGACGTCCCATGGCGCTGGACAAACACTGCTTCAGACCCGAGCTGAGAACTGGGTGGGGAGGTGGGAGGAGTTGTCGATGGGTTCATTGAAGAGGAGAGTTTTGAGGCGAGACTTGAAGGAAGCCAGGGAGGGACTTCGGGATGGAGTTCCAGGGGTTGGGGGCAGAGTGACTGAAGGTTCACCCACCAATGGTTGGGCGGGTGGGTCGGGGGACGTGGTGCAGGCCAGAGTCTGCTGAGCGGAGGGGCAGGCAGGTTGCTAAGGGGATAGGAGGTCACGGATGTGGGGTGGTTGAGGTTGTGGAGGGCTTTAAATGTGAGGACCAGGATCTTGAATTGGATCCACTGGATAATGGAATCGGGCAAGGATGGGGGAGATGGGATCACGGAGTTTGAAACGGCAGAGGACACGGGCCGCAAAGTTCTGGATTATCTGCAGCCTGTGGAGGAAGGAATTCGGAAGACCGACCAGCAAGGCATTTGCATAGTCGAGAGGGGATGTAATGAAGGTGTGGATGAGGGTTTTAGCGGCTTTAGGGGTGAGGTAATGGTGGAGTTTATAAAGAAAGTACATTTATAAGTAGAATGTGGTAGTGAAGAAATGAAAATATTTTCAAATTCACTTAGACTGCAATACATTTACAGTATGTCCACTAGATGGCAATGAAATACAATGTAACATCAATATTGACATAAAAAAGGAGTATTGGCTTTACAAAAGGGAAGTCATGCTTAATAAATCTTTTAGAGTTTTTTGAGGACATAACTAGCAGGTTCGATAGGGGGAATCAGTAGATGTAGTGTATTTATATTTTCAAAAGGCATTTGATAAGGTGCTGCATAAACGACTGATTCACAAGATTAGGGCCCATGGAATTAAAGACAATCTACTAGTGTGGATTGAAGAGTGGATAAGAAAACAGAGATTAGGGATAAACGGGTCCTTCTCAGATTGGTGGGATGTGACTAGTGGAGTGCCACAAGGATCAGTGCTTGGGCCTCAACTATTTACAATCTATATTAACAATCTAGACGAGGACATCAAATTTAAAATATCTAAATTTGCAGATTATTCTAAACTAGGAGGGGGAGTAAAAACTGAGGATGACATAATAAAAATACAACGGGATATAGATAGGCTAGGTGAGTGAGCAAGAGGGTGGCAGATTAAATATAATGTGGGGAAGTGCGAAGTTATTCACCTAGGTAGTAAAAACAGAAAAGCAGATTATTTTCTAGATGGTAAGGGACTAGGATAGTGTTAGCGTTCAGAGGGACTTGGGTGTCCTTATACACCAGTCACAAAAGGTTAGTCTGCAGGTACAGCAAGCAACTAGGAAGGCTAATGGTATGTTGGCATTTATTACAAAAGGGTTAGAATATAAGAGTAGGGAAGTCTTGCTGCAACTGCATAGGGCCCTGATGAGACCGCACCTAGAGTATTGTGTGCAGTTTTGTTTTCCTTATTTAAGAAAGGACATACTTGCCTGTGAGGGGGTGCAGCGTAGATTCACCAGATTGGTTCTTGGGATGAGGGGGTTGAGCTATGAGGGTAGTAATCTAGGCCTATATTCTCTAGAATATAGAAGAATTAGAGATGATCTTATAGAAACCTATAAGATTATTAAGCGGCATGATAGAGTAAACCTGGTTGGAGAAACTATAACTAGGGGTCATAGTCTTAAGATTAGGGGTCAGCCTTTTTGCACTGAGTTGAGGAAAAACTTCTTCACTCAGAGGGTAGTGAATTGATGGAATTCCCTACTGCAAAAAGATGTAGATGCTCAGTCCTTGAACATATTCAAGACTGAGATTGATATATTTCTTATGGATAAAGGGTTTAAGGGTTATGGGGATAAGGCGGGTGGGTGGAGTTAGATTAGAAGATCAGCAATGATCTTATTGAAGGGCAGGGTAGGCTCGAGGGGCCGAATGGTCTACTCCTGCTCCAAATTCTTATGTTCCGATGTTCTTATGTGTCCACTTGATTTTTCGAATCCAAAGGGAGGTGTAAATCTAAAAAGCCACAGAAGTATAAACTAGTCACAAGCGAACCAATTCTGGTATCAGCGATGCTGGCCCTTTTATTGGCAGATGAACTGGAACCTTTCTAACAGATGGAATGAGTATTTAACACTAAACAACAACAGAATTACACTTGTATGCCGTCTTTCACATCAGGTGGATGTCCCAAGGCGCTGGACAGTCATTGTTTCAGACTAAGCAGTAAAAGGTTCCTAAAAGGGTGATCAGTCATGTGCTGCCAATGAGGTGAAGAACTAATGTATCAGACTATGGATAGCATCGTCATCTGATGGACAACTTCCTGTATCTCGTGGGATCATTGATCTCGCAAATGGCTCAAAAGGGACGGCATTTGTGTCGTACTGGAGTCTGATTTGTGATACGCTCAAACAGAACTCAAGCAGCTAGTTGTGACTTCCATTTGCAAATACTGTACCTAACGCTGTCCAATTTCTGATATTTGCAAAATGGCTAATTACAATTTCCCAAACTATTCCAATTGTCAACCTGGGTTTATTCCTGTGAACACGAAGGGCACTGGGCTAAACACAATGGCCATTTCTGTTCTCATTCTTGGCTCCCAGTCACCAGTCCATGGAAGGTAATCAACCTGAAGGAAGGGATGAAGTTTAGAGCGGACTATATGAACCATTTTGTCAATTGGATTTGATGGAAAGTATGTTATTCAATAAAACAGATTCATAGAATGAAACAACTAAAGTATCAGACATTTGACTAATCGCATCACGTTTGGTAGTTTTCCACACATGAACCGTCTAGGTGATCACACTCTCCTCTGCCTCCCCACACCCTTTAAAATTCCCTTTCTTTTTATCAGGTGCTTGATACAGTTTGTACATTGGTTCGCACTGTACCTACAGCACGCTTTTTATTTTTGATCCACAAGAGGGTGCTTGGAAATGGCTTGAGCAAAGAGAAGTTACACTGTGCTTCAAAGAATTTAAGACAGTCCTTCGGAAGCAGGTTAATATTGGTCCAGTGCAGTATTCTAATATCGCAATGATACAATGAACAACTGTTAGCCAAAAACGTGACATTTTAGATTTGTACCAGAAGATTTTTAACCCTTACATTTGGTAAGGTGCCTTTCACATCAGGAGGACATCTCAAAGCACTTTACAGGATTTACTGTGTTTTGACACAGTGACTGTGTTTTGTTGATGAATATGTAGCATCTAATTTGTGTACAGCAACAACCCAAAAACAGCTGTGAAGTGAGTGACCAATTTTATTTGGGAAACTGTTGCCTAGGATGCCTGGAGAAACTCCTTATTCAAATAGTGCCATGGGATCTTTAGCATTCAACTGGACAAGCAAAGATGTTGGTTTAATGTCTCATCCACAGCATGGCACCTCCAACAATGCAGCCTGTCCCCTAGCACTGTGTTGGTCTGCTTAGACTATGTGAGTACCAAGTTCCAATATCGGGATTGAATTTGCAACCTTCTCACCCAGAGACGGGAGTGCTATCAGCCGAGCCAGGCTCACGATAAACTCGAATGGACAGACCAAAAGTGGACCTCCCCAAATTTCCGAAATGCAGAGTTGACCGAATCCTGAAGCATGCTGCACAATCACCATTTTTGTGTATCCTTGAGAAAATCTGATTAAACAACAAGCCTCTTTTTCCCTGCAGCGGTGAAAAAACCTCAGTTTTCAAAGTACAGCAAACACATCTTGTGTTCAAAAGAATATCTGATTAAATAAATGGAGTTACTTCATGACACTTCACATTAAAACCTGCGAAATGCTTGGAGATGTGCCAACAATATCATAAGGGGTTATTTCAAATGCAAGGATAAGTATTATATCAAATAAAATCCAGAAAATAAATAATATTGGAACAAACTTTTCAATTATAATCTTGTTATATTGTTCATAGTTGATTCAGAAACCTGACTGAAATTATTAGCAGCTGAAAAATATTTTGGGGAATTTCTGCACTTTGGGTGTCTTTGCATTTTTTATACTGTAATATAGGGCGGAGTAAGAAGGAAAACTGAACAAGTTTGTTGACATAGTAAAACGCTTATCAAGTCTTAAAAGATTTACTATAATGTATGTAAAGATTCAGTTGTTTTTACTTGAATGTTCCTACAGGTCCCTCCCAATATTCACACCTTGGTCCCTGGAAAATCTCCTGCTTCTTTCCCACAGTTGTTTGCTGCGACATTACAGGTTAGAAACATCTTTAACTCTTTATTGGAATAACCGGGGTCAATGCAAATGTTTAGTGCTATCCAGACTGCATTTTAAATTCACTGGAAGATTTTAATAATGAGGCGATAATAATGTAATACCCAGGAATTAGTTAAACAGGAATACATCGCTCCCGGGAGAAAGTGCACATTCCATTCCTGACCTGGGAAGGTCCATGTGAAGGCGGCTATCAAAATGCAAGGATTGTTATTATTGTATGATTTGGATACTCTTAACCATGGTGATGGGTTTCTCCATATGTTAGGTTCCCAGCTGATCAAAATACAAAAGACTTTAGTAACTTTTCTATAACCAGTAGATCATCGCTGATGTTATGAATTATTGTTTTGTTTGTGATTGGCAGCACCTGTTTGTTCTGTCTTCCTGTTTATTCAAGCACTCTGGGATGCTGCCCTGGATGACGGGTGCTATATAAACGCGAGTTGTTGTTTATTGTCTTCTTCTTTCTCTTGCTTTCTCAGCAGGCTCCGGCCGGCTCCATGTCCCCCGACTCACCCGACCCACCCGCCCTACCATTGAGTGGGTGGGGGGGGGGGTGAGTGGGGGGGTGGGTCGGGGGACATGAAGCCACTCTGCTCCCAACCTCTGGAACTCCATCCCACCGTCCCTCCGCCTCGCCCCCGATTCTGGCCAGACATAAATCTATGATTTTCCAAGAAATCATTGGTAACATGCTGAGCTAAGGCCGCAGTTGAACTAGCAATTCAGTGATTCCTGCTGGAATATGTGCTTGTGCAGGCATTGGGTGAGCACAGGAATAAGCTTGGCCCTGATTAACCTCTCCACTTGGCTCAGTACACTTCAAACACTCAATGTCTAATCTAGCCTATCCATGAAGAATGGCCAATTTGGGTGCAGTACTGGGTCGAAGTAGGGGGAAGGGGAAAAGGGGAAGGAGAGTGGGAGAGGGGGAAGAGTTAGTGGGGCAGCCGAAGGCGCGGTCGAAGAGGAAGGTCTTGAGACTGGCCTTGAAGGAGGAAAGGAGGAAGCAAGGCAGAGGGGCTGCAGGATGGAGTTCCACAGTGTGGGAGCAGAGAGGCTGAAAGCCCGGCCGCCGATGGTTGGGCAGTTAGGGCGGTGGACGCGGAGCAGGCCTGAGTCTGCTGAACGGAGGGTGCGTTCAGGCTAATAGGGAGACAGTAGGTCAGAGAGATAGGCGGGGGCAAGGCCGCAAATGGCCTTGAAAGTGAGGACAAGGATCTTGAATTCGATCCTCTGGGGGATGGGGAGCCAGTGGAGACAGGCAAGGGTCGCGAAGCCTGGTACGGGAGAGGACACGAGCTGCAGAGTTCTGAATGATCTGCAGCCTGTGAAGGGAGGAGCTCGGGTGGCCGAAGAGGAGAGAGTTCCGTAGTCGAGCCTGGAAGTGATAAAGGGGTGGATGAGGGTTTTGGCGGCGTGGGGGGTGAGGTAGTGACGGAGTCTGGCAATGTTGCGGAGGTGATGGAAGGCTGTGCTGGTCATAGAGCGGATGTGGGGGAGGAAGGATAGTTCGGGGTCGAACAAGATGCCCAGATTCCAGCCTTGAATGCTGATGTTATCAGCGCCTGAGGTGAGAAGACGCTGATGTGAGCTAATCTGGAGGGCTTCAGTCTGGTTGATGTTGAGTTGTAGGAAATTTGCCCTTGTCCAGGACTCGATGTCGGACAGACATGCAGTCAGAACGCCAGTGGTCCTGGAATCGAGGGTTGACGCAAATTGGTAAAGTTGGGTGTCATCCACATATATGTGGAAATTTACCCCATGTCTGCGGATGATGTCGCTCAGGGGGAGAGTGTAGAGGGTGAAGAGCAGGGGGACAAGGACAGAACCCTGGGGAATGCCGCATGTGACTGTGCGGGGGGCTGGAGGAGAATCTGTTGGAAGAGAAATCTGAAATAGATTAATAAATAAATCTGAAATAGTACAAAATTCGTAAATATGTGCCTGAAATACCGACTGGATAGAACATAAAACAAATTGCATCAACTGCGCACACCAGTGACCCATGAACAGCTGTGGATTGAGTGACCAAATTGTTATTAGGTTTTTTCTTGAGGAATTATTATCAGGTGTGTGGAGGAAGGAAACGTGCCACGGTTTTGCCACGGTAGCTGCTGGGAACCAAACGCAGATTTCTCACGTGAGGTGAGTGCATTAACCAGTGAGCTACAGGGCTCCTTATTGATTATTATAGGCAGAGAAAGTGAAACACTGTATATAAGCAAATACCTGTTTCTTGCACACATGAAAATGCAGGAAACAGTGTGTGGTTTGACAGTATGACACAATAGCACAGCAATCCCCCGATCCTCTTATGTGGAGAAAGGTGGTTGGTCATTATCCCTCTCTGAGCGGTAGCTAGAGAATTAATTTCAACTGCATAGTCAATAAAAACAATTTTGCCCACAGAGAATCTGGAAATTAGTCATTATTTCCTGCACAGTACATGCAGTCACGTTTCTGTCCCTCTCACAGATCAGGAACAGCAGTCATTCTTGAAAGCCACAACTCTTCTTTCATAGTTGTTGTCAAATCAGTAAGTATTATCCGACCTTCCATTGTCATGTAACATTACTGCAATCTTCATTGCCATAAACCCAATAAATCCAAGTGTATTTTGCCTTTGTTTCTTGAATAAGATCTTTGTTACTATATCACCACGTATTCTCGCCAGGGCTATATACACCAGTGCATTTGTCCTTACAACACCTCGCACATATGTAGCGCCCTTCATGCAGGGCAGTGTCTCAGAGCACATGCACTTGTTTGGATCCATTAAAATTAATGTGTGTATGTGTTGAATTGTAGGATTTTGTTCAGATTTAATAATGATATAGTAAAAGCCCGTTTATCCACCACCCTCAGGACCTGGCCAATGCCGGTTAAATGACATGCCGGATATTTGGGCGGCAATTTGCCGAAAACCCAACACAAAAAAAATTAACTTATTTTTAAATATACCATATTAATAATAGACTAAATAATAACAGAATATTGCATGGATACTTACCAATAAAGCAATGAATACCGATTGCAGTCCTATAGACAGTCTTACACAGCACACAATCACAAAGCAAACTTCTACAATGGCGGACGGAATAGTTTTTTTCCTCTTAAAGCAGTACGGTACTGTCGGTTTTTCCTTTTATTTTGTTCTTTCTTTCTCTCCCTCCTTCCCTCTCTCTCTCTTTCACACACATACTCAGTCAGTCTGGTATCTCAATGGCTCCAAACCCCAGAACAACATATTTAAGATTGAGATCGCTAGATTTTTAAAAGCTTAAGGGATATGGGGAATAGGGCGGGTAAGTGGAATTGGGAATAGAAAATCCACCATGATCTTACTAGGGGCAGGCTCGGGAGGCCAAATGGCCTACTCCTGCTGCTACTTCTTATGTTCTTATGTTCTTTCATTCTTGTTTCTTATCTTCTTATGTAACCATGATTAACAATGTTCGTCTAACATGATTTTGACCCTCCAATAGCATGAAACAGTATCACATACTTGTGATAATAAAACACTCATGCCTTTACACACAATTCGAAAGGATGTGGGGAAAGGGCAAGGGAGAGAGCAGGCACAGGTACAAGGATGAAGTGATCTCCTATATGCTGTACAATTCTTTGATTTTACTGCTTTTTGTAATTTTTAAGACTACTGTATTCTGCAAATAGGTAGTAAGAAGAGGTAGCTTTCGCTGATGCTCTCATCTTATTGAACATTACCATTATTTAATTGCTTGCTGTTCATGTCTTATCAGGGCCGATGTGACATTGTCACAAATCTGAGGATGGGTCGACGGAGAGAAGACTTGGCTCAGCAATCAGCAGAAAAGGGTGTAGTTATCCTGAAGGATGTTGCTTCACATAGCCTGGCGGAGGAGAAAATGAAATGCGAAGGACCATTGCTGCAAAGTAAGAGACTGATGAGATGGAAATTTATTATTATCCTTGTATTTAATATAGGGCCTTATCGGGTTATCGAGCTGTCTCAAAGCGCTTCATGGAATATATCGTAATGTTGTGTTACTTTATGTTTTTTTTGTGAATTGAAATATTAGCCTGTTATTCATCTGTTATTCAATGGCATCTGGCTAACCATAAAGATGACAATAGTGTATATCCAGGACTGGTTCTGAACCTACCCACTGAACCAAATTGGATGCGGTGGGGATGGGTAGGTTCAAAAGACTGTTTTGAACAAATTTTTTGTCCATGAGGCAATTGCCACCTTACTTATTGATTGTTAGTTATGTTTCTCTCTCCCCCTCATAGTATTTCAGAAAGTATTTTTTGGTTTCATGGTAAGTGTGTTGAACAGCTGACAGTAATGGACTGCCTTTAAGACCAGAAAAGGTGCAAAGAATAAGGCCAAAATTATAAAAAGGCAGAATTATAGCCTGACAACTATCTTTTAGTTGTTTAACAAGTCTTGCATTTAATATAGCACTTTATCATACTGTTGAAATGTTTCATTTGAAAAAACGTTTGGAATTGAGGTAGCTTAGCCATGATCTAGTAGAATGGTGGTGCAGGCTCGAGGGGCTGAATAGCCTTCTACTGTCCCTGTGTTCTTATGTCTCAAAGGACTTCACAGGAATTAGTGCAAAGTGCAGTGACTATGTATCTATAGGCGAACTCAGTAGTCAATTTGCTCGCAGCATGTCCACAAACAGCTATTAAGTGAGTAGCCGTTTAATGAGTAGCTGTGACTAATTTTAGATCGGGTGGATTGTAGGCCAGGGCATTAGGAGAAACTCCCTTCTCTTTTTGAATAGCGGTTTGGGACATTCAACATCCACCCGAACTGCCAGACGGGACCTAGGTTACCGTTTCATTGGAAGGATAGAACATCTGACAATGCGGCATTCTCCAAGCTCAGCACTGCAGTGTCATTCTAGGTTAATACTATGGTATTAATATTACAGCAATAAAACTTTCTGATATCATTACTGAAATCATACACACAGACAAGTGGCCATCCCACGGAGTTTAGAATCATATGGGACTGACATCAGATGAGAATTCAATTAATATTTTAAGTATGAGAATACAAAGAAAGTGGTACAGTAAAAGCCTGTTTAGCCAGCACCCAATCAACCGTAACTTCCGTAAAACCGGCACACCCAAAAAAAGTCTGCATTCGATTAACCGGAATTTACCGGAAAAATGTTTCAAATGTAAAAAAAAATTGCATTTGGGGGAATATTTTGCGAATATCCAGCATGCGCTTTAACTGGCAATGGCCAGGTCCCAAGGGTGCCGGATAAACGGGCTTTTACTGTATTTATTTCCAAATTGAAACTTGCTTTTCTGAAATACAGCCACATAATGTAACCACCATGAAGACACTATTATTAAAAGGAATACAGTACTGTAAAGGGCCTTGAAGCAATATGAAGCAATTTTAAAAGCAATATACATGCTGAATAATAATGACTGGATCAGGCCTCTGTTAAGATCTCAACAACTGCAAATTTTACTGGATAAGGAGTAAGGGGAAACCAAAGAGATGGTATAACTTCAATTCTACCTTTAGGGTACTCAGATGTATTGCAATATAGTTACACAAATTGCAAGGTGTTTAAAATTTGAGTCATGTATGGTAAATTGGACAATATTTCAAACAGAGCACTATATACTGTACAGTAGTTAACACTACTGATACCCAAAGGATTGAGTGCTGGACCCACAGGCAATTTCTGTAGAACACAGACTATGCTATTTTTTCTGTTTGCAATTGTGTGCACAGCAATTTTCAATTGTTTTACAAGCAGAAGAAAGCTCTGTCTACTTACTGTTGTTCAACCGAAGGCTTTGCTTTCCACAGACATTTTTTGCCTTAATAATTTTAAAGAAATGTACATCAGTTTTAAAATAATTTCTACATTCCAATTCCTCTTCATTATTCTATTTATTGGAGTTTTCCTGGAAAACTTACACTGCCTTTCCCTTAATATTAACTGTGTGTATATATATATACATATATAATATACAGTGTAATTATATGTATATTGGGAGTGGGAGGACAGGTTAAGACTACATTGTAGCTCTTATACAATAGCAATATTTGGGGAAATGCAAAGAACACCAAAATAATTTATTAAAATATATAGTGCATTTTCAGATGTGCTAGTTCTTGGTTACAGTATGCTTCACTGTAATGCAGGTTGGCAATAATTATTTTACCTGAAACTCAAAATCATGCCACTCGAAATCCTGTTACTGTGGAAAAATCAGGTCACCATAATGTCACTTCCCGTATGATCTGCATGCTCAGCATACAGAAAGTGACACTGCTATCCATGTAGTTTATCATTCTTGTTAATATCACAGACTCTAATATATTGGATTCCAATGAGAAACCCACAGAGAACATGGCCTCCCGGGATTTCCTGTTTGGCCCCACTGAGGTACTCGATGAGGAGAGCCAGGAGCACTTGGACAGGCTTCTCTCCATAGACAAACTGACCACGGTCGTCAAAGTTCTCCAAGCCAGTAAGACCCCCACCCCCGGAGGCGACGGCCTCCAGGTGGAGCTCCCATCGGCTCTGTGGGATGTGATGGGACCGTACCTGCTGAAGGTGTACAACCACAACAAGCTGCTAACAAGGACCATGGCAGTGTCTATGAGGAAAGGTAGCATCTCCCTACTATACAAACAAAAAGGGGAGAAGGAGGAGATAAACGATTGGCTACCGATCTCGCTCCTGAATGTAGACTGTAAGGGCCTGACTAAAGTGATCTCTGAGCAGATAAAACTGATCTCTAAAGAATCTGGGACAGCCTTGTGCTGCTCAGAGATACCATTGACTATGTGCAGGACAGGGGGATGAGGGCCTGCCTGATCAGTCTTGATCGAGAGAAAGCCTTTGACAGCGTACCTCACAGGGGGTAATACACAAGTGGATCTGGCTGCTCTGCACAGACATTTGTAGCACATTTGTTGTACAGTCACAGTACAAGACTGAGCTGTTCCCCATCAAGTTGGGACTAAGACAAAACTGTCCTCTATCCTCTACCTTGTTTGTCTGCTGCATCGAACCGTAGGCCATCAGGAGGGATGAGAGCATCAGAGGTATCACCATCCTGGGCAGCCACAGCTCAGAAGCCAAGGCTTCCCTGTATATGGGTGATGTCACCATCTTTTGCACAGATCAAGTCTACAAGGCATTTTGAGCAAGCCTCGGTCACTGAGGTCAACCGCCAGAAAAGTGAGGTGATGTAATTTGGAGGCTGGAAAGAACGCAGTCGCATACCATTTGCTGTGTAGCCAGACTACATTAAAGTCCTCGGCATCTGGTTCGGGGCTGCTGGGGCCTACCCAAAAAGCTGGGAGGAGTCTCTAGAATGGAAGAAACTGGTGATGTGCCGCCAGCGCTTGCTGTCCATCACCGGAAAAAAACACCTGGTGATAAAGCATGAGTGCCTCTCGGTGTTACTGTTCGTGGCCCAGGTCTGGCCTTTGACCAAGATCAATGCTGCAGTCATCAGGAAAGTGTTCCTCCTGATCTGGGGGTCAAAGATGGAAACGATGCAAAACCCTGGATAATGGGGGGGAAAAGGGCTCCTTAACATAGCTCTGATTCTAATGGCCACTTTGTGTGCAGCTGCCTGAGGCGGTGTCTGTATCCCTGCTACACCAGCAACAAACGCCGCTCCGTGCTGGGTTTCTACCTGTATCCAGTGCTAAGAAGGATGGGTCCGGCAGAACTACCTGGAAACAATCCGCACAGTTGGAGCATGCGGAAAAACCTGTCCTATGTCGAGAAATTCCTGTAGGACATCGTCCCAGAACTGTGCGCAAGTGGTCCGCGTGGCAGGTAGTCGAAACGGTTCGAAAACGGGAGAGGGGCAGACCCGATCAGGAGGTACTCTGTGGTGACAGTCAGCAAAGTCTGGCAAAACTCCTCATTGCCGGCCCTGACTAACAACGATCAGGACATGTCCTGGCTGGCGATAAAAATGGCCTTCCCCCCTCAGGGCGTTCATGCAGAAGCGAGATCTGTACCAGTCGGCTCGCTGCGTTCGGACCGGCTGCAGAGGCCAGGAGACCGTGGACCGCCCTCTTCCTGGAGTGTGGTTATGCAAAGGTGGTTTAGAAAAAGGTGGAGTGGCTACAAACGCGGTTCGTCCCTGGGTACCCACGATAACGGCACTCGGTGCTGTAAGGCCTCTTCCCGGGAAGTCACAGAGAGACCCACCTGGAGTGTGCCTGAAGGATTATAAACTTCGTAAAGGAAGCCCTTTGCATTCCTGAAACTAGGTGTTCTTCTGGCAGAACTAGGGGACGGTGAGCGTCTGTCTCAGGCTCACGCACGATAGGATCAGGGCCTATGTAATGAAGGACAAGCTGACGTTCAGCTCAATCGCGACAAAGATCAGACGGCGCTTGACCCCAGCAGGAGATGCAAACCGCTCAGAGCACAACCACCAGGTACCCTAGGGGCACACCCAAAACTGACTACAATAAACGTGAGGGTACAGAAGGTGTCTTGTTCGACCCTCAACTGTCTTTCATCCCCCAAATCCAAGCAATAACTCGCTCTGCCTTTCCTCATCTCTGCAACATTGGCCGACTCCGCCGCTACCTCACCCCCAAAGCCACTGAAACACTCATCCATGCCTTCATTACATCCCGTCTCGACTATGCCAATGCCCTGCTGGTCGGCCTTCCCAATTCCTCCCTCCACAGGCTGCAGATAATCCAGAACTCTGCGGCCTGTGTCTTTCACCATTCCAAACTCTGTGACCTCATCTCCCCCATCCTCGCCCGACTCCATTGGCTCCCCATCATCCTGAGGATCCAAGTAAGATCCTGGTCCTCACATTTAAAGCCCTCGACAACCTCGCCCCACCCTCCATCCATGACCTCCTATCCCCTTACCAATCTGCCCGCCCCCTTCGCTCAGCAGGCTCTGGCCTGCTCCATGTCTCCCGACCCACCCGTCCTACCATTGGCGGGCGAGCATTCAGCAACTCTTCCCTGAACCTCTAGAACTCCATCCCGCAGTCCCTCCACCTCGCCCCCTCCTTGGCCTCCTTCAAGTCTCGCCTCAAGACTCACCTTTTTGATAGACCCATCGGCAACTCCTTATCCCCCCCTTCCCTCCACCCCCCCCGTCCTCAGCTCGGGTCTGAAGCAGTAACTGTCCAGCGCCTTGGGACGTCCTCCTGACGTGAAAAGCGCAATACAAATGTAATTTTATTCAATTATCCTAATCTCACTCACCAATAAAACTTTTTAAAAAACATAAAGGAGTTCGCTCCACAGTTATATTTGGAAAAAGTGACAAATTTGGACAATAAGTCAAAAGTCAGTAAAAGTTCACGATCTGCGTTGACAGCTGTTTTTGATATCTGTGTTACTGTGTTCCTTTGGACCCTTCTGGTTTCAAAGTAGGCATCAGTGGGTAACTAAATTGATTGAACTTGGCTGTATTGGAGAATTGAGCAATTGGTTACCTCTATTCTCTTTTAAGAACAAGGTCTGTTGTAACACTCCTGGTTTCCTCGGTGCATTTGATTGCACACATGTTAGAAATACGTGCTCCTGGACTGGATAGAATCATTTACTGAAACAAAAAAAGAATTTGGATCAATAAATGTAGAGGGAGTTTGTGATGAGCACATATGTCTTCATTTTGTTCTCAGCAGTTCCCAATGAACAATATCTGCTCAAAGTCCTTCCAGGGGTTGATGGGGGGGTGGTGGATGGCGGGTGGCGAGAGGTTTGAAACATAACACAGGACTTAGGTGTGTGGAAGACTGAAACTTTCTCTGATGCCTCTGTGTTACCAATGTTTGCTAAAGATATGTATCAGTCAATATGCACTACAAGAAAGGGCATTTATGTACTTGGATTGAACTGAGGCTGTATATATAGTTCAGTACTGTACCACCCTATCGCAACCTTGCTTTTAGCCACTACTCCCAAAACATTGGAACTTTGAAAGGGTGTGATGTCAATACTATTTATATATAATTATAGATGTAAGTTATTGGTAGCCTGAGAACACATAACAGATCTGTGTGATATGTGCCACACATTTCTGGTGGTCACTGTGGCAAATGTTCTGAAGGACTTTAAGAGAAGGATTATCAAATCATCTTTGTGATCTGCATTCATGGTGTGAATCACAGTGTACCAATTGGAATAAAGTGATATAGTAACAATTCTGGTTGTTGGCTACTGAGATTAACTGGTCTCAGTCTTGATTCAACATCAAGGATGAGTGAATCAACAGAGTCACTCTCCATTTACCCTCCATGTACTGAATGCTGCTAGCAATCAAAATTAAGTGGTTAACATCTAGACTATTTTCAACTGCACATTGTACTGTCACTAGCTCACTCTGCCTTTTATGACTCAGTAGGGGCTGAGGTGGGTTAAGCAAAATATGTGTACAGAGGAAATGACAGGTGCTCTAATTTCTGCAAATTACAGCCAATCATTCTTTCCAATGATTAGACCCCAGTGTGTAGCTGAAGGTAATTTTATGAATCATCCATTTTATCTACTTGGGAAACATTTCCGATTCTATGGATCCTGTTAAAACTTACCGTGTAAATTGTCAGGAAATTTCAGAAAATCCAATTTCAGAGTAGTATTAACTTCCTGTTATTTTTCCTCTCTCTTAACTTTTCCATCTAAGAAATTGAGCTGAGGTATTCTATGCCCTAGGGTCCGGATTCAATCTATTTATGTAGCATTTCAGAAGATCCAGAATTTGACAAACTCAGTATCAATTTTGCAGTTTTCATTTCAGCCTTTCTGCCCTCACCCTTTGGAGCTCCATCCCACAGTCCCTTCAATTCGTCCCCTCCCTTGCCTTCTTCAAGGCACATCTCAAGACCCTCCTCTTCGATTGCACATTCTGTCACCCTCCCAGCCCTCCAACCCTCCTGATCCCAACTCCCTGCTCGGATACAAATCTTTGACTGATTAGCACCTTGTGATATCCTATGGACGTGAAAGGCAGTATACAAATGTAATTTGCTGTGCATTATTGAAGCTGGTTTTCCAGACTTTAAGGACTATAGAAAACCAATGTCAAAGCTGAGATTCAATTTTAAAAATTGCCAAATTCTGGACCTCTTTAAAATGCTACATAAATAGAAGCAAGCTAGATCAATCATGATATATTGCAAAAGGTGAAGGATATTTTTCTGACCTGTTAGGATTGCTTAACTGTACTATATGATTGTTACTATACTATGTATGAATCTATGAGCAAACAAGATAGAGAAGGAATTTACATATTTATTGTGCCTGACATCAAAACATCTAAATGTGTTTCACAAGAAAGTTATTTTCTGTGGCATTGACCGTTTTGTTGGCAAAAGCAACAGCCATTTCTGCCAGCAATGTCCCACAAATGACCACCATGTCAACGGTCTATTTGTATGGAGAATTGTTTATCTGGACACCAGGAAAAAATATTTCTCTTTTCAAATGATATTATGGGATATTATAATAGTAATATTTACATTTGGTATAGCACATTTCACATTGGGAGAACTTCTCAAAGTGCTTTACAGGATATATTGTAAATTGTAGTGTTTATAGGTGAATGTTTAATGAGATTTTTATCGTTTACCTAAAGAATGCTTGGTTTAATATATAATTTGAAGGATGGCACTTCCATTAATGCAGCACTCACATAGTACTGGTTTTGGATGCCAGCCTTTTTTCAGTCAATTTCCACACAGCAATGTTCTATAGGGAACCATGAAGTGAATGAGCATTTTATCTGGAGAATTGTTGGCCAGGATACTGGGAAAAACTCCTATATCTATTTGAACAACAACAACAACTTCAATTTGTATAGCGCCCTCCACGCCAGAAGGCGTCTCAGAGCGCTTCACAGTTACGGGTCCTGGGACCGAGCCAGGAGCAGGGGCAGGAAGGTGACCAAAAGCTCGGTCGAAGAGAAAGGTCTTCAACTGTGACCTTTCTATTTGAAAGGTCTATCTATTTGAACAACACAATGGGATCTTAAATGTCCACCTGAACAGAGGGAAAAGATCTTGGTTTAATGTGTCATCTGAAAAAAGGCACCTCCAACAATGAAATGTTTTGGCCTGTCAACCTTGACTATGAGTCTGGAATCTGGAATGCATTGCTTGAAAAGGTGGTGGATGCCGATTCAATAACGGCTTTTAAAAGAGAATTAGATCTTTATTTAGGGAGAACAGGTCTGTTGGGTTATGGGGAGAGAGTGGGGCAGTGGGATTGAGTTGCTCTTTTCAAAGAGCCGGCACAGACTAGATGGGCCGACTGGCCTCCTTTTGTGCCATAAAATTCTATGATTCTATGAGCTCAAAGTCCTTACGTGGGCCTTGGACTCACAACCTTCAGACTGAGAAGCAAGAGTGTTGACAATTCATACCTTTGATATAGATATCCAACCAACTTTTGATGATTTGTAAACCTCTCGTAAATGTGTGTATGGATTCAAACAATTTTTCATTTTCTTTCATATTTATTTTACAATAAACTCTTAAAAACTCATCACTCTAAGGGAACAGGGGTGAATGTTGAGTTAGGCATACGTATAAATACAAAAATAAATGCGGGCAGGATATTGACAGCATGATGAGGTGTGTGGTAGTAACAATTTAAGCAAGAGGTGAGTGATCAGTAGTTACTGTATGTAGTAAATTTTCAGAAAATATACTGCACACAACACAAGTGCAATTCATTGAAGAGTTATCTTTTGCGAATATATTTCAGTGCCACTGCAATTATTCTGGAACATTGGGATCCTTTTTGAATTATAATGCTGCATTTATGTCCGTTCAATGTGTAATTCTCCCTTCCAACAGAGCAAATATAATCGCTCTTAAGAAAGCAATTCATTTTTAGTAGCCAGGATTCAGTACTGATAGGATTTTATTGGAAGTAAATATAACATGTAGTATTCCATGAATATAAATAGTTCATTTTCTTTCTAGGACCAGCTACCTCTCCGGGTTTTCCACTTGTGGGTGGACAGGAAGCTACAAACATTCAACAGAAAAAAAAACTGAGGCCTTCTGTAAGAAAAATAGCTTAGGAAAGACAACAACAACAACAAAATTACACTTGTATAGCGCCTTTCACGTCAGGAGGACGTCCCAAGGCGCTGAACAGTCATTGTTTCAGACCCGAGCTGGGGACGGGGAGGTGGAGGAAAAGAGTGGGGATTTGGAGTGACAAATTACATGTGTAATACTGTAATACAGTCTATACTGGTGAGGCCACGGGAGATAGAGTGCAAAGTCTTGGGTGGACGAGGATGAGTTTTGAATGAGCTGCAACGTGTGAATGGTGGAACCAGTGAGTCCAGTGAATAATTATATGTCATGAGCACCCAACGTTGCTCAAGCAAGACATTTTTAATTACGCTTGAAACATAAGATCTTTGGCACAAAAACAAATTAAATATGAATGCATCCACAATGGAAACCAACAATAATTTAATATCTCATCACGAGGGCGATTCCTCTCACTTATTCCCTGAGCAAGTAGAATTGTGCTTCAATCTTTCTTTGCCTAAATTGCTAATATATTGTTACTTTATGATTTTCTCATGACCAATGTCATGAATTATGTCATAATTATCATCAGTAGTTCTAGGAAATTACATTCATTTAAAAATATAATAATAATGCCTGTACTGTACTTGCATTTGATATAGCACCTTATCACATAGTTGAGCTGTCAAACGCTTCACAGAGTATATTGTAAAGTGTAGTGATTGTGTATTTTGTGGGTGACTTGTACTGTCACTACATTTTATAAAGATACAAGATTGAACACCACAATCAATTATTGTTTGATTTGAAATCAACACGTTCTAAGCACTGAGTTTTATTTAGTATAATTAAGAAGATGTAGTTTGGTAGTTTTGATTATATCATACAATTTATTTGTTGGAACAAGATGAAACACTATATGGCATAATCTAAACCAATAGCTCCCCTAAATCCAATACAAGACACGTGAATCTTTGAGCAATCAAAGGGAAAATATCACTTTACACAACATGCATTTATATTGTATCCTTCACACAGCGTAATGCCTCAGAGCACTTAACAATGGCAATAGCTTGACGCTGAGCCAGAAAGAAAGGCATGGTCAGAGAGAATTTATCCATTTCTAAATATGTTCATTGTCTCATAGACGATGCCTGATCCATCTACATGTATACTCATGGAGAGCTGTTTTTGTGATCTGGGACATGAAGCTACAAAGACCCAAGTAACCACTTTATTACTTGAAGGTAACTTTCACTGTACAAAATTGAAAATAGCAACAAAATTACATTTATAGAGCACCTGTCACCGCAGGAGGAAGTCCCATAACAGCAATGGAGCACAAAACGCTCAATTATCCGATGTTATGATTGATGCCATTTAATAGAGTTACACTTAATGGGAACGTTTCCTTCAGGGCTATTTTTTTTAGCACCGATTGATTTCCAGTGCACTCCAAAATCAATGCAGAAGAATTTTACTTAATAGGAATAATTTCATTTCCACCATGGGATTCAGAACAACAAACCACCTCTCAGAATAAAAAGAAAATCACCTGATATTTCAACACACTTTTGAAATGTAAGAAAATTAAAATGGCCCATTATTCCTCTTTACACATTGTGGAATAGACTGAAATGTACATTGAGAAGCTGTGATCCTTTAAGTGTTTGTGTCACAAACTATGTCCCCTGGGTGCGGGCGAGTTCTCGTCACTATCTGCCTCATTTCGAGCATCTGAGAGGATGATATTTATGCTACAGGATTGAATGCTTTCTCACAGTTTCGGTCCAATTCATAGGCTGCTGTGATTTGAAAACTGAATCACTCAGTGATTTTTACCACTGAATTTTAACTGGCGGAGTCCAAAGATATTCACAGAGATGGTAGATTTTAGAGTGCATCTTTGATGCAAATGCTTGAATGAAAAAGAATGAGTGTTATAGTTGTTATTTCAGATCTTTTGAAAGGTCTCTTGAGTCTCTCCAAGTTCTCAGGACAGACTTTCCAAGTAGTCTTTCTCCCAGGCTCCTTTCCCCCTTTATTTTGCAAACTCCACCCCCACTGTTTTTGGAACTCTCTTTTGTTCTGGGAACTCTCCCCTCGCAGGCTTCACTCCCCTGATACTAACCAGTAGTGTGAAACAACATACAATAGCATCAAAATTATATATCTGCAACCCCTTTCACATTGGGAGGACACCCTAAGGCGCTGGACATAATAACAACAATGTTACATTTGCATAACAACAACAAATTACATTTTATTTGTATAGCGCCTTTCACAACAAGGACATGACATTACTAAGGATTAGTGTTGATTGTTCGAACGTAACCTGGTGCCAACAGGAGTCCATAAGGTCATATATCAACTGCAAGGTTTATTATTACAGGAGGTAAAGGGAACTAGTGATTCCTGGGCTACACAACCAGATTTGAATCTGACACTGTACTAAGTCAGTTCAGACACCAAACACAACTGTACAGATTCCATGTGCCCAACCACAATTTCTCCAGTCTCCTTTCATCCATTACTGCATTGGTCATTTCATCCTGGAGAATTCGCAAATATTCTGTTCCAGAAGAGATTCTGGAAGCCTGGAAACACAAAAATATCGTTAAAGCTACAGTACCTGCAAACATTTCTCAAATAGGACACCCGGGCCCTCAACAGCTTGTATTGCACAAAGCAAAAAAAGTGAACCTTTTTGCTTGTTTACAGAGATATCTTGCTCTCTTATGGATATCTGGTTTAACCAAATATACAAGTTGTTTTGCTTGTGCCAATCTGCAGATCACAAAGCAAGCCAAGAAAGCAGGAAGCAGGAAGAACCAAAAAAGGTAAGAACATGTTAATAATTTGATTAATGATATATAAAACCTATTTTAATTTAGCGCAGCATGAATTAAGGAAGACGGGATATATATTAAAATGAGAGAAAAGTACATTTAGAACAGATAACAAGAAAATGCTTTTACTCAAAGAATGATTCCACACTGTTTGGAATAATCTATCAAGAACAATGAAAGCAGAAACACTGTGGTTACTCAAAATAAAATTAGGTGCTATGATGGAAGAGGTAATGTACTGAAGGGATAAGCTCCAGTTGGCTGGATAGCCTTTTCTCATGCTGACTTTTATTATGTTTTTATTTTCTTATTATTGCAACTTGCAATCAGATGAATAAAAATGTGCAACAAGTATGAATTCTTTTCTAGAAGCAAAGGAAGTTAATGATGTAGTCGTATGACTATAAAGTGAATAAATGTGTAATTCTCCCTTCCAACATAATGTTCAGAGTGCTCATTGGACATAATATTCAGAGTGCTCAAGATTGAAAGTGCACATAACTCATATGTTTCAGTACAATGCCTTAAGTTGGAATCCTATTCTATGGTACTGTATTCATCTCCGGTAAAGCCAGGCATCATTCCAATAATCATCTTAAATCTGACCACAGAGGTGGTGCTTAAACTCCGTGCAAGTGAGTTAAGGTTAATTTAAACAGGTAGAGAATTTTAAAATTCTAAACATAATAAACAGCCAGTGGAAAAGCATTCATTTGTGGATGGTGTTACATGGGTCAAGATACTTGTTTAATATTCTCCACATTTAGAATCTTTCTGCCACTTGCACTCCTCCGTTGATGTTCTGCTTGTTATTTTCAGGGAAACTATTCAAATTCATCAAAACAAAACAGAACATTTATCGCGTGAAAAATTCTGGGGCAAAATGCATGCATTTTTGATGTGTGCGATTCACTAGTTTCTTTATCATTTTCTATATCCCAGAAAGATTTTTTCCACTTTGTGCCATCAAGTCCTAGGCACAATTTCCTTCAGCCGGTGAGACACATTTATGGGCCATTAGTTAATTTCTGACTTCTGTCAATATTGTGTGTCAGTTCAATTGGTAATGCTACAGTGCAGAGCTGATAGAGTGCTGCATTTTGTCATATTTGCCATTCTTCAGTTGAGGTATTAAAACTGAGATCCCGTCTGCTGTTCAGGTGGATGTTAAACATCCCATAACACTATTCGAAAAGAGAACAGAGTTCCTTCTGGTAACCCAGCCAACAATTCCCCAAATACAATTGTTCATCCACTTCATGACTGTTTGTAGAATTTTGCTGTGTGCAAAGTGGATTTCATGTTCACCTATAAAATAGGCAATCACTGCACTTTACAGTACAATATTCTGGAAAGAGCTGTGTGATGTCCTTCTTATGTGAAATCAAAACCAAAGGTTATTATATTCCATTGATTGTATATTTAATACCTTGAAAAGAACTGCGCAAAATAAAGGTAATACTTTACATGTTCTTTCCAAATAAGCTACAGTACTCTGATTTATGTCTACCGCCCTCAATTTCTCGACCATGTTTTCACCATTTCTTCATACTGTATATTACTTAACACTTGATGCAATTACATTACACTAGCAATGCAAAATCCATAGAAGGTGGTGCACCCAAAAGCAACATAAAAATTCAATTAAATTAAAAAGGTGATTTCCACTGTGGCTTTGTGGGTTGCTTCTGACTGAACTGTGTCCGCAAAATGTGCTGAAGAACAGATCACTAAATTATTCATTGATGCACAGAGGATTTGCACAACAATAGAGGTAGGATCCAAAGGCCGTTTACAATGGATTAAAGCCTTATACTGTATTTTGATTACACTGACAAACAGATGTTAGAAGCTGAGGTCTGCTTAAATTCAACCTTCAATTACGTTTGTACTCTCATCAAATTCTGTGCTTTGGATCAGGTGGATAGTTCCGTGGCTATAACAAACTGATATGATGATGTCTCATGTGACTCATACTGCAGTGATATTGGCTGAAACCATCCTTCATAAGGACACAAAGGCTATTTTAGTGCTATTTTATGGGTTCATCATGTAAACTTACCACCAATCTTTTGCTACAATATTCGCTATATCCTGACTGGTAATTTCCTATCGATGGCAAATTAAGCTAGCAAATCAAAAGTAATTTGCACTAACTGATTTAAACAGTATAACTAACTGGAAATTAACTGATTCATTTACCACACGGCTGAAGGATGCATTGTGAAGAGGAGGAGGTCAATTCTGTTGAGGAGATGCATCGGATACAAGCACCATTTTTGGAAGCACATATAATTCCCTCAAACTAAAAGCTTGTAGATCTTAAAATGAAGCAACTGAATACTTCAAAGCGGTTCGAGAATCTGGAAAGATATGAGGAAGTGTTTTTTAGTTCTGTGTTTGGTCTTTTAACCCTTATCGCCCCATCAATAAGTTACCTTAGGATTTTGGTGCCCTGTTGGGAGCTATCATCAAGTGTCTATTATAGGTATGTGAACAAATCTTGAAGTGAGGAGCAAAAGACTGAGCGAGAATCATCATGGAACCAGATTCCAGAGATCCACACTTGCACATTTGACCAATTCACTGGACAACCATCAGTCAGGAATCTTGACTGGTTTTAACTTCCCTAACCCCATATAGCACAAGCCACTTATAGCACCCAGACTGCTAACTGAGCACAAACGTGCCATGCGCTCATTTGTTTGGCCTTGTGATTGCTGGGATCGTGCTACAATGGCACTGTGGGAGCTATTCTAACCGCCTGTGACCAGGGCTCCCTCTGCCTCCTCGTCCTCCTTGACCTGTCTGCTGCGTTCGACACAGTCGATCACACCATCCTCCTCCAACGTCTTTCCTCCCACCTCAACCTTCAAGGCACAGTCCTTGACTGGTTCCACTCTTATTTGACCCATCGTTTACATTTTGTTTCTTCTAATGGTTTTTCTTCAAACCCCCGCACAGTTTCTCACGGCGTTCCTCAGGGCTCTGTCCTCGGTCCCCTCTTTTTCACCCTTTACATGCTCCCTCTGGGCGACGTCATCTGCAAACACGGGGTAAATTTCCACATGTATGCGGACGACACCCAGTTGTACCTTTCTGCCTCATCCCTCAACCCCCAGACGATCGATGTTCTGACAGCATGTCTGTCCGACATCGAGTCGTGGACGAGGGACAACTTTTTGCAATTGAACGTGAGTAAGACCGAGGCCCTCCTGATTGGCTCAAGCCAGCGCCTCCGCACATCGGGCGCTGCCAGCCTCAATATCCAAGGCTGCACTCTCCACCTCACAAAGCCAATCAGGAACCTCGGCATCATGTTCGATCAAAAACTTTCCTTCCTCCCCCACATCCGCGCCTTGACCGGCACCGCTTATTTCCACCTGCGCAACATTGCCAGGCTCCGCAACTATCTTACCCCCCGCGCTGCCGAAACACTCGTGCATGCATACATCACCTCACGGCTGGACGACGGAAATTCTCTCCTCGTCGGCCTCCCCAGTTCCTCCATTCACAGGCTGCAGGCCATCCAAAACTCTGCAGCCCATGTACTATCCCGCACCCGCCTCTGCGACCACATAACCCCCACCCTCGCCCGTCTCCACTGGCTCCCCATCCTCCAGAGGATCGAATTTAAGATCCTCATCCTCCCCTACAAGGCCTTACACGGCCTTGCCCCACCCTATTTAACCGATCTACTCTCCCCCTACACGCCCACCCGGACCCTCCGTTCAACAGGACTTGGCCTGCTCCAAGCCCCCCGCCCGAACCGCCCCACCATCGGTGGCCGGGCCTTCAGTTTCTCCGCTCCCACCCCATGGAATGCCATCCCTCAATCCCTCCGTTTCGTCTCTTCCCTTTCCTCTGTCAAGGCCGGTTTGAAGACTTTCCTCTTCGATCATGCCTTCTGTTCCACCCCAAACTCTTTTACCTCCCCTTCGTGTTTCACCCCTTCCCAAACACTCCCCTCCCAGCTCGGGTCACACGCCTCCTGTGCAGCGCCTTGGGACGTCCTCCCGACGTAAAAGGCGCTCTATAAATGTAATTTGTTGTTGTTGTTGTTGTTATTCCATATTATCTTACAGGTTGCTTTAGTATTTATGTACTGCCTGTTTATATACAAATCATTTGTTTATCTTTCAAAGGATCCTCTTACGCCAAAGGTAAAGCTGACAGAGTCCTCCCAATATAAATTTTTGAAAATAGGAGTTTTGGAACAAGGAGGTGTTTTTGTAAGTTTTTTCAAAGTAAATTTCTATTCTATTTATATATCATCATCTATAACCTAATCTGCATAGAGTATTACATAAACTAGCATTATAGAATTGATATTGGTGGTTCTTGGTAATAACCGAAATAGTGACTATGACTCTTTATAATGAATCATGCTTGTACATGCGAGCATATTTGATTGTAAAATTATTAGAAGCACTTTGGTAATGGTAAAATATATCACTTGTTGCAACATCGCAACAGTGTGAATTGGTGAGCTGATTCAAACTACAGAACACATTCTTAGGAAAGAATTGCATAGAGATAAAGAATAGTGAGCAAAAGAGAGTGACAGTGAACTCCTGAGACAAATATCATTGCTCACTAATGTTAGTCCAAATTATTTATTTTCCTCTAGACTTTACAGATGGCCTTACTCTAACATTAAGACATTGGCATGATAATAATAATCCTGGCATTTGATATGGCCCTTTATCACATCATTGAGACATCTCAAAGTGCTTCGCAAAATATATTGTCAAGTGGATTGTCTGTGTATTTGTTTGTCAAAAAAACGCCTGTCAAAGATTTAATGGTAACCTATGTAAGAGATCCGTGAATATGTAGGAGCCCTGTAGCTCAGTAAGAAAGCTAGAAACCTGGATTTGATTCCTGACAGGATAAACCTTGGCACGTTTCCTGACTACACATTCCTAATAATAATCCCTCAAGAAAAAAAAGCAATAATAATTTGGTCACTCAATCCATGATTGTTTGTGGGACACTGCTGTGCGCAATTGGCTGCTGCGTTTCGCTCACAAAATATGCAGTCAATTCACTTTACAGTATACTCTGTGAAGTGCTTTGAGACAGGATGTGAAAAGCGCTACATCAAATGCACGGATTATTATGTTTATTATTATGTTCTAATGAGATTATTGACATAATCATCCTTGCCGATTTCATCAGTGGACCTGATTATTTCAAAGTTTTTTACATTTGTTTTAGAGTAGGAATAATCAGGAAGGTGACAGAAAGAGTAAGATTATGGCAAAAGATCGTACAGTTTCAGATTAGAAATTCACTCAGTCAAAGACGTAACATGAGGTAGAAACGAATGGAAGGATGAAGCAATTCAATACATTAACCGATTTACTCTTCATATATGCCGAGACCATAAATAACAATTTAAATCCTTGTATTTGACATAGCACTTTAAAATGTTGTTAAAATGTATCAAAACACCTCATAATACATAAGGGAGGAATTGGTTAGTATTTTTCATTAGTGCAACACTTTGAGAAAGACGATCGCAGTTCCCATCCTAATAATCAGAGCAGAACTAATATATTCACTTGGCAATTAAGCCAGTGTAACTTTGAAAGTGATACAGTTTAAGGCAACCTACACAATAGTATTAATGCTCATTTAAAGAGTGTAGATGACATAAGGAAGAGTAGCATTGATCTAGAAACAACGGGTGTTGTGATTCACAAATCCATACTAATTGTTTGAGAAGGTAGCTAAATGGGTTCATAAACCATCGAACCATAGAAATATATGACATAAGAGGATGCTATTTGGCCCATCTTTTGTGTAAGTGTGTGTTCCTCCCTACCTCTATGTCCTCCTAACCCTCTACCAACCTGCCCGCTCCCTCCATCACAGTCCCTCCACACGCTCTCATCCCTTGCCTCCTTTAAGTCCCACTTCTTCTTCATCCATGCTTTTGGTCAACCTCCTTCCCCGCTGCCCTCCACCCTCCCAATCCCTACTCCAATTTGAGGCTGAAATACTGTCTGTCCAGCACCGTCCAGGACATCCTCCCGACTTGAAAGGCGCTATACAAATGTAATTTTGTCGTTGTTGTGCCTTCAAGAAGCCAGCCATTCTAATCCCAATTTCCTACTGTTTCAACATACCCTAAGTGGGATAAGAGGGCAATTAATAGAATTCAAAATTTCAGGGATCATTTTCTAAGATTGCACAAGAGAAAACGAAGACCCGAAGAATCAATGATTCTTGGGATCAATAACAAATTACCTAATTGCTTTGAAAATCATTCAGGTGATGATTAGTAAGAGAAGCAGTGACCAGTGATATACTAAGGTTCCTGCTATTTCATGCTGTTCACATATGATATTCTGGAGCACTTTCCACAGCAGTGTAAGGCAGTATCCCCTTGATGTTTGTTTAGAGCAGCTACTGTTGGTATTGCTTCACGTAAATGAAGCAGACTAGGAGGAAGAAATATCTGATTCAACAATTCCTAGGCAGGTAATAAAATTGATATTTTATTCCCAAATGATAAACTATTGTGTTGACTTTATTATATTCTAATTTAAAATGAGGGGGCATACAGTCCTACAATACTATCTCCTCATTCCAAGTGCCAAAGATACAGACCAACAGAAGAAGCTTCCAATTCACTTCAGCATTGACGTATTTACTAGGGAAATGTGCAAAAAAATAACATTTTATAGCAATGCAGCAAAAGTGATGCTGACCTTTTTTTGTATTCAATGAGCCCAAACATATCTGACTCAGAGTGAGAAACAGCGTCTCATTTATTTTCCATTCAATTTCATCAACTTTGTTTACGACATCAGCATATTGTTGGCAGCCTTGTTCTTCTGAGTCAGAAGGTTATACAAGATATCTATCTACAAGATAGATTGAGATGATGAAGTCCTAGAGCTCAGTGTAGTCCTGTAACTCAGTGGTTAGAGCACTCACCCCACAAGTGAGAGATCTGGCTTTGATTCCCGGCAGGGTGAAACCTTAGGAAGTTTCCTTACTCCACATGCCTAATAATAATCTATCCAAAAAAAATGTGGTCACTTAATCCACGACTGTTTGTGGGACACTGTTGTGTGCAATTGGCTGCTGTATGTCACCCACAAATATATAGTTAAATCACTTTACAGTATATTCTGTAAAGCGCTTTGAGATGTCTAGAAGACGTGAAAATCGCTATATCAAATGCGAGGATTATTATTTTATTATAAGAAGGCCCTTCAGCCCAACTGATCTCTTTGTTCCAGAATAGCCACCTTCAAATCCTCCCATCACAGCATTAAGGCATTAAGCTACTTTATAATAAAGTGTGGCAGTCTGGAACCAGTGGCTCTCCTCTGAATCATTGTGTGTGACTCCACAAGCTCCAAGTCTGGATTTGGAATCAAATAGGCAAGCTGACACTAATACAGTGCTAAGGTGTGTTACATTGTCAGAGATGTTATCCTTTGCATGAGAAGTTAAACCAAGATCCCATCTGCCTGTTCTGATGGATGTTGAAGATCCCTTTACATCATTTGAAAAGAGAAGGGAGTTTTTCCTAAAGCTGAAGACCTTTCTCTTCGACCGTACCTTTGGCCATCTTTCTACCCCTGCCCTTGGCTTGGTCCCAGGATTCGTTACTGTGAAGCGCTCTGAGATGCCGTCCGGCGTGGAGGGCGCTATATAAATCAAAGTTATTGTTGTTGTTGTTTTCTGGTGTCCTAATCAACATTACCCCCAAAGTAAAATTTCTCACTCATTCAAAAGCTGTTTGTGGGCCATTGCTATATGTAACTGATCTTACAAATCTGACAGAATTTTTTGATGAGGTAACGGAATGGGTGGACGAAGATAGCGCAGTTGATGTAGTTTACGTGGACTTTTGACAAAGTGCCGCATGAGAGGCTTATTAGGAAAGTAGAGGCCCGCGGCGTTAAAGGGACAGTGGCAGCATGGATCCACAACTGGCTGTGAGACAGAAAGCAGAGAGTTGTGGTGAGCGGCTGTTTTTCTGACTGGAGGGAAGTGTGCAGTGACATCCCCGTATTGAGACCACTGCTGTTTTTAATATATATTAACGATCTGGACTTGGGTGTAGGGAGTGCAGTTTCCAAATTTGCAGATGATACTAAGTTAGGAAGAGGATAGTAACCATTTGCAAGAAGATATAGATAAAATGGTAAAGTGGGCAGACATATTGCAGATGAAGTTTAATACAGAGAAGTGTGAGGTGATACATTTTGAGAGAAGAAATGAGGGGAGGCAATCTAGGCTAGATGGTACAATTTTAAGGGGTGTGAGGGAACAGAGAGACCTGGGGCTTTGTATTACCGAGTCTTTGAAGGTGGCAGGACAGGTAGACAAAGCCGTTAAGAAGGCATATGGAATACTAGGCTTTATAAATAGCGTTATAGAGTACAAAAGTCAGGAAGTGCTGACTAACCTCAGCTGGAGTACTGTGTCCAATTCTGGTCACCATACTATAGAAAGAATGTTAAGGCATTGGAAAGGGTGCAAAGAAGGTTTACTAGAATAGTACCAGGATTGAAGGACTTCAGTTATGGGGAAAGGCTAGATAGGCTAGGTTTATTCTCTTTGGAACAGAGAAGGTTGAGAGGAGAGCTAATAGAGGTTTATAAAATCATGAGGGGATTTGACAGCGTGAATAAGGAAAAACTGTTTCCACTGGTGGGCAAATCTGTGACACAGATTTAAAATAGCTTTAAAACGAAGCAGAGGGGAGCTGAGGAGAAATGTTTTCACTCAGCGGATTGTTCGAATCTGGAATTTATTGCCTGAAAAGGTGGTGGAGGCCGATTCGATAACAGCTTTTTAAAAGATAATTAGATTTTTATTTAGGGAGAACAGGGTCTGTTAGGTTATGGGGAGAGAGCTGGCCAGTGGGATTGAGTTGCTCTTTTCAAAGAGCCGGCACAGACTAGATGGGCCGAATGGCCTCCTTTTGTACCGTAAAATTCTAAAAGAAAAGAAATTATATGAACTGGCTGCCGTCATTAACCACAAAATACACAGTCAATCTACTTCACAATATATTCCGTAAAGCACTTTGAAGCACCTCAATGATGTGATAAGGTGCCACATCATCAAATGGAAGGATCATTATTAGTTATTACAGTATTATAAATGAGCCCAGTGTATTGGCCTCAACCACCCTCTTGGTACAAGTTTTAATAATTATTCTTTAGGTTAAGAATAAATTCCTGGGTCCAAGGATGTCAATGTTTGGCTTGTTCTGATGTTTAACTGTGATGAAAATAGAAGTCGCTGGGAACATTCATCAGGTGAGGCAGTTTCTATGGAGAAAGGAAGATGCTGCCTGACCTGCTGAGTGTTCCAGGTGACTTCTGTTTTTGTTTCAGATTTCCAGCATCTGCTGAATTTTGTGACACAAAATCAGGATTTTGTGATTGTATTGCACAATCTGGTGCCGATACTTCCTGACAGACTTTCTCTACCAAGAGTCGTCAAAAGTTCTTTCTCATTCAAAGGCCAGAGAATCGTTCCCTAGCTCACATTAAATACATATTCTCTCCTTCACTCAGTGTCTTTCTCCACTTTTCAGACAAACCTATTCCCTTTCACGCCTACCTCACATACACACCAGTGATTTCAGCAATTTAAACTTATGCCAACATGCAGCAGAGTTGCGAGAGTAGCCCACATAACTTAATCCAATTTCTATATCATTACTTGTTAAGAGAGGAATAAAATAAATTGTACCTCAAGGGAGGTTGAATTCTATCTCTACCTACCTGTAAAACTAATTTAATTGAATACTATGAAATATTAATCTTAAAAGTCTTTTCAAGCAATTATTTTGTTAAAACATAAAATATATGTAACAATACTACGGAAACAATAATACCACATTAATCAATGTATTTCACACATAGGTGAATTCACAGTTTGAATTTGTAGCTTGATTGTGAGGATAATGTTGGAATTTAGGATGACACCAACATAACTATGATTTTTTCTTGGATATAAAACACATCAAAAGTTTGCAATATGGGATCTTAAATTGTGATACATTTTTGAAACCAAGTGTACAACATATGTGGAAACCCATCATTGTCCTTAAGGGTATCCAAACTTGATTGAGGGTTCAATACTACTGGAGTTAAAAATCCATAGCTTGCTACTGTCTGGTAATCTTTCCCACTGCTATTCAGCTAGGATACTTCTGTGGCTTTGACTTCAGGGAGCTGTGTGGGAAGATTCCCTCCTTCCAAGGACTGATCTAACACTACAAGTTCTGCTGATGAGGCAGGCTGGTTGAGCTGCCAACAGCAGTGCCCTGGGATATTATGCCTGACTCAAGACCAATACAAAAGGCTGACTCAACTCTGACAATCATTTGCCAAGGATATCAATATGGAGTCAGTTCAACACCAAGGAGACCCCAGCTGCCTCCCCCAATGATCAGTGGGGTAATCAGCCTAAAGAGAGCACATAGTTTGCATGTCTTCGATAGTTAATGAACCAGGATAGTTGTTAAAATAAAAATTATCAATACAGTTCTAGTAGCTAGGAACCTACAACAATGATTCTTTCTCTACATTAGAAAAAAAGATGGCTATTTCAATACTGTAAAACTTGGATTGAGAACCTATTTGAGAGTTTGATAAATGGATTAGTTTCCTTAATATCGCTAGTAAATAGGGAAAAAGGATACATTCAGGAATAGCAATTTGGGAATTTTCATTGCCATTTGCACTTACTGCTTTAAATGTTATTAAATGCGTTGTATTGATGTTTTTGTTCCCAGGGGCTGACAGATATCTTGGGCAGTCTTTGTGACCTGCGATTGAGTCTGGTAAGAATAATAATTTGCAGTGTTAAAAACGGGGTTAATATAATATCATGAGCAAAATTCCACTGAACTACTGATAACAAATATACCACTGGGTGAAATTTTCTAATGGACAAAATGTCATCTGTTTCTAGTAACAAAAAAAATGCAGACATTGAGAAGCAGTTTAAACATGAATTCTATCTACTAATAATTAGATTAACTAACTGGAAAAATAATAACATTATTACACATATGTTGAGATTGTCTCAAAGCATTTAAGTAAAGTATAGTGATTGGTGACAAATGGCAGAAGGCAATTTGCACACAGCGATGTCTCACGAACAGCTATGAAATTAATTGACTTTTTTTATTTGGAGGATTGATGGCCAGGACACTATGAGAAATAAATTTCTTCTTTCAAATAATCCCAATGGATATTTAATGTCCACTGGATAGGTACAACGTAATTCGGTTTAACATTTCATCCGAAAGATGGAAATTCAGCATTCCTACAGCAGTAGATTGAAATGTCAGCCAAGTTTATATGAGCTCAAAGTCCCAGAATGACTGAGAACAAATTAATTTCCCCATGAAAATCCTGCGACATTTCAAATGTGGGCAAAGAGCAAAATTTGAAAACACAAGTATGACCATATTTTTCTGAAATAATACTTTTGAAAATGAATTCATCAAACTGTTCTGGTGTGAAATTTGCCGTAGTAATTAGAGACTAGGACACAAATCTTTAGTCTTGAACTCAAAGGTAATTAAATATTTTTCATAAATTTGCTAAGACATTTTTCACTTTTTTATTAAATTATGTTTAACATTGAATTTCACTGAATTACTGCACAAGTGGGTCTACATTCAAACAGCCTCTGGTTCTGACATACCATATAAAACAGTGTGGCACAAAGTCAACAATGTTTCCGATACTCACAACCTACACAAGTGCATCAATCATCCCCAAATTACCAACGGTGAAAAATGAAAACTGTAACTGATGGTCCATATCATAAAATAGAAAACATGAAGCTTCCAAAGAAGAATAAATGTGTGATTATCAAACCTTTAAATCTACTCTATAAAGAGGAAGGCAGCAACTCACGCTGGCCACTTGTCAAACAAACACGTGTCTAATATAGAGCATTTTCTAAAAGGATTCTTTAATAAAGAAAATAGAAATATATCATGCCAACTGTGGGCACTCCGCTCTGAAGCAATTTTCTTTTGGAGTGAACTTCCCGTGGGTTGATGTGAAGTCCATGATATACGTCCAGTTTACTGAGGAATACCAGTTCAAATTTCCCATTGAGAAATTTCCTAATATGAAATTTTGTTAGAAATTAGACCCCACTAGATTTTTAGTTTTATCAGGCTCAGCTGTTGACTGAAGTTGTCAACTTTTGCAAATCAGTTCAGTGATGGTCAGAAGCATCTGGGCTATTGATGTGGAGCTGTCTAACTGCTATACTCTGAAAAAGAAATGAATTAACATTGCATGAAGACAGGGTTTTTTTAATTTATAATCTTAAATTACATTTTCTTTCTGTTAAACAAACTATATTACTTTGACGTAAATAAATTAAGAAAATATCACAACTAAGCATCACTTGATCTTGCAAAATGTCTTTGATGCTTATGTGATTCAGAGCAGCTGGATTGTGTTCATGTCAATACAATGAACTGCAGTCTAATACAATTTGATTCGAATGTAAATGCTGATTATCTAAATGTTTATTATTTCATTTGCTGGTTTGAAGATATTCCCACAGTACATAAAGTTCTGTGCTGTTGATTGAAAAAATAATTGGTAAGAGCTTTCACATGGGTTTCCATTCAAGAAGTGAATGGTATAAAAGTATAACGCAACATTGATGGGCATTTAATTGCATAAACCAGCCTGTCACACAGTGAATCACAATAGACACAATGGCTCCCATCTACCTGATCAGGTGGATGTTAAAGATTTTAGGAAACTGCCTGAAAAGAGAAGGGAGTCCTGGCAAACAAGTTCCCAGATAAAAATGATCATTTACTTCATGGCTATGTGTGGGAAATTGCTGGGTGCAAATTGGCTATAGGGATTGCCTACAGACTTGAAAATAATTCCTGTGATGTGCTTTGAGCCATTCTCCCAATGTGAAAAGTGTTATATCAAATGTGAGCCTTGCATTGAGTGAAGGTTAGTCACTCGGCTACAGAGGGTATCTCTTCTGAAGAACGGCACCTCCAACAAATCAAAACACCCCTAAACATTGGATTGTCACCTTATCGTGTTGTTGAGATGCCTCAAAGCATTTCATGGCATTCACTGTAAAGTCTAGTGACTGTATATTGTCGGTGAATTTGGAAGCCAATTCACAGAACAGTCATTAATGGTACTATAAAAATGTAAGATTTTACTTTATAATTTCTACAGTTGCAGTAAATCTTTCTAATTCACACATGTAAGTATATTGTAATAATGGGAAAACCCTATTTTCTGTCTGCAGGTTAGTGAGGGAGCAGAATGCATTTTCATCCCCAAAAAGCTGTTTCTTGAGGAAGCACCAGCTAAATCCAAACAAATAGCACTGGAGCTAGTGAACACCTACCCTAATGAGCGCAGGATTAGAGAGAGCTATGCCAGACAGCATGAATGGAACTGCTACAAGACTAGGCTCATTGGACAACTGCTGGGTGACAGAGCAAGGCTTCAGCCAACTTCAGCAAATCTACGAAAGATGATTTTCTAGAGTTTCTATCAGCAAGGAACACAAGAATTATATATAGGAGGTTATTGCATAGGAAATTGGGTATTCAAGAAAGTGATCATTTTAAGCAGTTATTAATGTCTCCTTAAAGCATTTTCTAACCTTGATGAATGGATGATAGTTGCAGTACTTAAATGAATAAACAGCTAAAAATGTTTCAAAGATAGTCAAATAAATTTGCTCAAATCTCTTTGAGATTTTTTGACATAGAATCATCAGCACAAAATGAGGTAATTCTGACCATTGTCTGTGCTGGCTCTTTAAAAAGAGCAATTCAAAGTCAATCCCACACTCTCTCCTCATAGCCCTGCAAACTTGTCTTCCCCAAATAATGATATAAAGCATGAAAAGGCACTGATTGAATGCAAGGATTAGTATTAAAACAGAGTTGTAGCATCACATCTCCAATAAAATAGAAATAATTTTATATCTCTCTCTCTATATATATACTATCCATTTCCCTTCAAAATCACTTGACAGTTATGACTGACACTCAACAGTCATTTTGCACACTGCTAAGTTCCATGAGGCAAATTATCAATTTATCTGGAGACTATATACATGAACAAAGGGGAAGGTTTCCTGGTGTGGTCTGAAGATGGGAATGGAGGGGCAGAGGGATTGAGATGGAGACTTCCAGAGCTCGGGGCTTAATGACTGAAATCACAATTGCCATTGATGGAAAGGAGGGAACGAGAGACTTGCCTTGAGGCCAGAGCCAGCTGAGCTAATGTACTTGAGTGTGACAGTCTTAAAATCAATCTGTTCTGCAATAGGGAGCCAGTGGTGTCTGGCAAAGACTGGGGTGATTGGTTTGCAGAGTTTAGTATGAGAAAGAATATGGGTGATGGAGTTTTAATTAATAATTTTCTTTTAATGGTGGAGCTAGGAAGACTGGCGAGGAGGGCATTGGAAAAATTGAGGCAGAACGTTACAACAGATATAGGGAACCATTTGTCTAGTATTTTAGAATTGAGGTCCAAAAGTCCATCTAGTCTTTGATCAATTTCTTGTAATTCAAGATTGTGCGGAGCTGTGAAAACATTTGACATTTTGCCTTAATTTTCTGCGGTTCATAAAGGGTCTTCCCAAGTAAAGACAGAATTGAAGAATTGTTCACAATTGTGCCCAATCTAAAGATTTACAACAAAGTGGATGTGCAGCCTATAGGGAAAAAAATGCAAGTTAATGCATAAATGAAATGTTACAGATTAACTGCAATGCTAGCATTGAGCAGATGAAATGGTGTCCTGACACAGTCTAATTGATTTGAATGTTTTAATTAAATGTAGAGTGTAAATGTTCTGTTTGACATCTTCAGAGGAATGAAGGCTTGGCTCACACCAACGGGCATCAAGCTATTTTTAAAGTTTTTAAAGTTAGGCCATCTTTTTAGAAATGTCCAGACGGGCTCTGTAACATGTTCAAGGAGGACAGGCAGGTGTGTATTCACACTGTTTGGACACAGGAGAGGATTATGAGTGATTGTTAACGCAATAAGGAGAACACAGGACAGCTGAGAATTTGTTTTTCAAGGACCAACAACAACTTGCATTTATATAGTGCATCTTCATGCTGGGTAGCGTCTCTGAGTGTTAATTGGAGTCAGAGTAAACCAGAAGCTGAAAGCAGGAAAAAGTCTTGAAACTATCGCAATGAAGATTGGCGTCTCTGGTCAGAAAACTGATTTGCAAAGACTATTCCAGAATTTTAACTGAGCAAATTGTCCACTTATTGACATCTTCTGTAAATGACTACGGTTTACCGAACTTTTTGCAAGTAAAGCATTTTCCAACTTTCAACTCTTGTCCTCTATCAGGGACTGTACTGCCTTCTGAGTGAGGTGAGAGGTTGATGCGCAAATGTATCTAAAATTCGTATTGGGATATTACAATGATAATCCTTGCATTTGATATACTGTAGTACCTTATACTGTTGAGACATCTCAAAGCATTTCTCAGGATATACTGCAAAGTCGTACATATTTTGTGGGTAAACACAGTAGCCAATTTGCAATGCCCCAAAATAGCTGTGGAATGAGTGACCAATTTTATTTGGGCAGTTATTGGCTAGCTTCCTTACCTTTCGAATAGTGTCTGTCCACCTAAACAGGCAGATAGTGCCTTGATTTAACATCTCATCGAAGGACAGCACCTCAACAATGCAGCACAGACCCAGTACTCCATAGGAGTATCAGCATACAATATATGGGTTCCAAGACCCAAAGTCCCTTTCTGACCTAGAGGCAAGAGTGCTTCAGAGTGAACAAGGTAGACACAAGTAATAACCAATACAGGCTGTTTCCTGCAACATATTGTGTCCTGTTAAATCTGAGGTGCATTGTGATAAAAATATCGAACAGTCTGTGTACAAGACACAGTCTTAAGATTTGGGGAAATTTGGGTTCTCTTGAGGGGAAGCTGCTGTCCAGTTTTGTGCTTTTCGTAAACATGAACTGAGCTCAACTCAAATTTCTAATTACAAAAGTTTAATACGTACAAGTCCTAACTGGAGCATCAATCAGAGAAGTGACTTTCCACAGCATTCTGAAAGTGCCTTTAACTGTTGCTGTTGTGAATTTAATGAACTGTACTCCAATTGCATCCCATAAGTTACAGAGCAAAAAGATTGACATAATGAAAGAACTTTAAATCTTTCCATGACATTCCGCCATACTAATAAGGTCAATGCTGTCTCTGAGAATAAGCCGCAAGCTCAGAATTGACTGAAATCGGCGTTTTGAATGTTTGTTTGTGCATCGGTGCTAGAATAAGGTGACCGATGAAAAACAGAAATACACAATGATACAAAAAATATTCTAAAAGAAAATCAATATTTTGCAATATGAATGAATAAGCACACAGGCACAATGAGAAAATAAAGATCAATCTGTATGAATTATCTGTAACTTGGAATGAAACATCAGCTGGAGTGAAATACTGAGCAATGGAGTTGCCAGTAAACAGAGCTTGTTGATAGAACAGAATGAAAACGGGACGTTTAAGAAGTCTGGGGAGGGTGAAAATCTGACCTTCATATATTCAGGCTTTTCAGACATAATGTACCATTTTCCGCTCAAGCAAGTATATTATAAATTCCAAGAAAAGGAATTTTAAAGCCAGAATTAAATTAAGATAACCACTTTGAAGTTTGTTGGTGTCTTTAAAATGATCTCCTTCGCAAGATACTTGATATATGTAAATGTATATTAAAGGATGCTATTGAATGTGATATTATTTCATGTAATGAAAAGTGATAAGTGTGTCAAATGGATCTGAGGGACACATTTGAACAAACTGTAATAGTATGTTCTGGGCAATCGGTTTTGAAATCTACCCCATCAACTACAGAGTTGAATGGAGATCTGGATTATAATCTTCAAAAGAGTCACTAATTTGGCTTTAGATGAACAATTTCAGAAGGGTTACAAAGAGAAAGTTGAATTTAATTCTCAATGGTCCAAAGGCACAGTGAAAAGGCGATGATGCGTCTAAAAAGAATTTGCATGCCCTCAGGGATTAATAAGTGAGCGGTTCAAAATACTTCACAAAGCAGAAAATTCACCCCAGGGGTTGGGGAAGTGAGTTTAGAATAGGACTTCACCCACCCCCAAGACAATAATAATTCTTACACTTAGTATAGCATGTTTCATGTCAGGATGGAGTTACAAAGCGATATACAGTAAAGTGACAATGTGTTTTCTGGCCAAGCATAGCAGTCGATTTGTGCACGAACAGCCATAAATTGAATGACAATACTCATATTATCAGTGGATTGTGAGCCAGCATAGCAGGAGAGTCTCGCTTCTCTTTTCAAATAGTGTCAAGGGATCTTTAATGTTTAGCTGAAAGGGACCTCAGTTTTGCATCTCATTCGAAGGACGGCACCACGAGCATCTTAGACTCTATGGGTTCATGTTCTGACTTGGTGGGGCTTGAACCAACAACCAACTGAGATAGGTAGAGGAACTAGAGGAGGTATAGATATGAAGACGAACAGTTGTGATATCAAATGGTTACATCTCCGAAAAACAATTTTTTTTCTAAAGCAACTATTGATAGGATCCTATTACATTGTAACACAAATGTGTTTTATCTTTAAATGAGATCATCGGGAAGGATAAAAACACTTCACAAAAAAATTGATTTTATAGTGAATTTCGGGACTTTACCCTTATTTCTATTTGAGTTCCAGCTGTTGAATTTCAGCACAGCTGTGTGGCTGTTCAAATGACATTTTTGAATCCATTCCACTGAGAAACAATGAGTAGAATTTCATCAATATGAAAATCTGTTATGAAGCATTTTCAGAGGATAAGGAGAACCTAGCAAGCATAAAATGTGACAGATGTCAGGAAACAAATATATTTTCCACATCTGTAATGACAACAAGACAATATCATCAACTGACATTTTTAGAGAATGACTCAGTAAATGACTTACTGAAATGCATCTCAACTCAAATGCATCAATTCATTCAAAGGGCACTTCACTCTTAAATGCCTATTTTTAAAGATATTTCATTGAGATTTTACTTTGCAAACACTGCCTACAGTATAAATTTACTGATGACCAAGCTTCTTCCAGTGTTTTATATATCTACCTCCACATAAAATGGACAACGCATGCTTTTGTAATGTTTATGGCCATGGTAAGGGTCAGAGAATGTCTCATCTGAAGCCATTAGTAGTGCTTTTGATGAATAAGCCTTCCCAACATTTGGGACAGACCAAGCTGGAGAAACCATTGAAGCAACCTGGGATCCATGGGTGATCTGAATTTAACAATTACAGATCTCAGTAATTCAGAGCTGATTTGTGGAATATCAGTTTAATTTCAGGACAGACAAGGCATCTTTCAAGCCCCAGTTTTGACAAAGGGTTGTAGACCCGAAATGTTGACTCATTTTCCTTTCTCCGTGGATGCTGCCTGACTTGCTGAGTTTCCCCAGCAACCTCTGTTTTTGTTTCAAGGCATCTTTCTTTACCTGGAAGATAATTAATGACTGGAATGGCTTAATTGGAAGGACGTTGTGATCTTGTGAACTCAATTTTGAAAGTTGAGGTAATTCTAATTAGAAATAATTGAGATTGAATGCACGTGTTTAAATGACTCAAGTTTGGTTTAGAATTATTGTTCATGCTACTGTCAAATACATTAACATTGATAACTCGAAGGAAGTTAAAGGCAGCAGCTGGGTCTCTATTTCATGCACTTTGCAAAATCAATACAATATTAATTAAGAAGCATTAGTTAACTCAGTATTGTATCTATTCCTGGAGGAAACATAAAGCAGTAATTTGCACCAACTTCAGTATTCCTTTAGTAAGTTATCACCTTGACTCAAGATACTCATTAACATGTAGTCCCCGATTAAACTTGCTGTTGCCTGCAGGTGCTGGAGATGTACTGTACCTTTGAAAGGAGTATGCACGGTTTATATATCATTTCTAACCCATGAAAAATTAATACAAAAATTCTATTAAACAGAATAACATAATGCATATTAATGATAATATCCCTGTAATATTAATGATAACATTACAGGAATCACAAGCACATTAAAGAATGATCATGTGTCAAATTTATTTTCATTATAGTGCCAAACACGATATGTGGATTCAGCCCACAAATAGCTCTTCTTAAAACTCGTTCTAAGCCCCAATTCCTTCCGACTCTCATTTTGTTTCAGAGAGAATTTCTTTAAGTAAAGAAGAAATGCAGCGCCATTAGAAAGTTTAGTTAGAAGCTCAATGATATTAGTTCTTCGAAGGTGGTCAGTGGTGAGTATCTGGACTTACCATTGAATAGAACAACTGAGTGAACAGGGCATTTTTGGCTTAATGTACTGCTGCTGAATTTTTCTAAGCATACAAAGTAAACCAGAAGATGTGTAATTGAAAGCAGGACCAAATCAGGGTATAATACTCACTGAATTAATAACAAATTTATGCAATTAATGCCAATTGTAGGTCCAAGTTTGATCCAATTTTGATGGCACTAAAGAAAGTACAATGTCAAAATCCACATTGCCCCAGCACACTAGAAGTTTGTAATAGTTTTTCATAAATCCATGACAATTATACTGATGATTGTACTATTATTGCTTGTATGGAACTTTATAAGAATAACAAGAGGAACAATCAACAGGATCTTGGTTTTAACAACTCATCCAAAAGCCTAAACTTACAGAAAAGTTTCTTAACTACACATGCCTCTGTTTACCTAGCAGTAAGTAGGAATTTGGTTGTTCGTCATTGACGGATCTCTTTCCAGGATGAATGATCTCTTGAAAAAGTACTAACCAGGGCTCCCTCTGCCTCCTCATCCTCCTTGACCTGTCTGCTGCGTTCGACACAGTCGATCACACCATCCTCCTCCAACGTCTTTCCTCCCACCTCAACCTTCAAGGCACAGTCCTTGACTGGTTCCATTCCTACCTGACCCACCGCCTACACTTTGTATCTTTCAATGGTTTCTCCTCAAACCCCCGCAGTTTCTCATGGTGTCCCTCAGAGCTCTGTCCTCGGCCCCCTCCTTTTCACCATTTATACACTCCCTCTGGGCGATGTCATCCGCAAACACGGGGTAAATTTCCACATGTATGCGGACGACACCCAGCTGTATCTTTCTGCCTCATCCCTCAACCCCCAGACCATCGATGTTCTGACAGCATGTCTGTCCGACATTGAGTCCTGGACGAGGGACAACTTCCTGCAATTGAACGTGAGTAAGACCGAGGCCCTCCTGATCGGCTCAAGCCAGCGCCTCCGCACATCGGGCGCTGCCAGCCTCAACATCCAAGGCTGTACTCTCCACCTCACAAAGCCAGTCAGGAACCTCGGCATCACGTTCGACCAAAAACTCTCCTTCCTCCCCCACATCCGTGCCTTGACCGGCACCGCTTACTTCCACCTGCGCAACATTGCCAGGCTCCGCAATTATCTTACCCCCCGCGCTGCCGAAACACTCGTGCACGCATACATCACCTCAAGGCTGGACTACGGAAACTCTCTCCTCGTCGGCCTCCCCAGTTCCTCCATTCACAGGCTGCAGGTCATCCAAAACTCTCCCGTGTATTATCCCGCACCCGCCTCCGCGACCACATAACCCCCACCCTTGCCCGTCTCCACTGGCTCCCCATCCTCCAGAGGATCGAGTTCAAGATCCTCGTCCTCACCTTCAAGGCCTTACATGGCCTTGCCCCGCCCTATTTAACCAATTTACTCTCCCCCTACAAGCCCACCCAGACCCTCCGTTCAGCAGGACTTGGCCTGCTCCAAGCCCCCCACCCGAACTGCCCCACCATTGGAGACCGGGCCTTCAGTTTTTCTGCTCCGACCCTATGGAATTCCATCCCCCAATCCCTCCGTCTTGTTTCTTCCCTTTCCTCTTTCAAGGCCGGTTTGAAGACTTTCCTCTTCGATCGTGCCTTTTGTTCCACCCCAAATTTTTCATCCTCCCCTACTTGTTTCACCCCTTCCCGTACACTCCCCTCCCAGCTCGGGTCACACGCCTCCTGTGCAGCGCCTTGGGATGTCCTCCCGACGTGAAAGGCGCTTTATAAGTGTAATTTGTTGTTGTTGTAATTTGGTTACTCATCCAACAACTGTTTGTGGGACACTGTGATGGGCTATTCATTGCTATGTTTTGCTCACAAAATATACATTCAATTTACTTTATGGCATATTCTGTGAAATATCTCATGATGTGATATATCAAATGTAAGGATTATTATGATTATTAATAATAATACTATTATTATTAATGAAACAACCCTTCAGCACTATATTGGATTGTCAACCTAGAATGTTCAAATGTATGTTCAAAGATCCCCAAGAAGCTTGAACCCACTGCATGATAACTGGGAAGTCTAAGAGGTAGGGAGTATACATGAAGTTGCAACCAATTAAGGGTTGGAGAGGGGCACGAGTCTAGATCAACGAAAGTAGCTGATTTCAATCAGATTAGCATAACTTGATCCTCTCTTTTTATAAGGCAATATGCAGATATTTATTTATCAAAACCAATAAACAAATGATACTGGTTGGAGGAGCATTTATTTGTTAACACTGGAAAATAGCAGAAATTTATAATCATCAACATTTGTTTTCTAAAATGGTTTATCATAAAAATCACCTGTGTCTGACTGCATTAACTTCAAATAAAATGTTTCCGAAATAAATCAAACATTAATGTGGAAAATGTATCAGTTGTATATCAGATTGTATTCCTTTGACCATCACACACATTTATATTAATTATATTAATGAATCCTTTAGGATAATTGGGTTTAAATTGTGGATATTAGTAATGGACTTGAAGTTGCGATTAGTGACTCCTTCCATAAGCAAATGATGTTCTTCTGATTAATGGCAATTTCACACTGACACAATTTCCTTCTGGAGTAGAATTCCCATGGGATGCAGTGATGTTCTTCTGCTTACTGGATGGAGATTTTATTTTCAATGCGAAGTTGTTATGAACAACTATTGAAAGAGCAAAAAGAGTTTGAAAACCAAGAACCAAGAACACTGAGAATTAATTAAAGAGCATTGCCTGATGACCTTCTGGTGCTCTGCACAATTTGAACTCATTCTTTTCCCTTTGGAATTGGGATCTGATTTGGAGCTAGCCCTAAAACATTTGTTTCTTCCCTGGCTAAATAGTCATCCACTCCTCTGACTTAGGAGGACCAGGTGAATGATGTGGAGGAGTCTATCTGCTTCAAGTCTCTCAAGTCTAGCCTTGAAGACAATCTCATGGTGGATCAGGCTTTCACAGAGAATAAGGTGTTTGAAGATTGGTAGGAGTATGTGCAGTGTGCATTGATGTAGGGTAACTTGTGAGGGACAGCAGTTTTAAGAGGTTTTGCAGGACAATGACAAGTGCCTTCACTCTTTCAGATATGTAAAGATAGCAAGTCTTGTTACCTTTGTTACTGTTAGGACCACTGGAGATTTCCTTGTACGTTAATAAATTGCTTAATTCATGAACTAATTCTGTCTCTATATACCTTTATTATCTGTTTCACTACAACAGTTACAAGACCTAACAAACGGGGATCTAGAATTGATGTAGCAGTTAGCAAAATAAAGTCAATATCTTCGGTTTGTGTTCGGTAAATAGTTTGATATTTGTCCACAATTATGAAGGCTAGGTTTGAGCAAGATTGGCAGTACAGGTATCCCCCGATTTATGAAGATTCGATTTATGTATTTTCGATTTACGAGATTTTATTTCGTATTAACAAAATGTTTAAATTATACTTTTTTTTTGCACAGTACAGTAAAAGCCCATTTATCCGTGACCCGATCAACCGGATTGCACAACTCCCATCCTGGACAATTCCCCATTCCAGCAATCGCGAGTATGCTCACTTAATAAACTTACGAACTCTGGGTTTTTATGGATCAGTCAAAAATGCTTTTTTACCGATTATTTTACTGAGTGTGCTGGTAATATTTATTGGTAAGTATCCATACAATATTCAGTTTCTATTTAGTGTATTATTAATATGGTACGTTTTAAAATAAGTAATTTTTTTGTGTTGGGTTTTCGGCAACTTGCCGCCTGATTATCCAACAGTCAATTAGTCGAACCTCCCGAAGGGTGCCGGACTTTTACTGTATATAGTATATTGCGCAGTAAATACGCAGTATACCTAGTACAAGCTATTGAACTGGCCAATAGCATGTCACTATGTCATTGTTTACATGACGTCAAGTGGCTGACAGTTGCCGTTTGGATGAGGTGATCAGGTGATCCCCAAGGCCTCGGGGCTCATGTTGGATCCTGTAGCCGTTGAAGTGGAAAACTGCGGCAATGAAGACCCCGGGTCCCTGGGTAAGCCTAGCCGGAGGTACCGCTCCCCTGTGAGCCGCTCTAGACGGTGGATCTGTTCACGGTACGGGACCCGCTCGACTGCCACTGAGAGTCGCAGGACCCGCTCGATGTGGTATTAAATTAATTATTCATTAATTAAATTCATTAAGTTTCATTATCATTAAATTCTTTGTTGCTAAGTGTTATTTTACTGGGTTTTGGGGCTGAAAATTTTGTCAAAAGAACTTTTTGTCACATTTTGTCAAAATATCTCAGATTATACAATGGGAACATATGGGAAAACCAGTCCTGATTTACGTAATTTTGATTTACTGAACGGTTTTCAGGAATGCAACCCTTTTGTAAATCGAGGTTCACCTGTATTTTCATAAATACAGTTATTAAATTGAACAATGGGAATCCTAATAACATAAATTAGAAATGTTACATTAAGCTTGCTCAAAAATAATTTGGATCATTGACTTTTTATATTCCCTTGGTAACCTCCTTATGCCGAGAAAGGTCATGACATTATAAGTCCTCCGTTAGCCAAAATAGTTTGAAATTAATGGTGTCCTTGGTGTAATAAAATGCTAATGAAGCATTTATACATTCTTGGTAACAGCTAATTAATACAATCTGTGCAAAAGTTTGCTTCACAAATTCAAAAAGACAACTTTATCAAACTTGAAAAAAGGAAATTGTTGGTGGTTAAAATGGAAATGTTTTTTGTTCAACATGCTAACTGGATTATTGGACATTAAACAAATGAACTTCCACCATTTTTGAATAGATTACCAGAATCCAGGTGAACATACTCCTAACATGAGATTGCCTAACCTCGGTTCCTAATTGAATACAGAATGCAGATTGTCACAAGGTCATGTCAACACTAAAACCTGCTGAGTTGGGGCATGTAAACTGTTTGGGGAATACTTGTCTTGTGAGCGCTATCCAGTGTAATACTGTTATATTTCTATAAGCAATTCATTTCGTATTGACATAATGTAGCTCCCTTGTGCTACATCAGAAGGATCTGAGACGCTGTCCAGCGTGGAGGGCGCTATATAAATCAAAGTTGTTGTAGTTGTTGATCACCTCCAAAGGCACCAGCCAATCTTTTTCAAATAAGCACTGCTATTACAAATTTAAACAAGTGGTTTTAATTCTTAGGACTAAGGAGTAGAAACTCCACATAATACAACAACACATTGCAGTTAAATAGTGCCTTTCATGTCGGGAGGAAATCATGGTAAACAATCAGGATTACAATCATAGATTTACATCCAATTACTTGTTACGACAGAGAATGAAAAGAACACAGCAGTTATTCCATTCTGAAAAATGAACTGCAATGAGATAAATTTCCCCAATCACCTCAAAGCCTATGTTGTTTTATTGTTTAAAGTACAGTATCTCACTTTGCCTTGTCTATGTGAGGTACTGCCGATTTCAATCACACTTAGAGGCAAATGAAATGGCTGTAAGTCTGATGATAATATTCAGAAGGAAATTGGATAAGTATTTGAAGGTGAACAATACAAAATGGTGCTGGAAAAGAGCAGGGATCAGGGTAGATAGCAACACAGAGGAGCTACTGAAAGCATAGGTTTGATGGGCTGAATAATAGTAATAATAATAATAATAATCCTTGCATTTGATATAATGCCTTACCACATCTTTGAGACGTCTCAAAGGGCTTCACAGAATATACTGTAAAGTGAATTGACTATATATTTTGTCTGCTTCTAAACAGTAGACACAGACTATTCCACAGATAGAATGTAATTGTATAAGTGTATCTCGTTCTGGGAAGGAGACGATTGTACTGTACAACAGATAAGCTTTAACAAATCCTATCTAGCATTTGTCGGTTTCCATAAAAAAATTGGGAAGATACAGCTGTTTTTTAGATACAGCTCTATTGATGTTCTATTCAAAAAAAATGAACCATTGTTTGGCAAGTCTTTTAAGACCAACTCAATAATGTAAAATACCTCAGCTTTATAAGGTACAAGTAATCCTCACAAGCATCTAGTTGACATGTTTGATTGCGTTTCCATCTATGTAAAATGGCATCACTGTAAATTCAACACAACGCAGCACAGCGCCAATGTATTATGTTCACTCTATTATTTTGACGATATTTAAATCAGTGGGTGATGCTGATACAGAATTATTATACATGTATTGCTCTAGTGAGAGGATAGAACATAAAGACTGACGCCAGTAAAGTGCCTTCTGCATAGGAATAAAACAGAAACAGAATCAATCACTGAAAATCACTGAAAATCTGAAATCTGAAATAGAACTGCAAACGCAGAACAGATAAATCAGCAGCAATAATGAAAGATATGTTAACATTTTGGATGTCAGTCTTCATCAGAATTGAAGACTTTCTCCTATGCTGTGTTTTGCATCCAAACTTTATACAAGTTGTTTGCTTTTTATATTGCTTGCAAACCTACGGTAGTTGCATCTTTTATATGTCTCGAGTTTAAAAAACATATCTTGTGACGCCAATCTAAACTGGTCTTCATTTGATCCCTAGATCATTTTTCAACGTCCTGGGACATCCTTCCAATGTGAAAGGCAAAAGATAAGTGTCATTTGTTGTTGTTGTGTTAGTTTACACAAACGTGTCTAGCTCTGTTTTAAACCCTTTGTAGTGTCTTGTTCCGTATCACAGGCTGTGTGTAGTGCTCTGGGTGTAGTGCTCTGAGTGAAGGGTGTGATATAAATGCAAATTATTGTTGTGATGTATCTCTATCTCCATTTTATTAAATAATACATTTATTTTTCTATTCTCTTCTGTTTATTTATTTGCAGCCAAATTTTCTGAACTCTTTACAATCTTAAATATCTTTATCAAGTCTATCCTCTGCTGTGATACATTAAACATGGTTAAATATGATATATTCTACCCTTTCTTTTACTTTCGCCCACAAATATACAGTCCATTCACTTTACAGTATATACAGTGATCAATAACCTACCACAATTTGGTTCTTCTTTCCCCTAAAGTACTACCTTTGAGTGGAGAACTTATTCTTGCTAATAAATAATCACAATAATAGTAAAATTCCAATTCCGGAAATATTTTACAGTATATTCTGTGAAGCACTTTGAGACGTCTAGAAGACGTGAAAAGCTCTATATCAAATTCAAGGATTATTATTATTACTTCATAGTTCTCCATGTTAAACTGTATCTGCCACTTCTCTGGCAGTTTTTCCAAAAATAAATGAATATCTAGTTAAGGGAGAACCACAAAATCATGGTTAGTACAGTACAAAACCATAGCTGCTGCTACCAACTATGCGCTGCTCACAGCTTGATTTCCAGGATTGAAAAGGAAGATTAACAGGGCAGGCCCATCAACATGATCCTCTTCTTTAATATATTATTACTACCCACTGGGAGAGCTGTTTTTCAGTTTGCTTATAATGCTGTTATAGCTTAATCAAAAATAAATTAAACGTGATACCATTCTGAATATCCCCAAGTCTCCCGGGAGAGCTTGAGAATACCAACCTTATCTTAGATACCAATTTATCTTTATGTATATTGTACAAACCATAATCCATGCTTCTGTTTAGTCAAGTCCCAAAAACTTGTCCCCCCCAAAAAAACTATGCAAAGTATTGGAAATAGTTTTGTTTACCCAGTAACTTGTCTATTGGCGTCTGGAAGCTCAATGATTAGAGCACACCCCTCACAAGCAAGAGACCTAGGTTCGATTCCCAGCAGGGTAATGGTTTGGGCAAGTTTTCTTACTCCACATTCCTCTGTTTACCTAGTAGTAAGTAGCAACCTGGTTGTTTCGTCGATTGGCGCATCACTTTTTCGATGGTAATAATTCCTTCAAAAATAAGTAATAAATTGGTCACCAATTCACGACTGTTTGTGGGATACTGCTGTGCACAATTGGCCTCCATTTTGGCCCACACAATATACAGTCAATTCACTTTACAGTGAGACATCTTGAAGATGTGTTAAGGCACTATCTCAAATGCAAAGATTATTACTATTATTGCATAAAAGCATCAACATTGAAAGACATATAAAACAACAAGTGAATTCAGCTGCAATTCTCTGTGAACTCCTTATTCAGCAATGGAGATTAGTCATATCTCTCTCCCAATTAACTTCAATCTTCAATCAATCTTGTCAGTGATTATTCCCAGCAAAGAGACTTGTAAAGTTTTTTGTGATTAGTGATTGTTAATGCAATTTGTACTGGTGATTTTCCTTTCAGTAACGTACAGAGGAAATTCATTTTTTTTTAATTTATCAGGTAAACAGATGAAGATCACTAAATTACATTAAATACATTTGGTACAGGTTATTATTACCTTGAAATTTCACTGCCATTTTTCAATGACCTTCACCGGTTGCGGAGTAAAGTTTGTGACTTTTCGAAGCGAATCTTTTTGATTTTTGGCCAACAAAATAATCAGAGAAATGATTTATGCCAAAAATCAAGATACAGTATATTCAACCAAGAAACATTTATTTTGGAGGCCAATGAAATAAGTTGGTCACCAATACTCTCATTGTTCGAGCCTCGGAAATAAAAATGAAAGTAAACAAGGGTAATCACCATCCGCTCGAGGAGCTGGAGTTTACAAAATGTACTGAATTTTGCTGGAAATGAAATCAACAGCAGCAACTTGTCTGAAAGAAGCTACCAGTTACTGGGTACTTCGCTTCCACCTAGTGGTCATTGATACCAGCATCACCAACAACAACACATGACATTTGTATATTGTAACACTTTTGAAGTTGGGAGAATGTCCAAAGGAAGTGGACAGTCAGAGATTTGGACTCAAGCTGCCAGCTTTAATTGCAGTTTTAATTAAACACCAACTTTAAATTACACAAGGAACACTTTAACGAGTCACAAACTATACCTAACTGCTGTACGTTTGTCCAACATAGAATTCACTACACTTTAAAATCACCCTTTTGGTTAAGCAAATAGCAATGTTTTTACGTGATAAGGAACTATATTAAATACAGCAGTTATTTTTGGTTTTAAGGTATGGTTAGTAACTGGTTTGAACTTAATCAGCAGCTAATCTGTCAGAATACCACAAGGGAAATATATGAACACATGTATTCTGTCTTAAAGTGCCACGTCTCACCTTTTAAAACAAAGAGCATGGGTAGAATATTTCAGTGGAAGGATGAAACTGCAGAAAGAAAAAAAATCTACGTCTGTGGAGTTCTGCAGCAAAGGACAGAGCACTCGTCTCACAAGCAGGGGATCTGGGTTCGATTCCTGGCAGGGCAAAATATTGGGCAAGTTTCCTTACTAATAATCCATCCAATAATAATCCGTCCAAAAAAACCACAATAATAAAATTGGTCATTTCAATCCACGACTGTTTGTGGGACACTGCTGTGCGCAATTGGCTGCCGTGACTCACCCACAAATATACAGTCAATTCACTTTACAGTATATTCTGTGAAGCGCTTTGAGACGTTGACAAGAATTGAAAAGCGCTACATCAAATGCAAGGATTATTATTATTATTATTACTACCCGTGCCTCTATTTACCTAGCAGTAAGTAGGAATCCGATTGTTAGTCGATTGGTATTTCACTTTCCAGGGGTAAAAGCACCTTAAAACAACTGGTCATTTCAATCTATAACTGTTTGTAGGGCACTGCTGTGTGCAATTGGCTGCCGCATTTCGCCCTCAAAATGTAGTCAATTCACTTTACAGTATAATCTGTGAAGTTCTTTGGGATGTCTCAGGGACGTGATAAGGCCCTATGTCAAATGCAAGGATTATTATTATTAATATTTGGCAATTTATATGAAACATGGTTTGGTTCAAACTGCCCTAATTGAAAGATGTACTGCCCTTGGAGGAATTCTGGGGATAATTCACCAGGATGATACCTGTTTGAATTATAATAGTAAGAAGCCTTGCATTTAATACAACACCTTATCATGTCATTAAGATGTCTGAAAGTGCTTCACAGAATGTACGGTAACATTGAATAACTGTGTATTTTGTGGGCAAAATACAGCAACTGATCTCACACAGCAGTGTCCCACAATCAGTCATGCGAGTGGAGTGAATGACCAATTTTTTTCGGCGAGGCAGAAATATTATTACTCCCAGAAAGCGATCCACCAAATGACTAACAATGGATTCCTACTGAAAAGGTTTTGCCTTTTCAAAAGAAAACTAAACACTGTAGGTTACTCTGTAAATGATGATATAACGAAATATGTAAAAAGATGGGGAATTAGAATTAAAGGGCATTGCAGTAGATTTAATAGAACTTAATGGAAGATAGACAGGCTGAGACCGATTCCTGTTTCTAAGAAGAAGCAGGGACTGCCAAAGGAAGGAAGCTGAAACCTCCACAACACTATTTCTAATTGATATCAAGATGGAATCCCAACCTGAAAAGGAGTTTGGGACATTGAAGATAGGAGCCGTGACACAAGACGGATTGTTGTATATTAAGTACAGTAAGAAGTAACGCTGCTGAGCTCAAAGAAAAAGAAGCAACAGAATCGTGTCTAATTTAAACTGGTTATCCTTGTTCATTTGCCTGCCTGCCTACCTCTCTGTTTGTCTGTCCGTCTGTCTCCGGTTGGACATTAAAGATATAGTGACACTAATCAAAAGAAAAGTTTACTGCACAGAAGAAGTCAATTTGGCCGATCTTCTCTGTGCCGGTTCCCTCAAGAGCAATTATTTCAGTCCCATTTACCAGCCCTTTCCCTTTCATTCCATAATTGACTTTTCTTGAGGGATTTTTCTATTTGTTGAGCTTCTTCTTGAAAGCCAATATAGATTATCTTGCAACCACCCCTTTGGGCATGAAAATAATTATTTTAAGCTCCCAGTTTGCTCATTTACTATTTAAAATTGATGCCCTTTATTTATTCACTCACTGAACAGTGGAAATAATGTCTCCATATTGACTGTATCAAAATCTCTCATAATTTCAAAGATCTCTACAGGTCATCCCTTTGTTTCAGAGTAAAAAGTACCATTTCCTCCCATTTTTGCTCATTGGCCAAACTACTAATGCCTGGTCTCACTTTCATAACGTGGAGTGACCAATACTGGACACAAAATTCCAACTGCGGTCTAACTAGTGATTTATATATGTTTAGCATTACCTCTTTACTTTCATATTCTATAACCCCTATTTATAAAATGTAAGACTCCATCAACTTTTATGTCACCTTTGTGCACCTGCCTTCCCACATTTAAGGATATAAGTACATTAACCCCCAAGTCCCTTTGCCTTTCAACACTTTTTAATATCTTACCATCCATTTTTACCAAGTTTATTTCCTTATTGTACCTCCCAAAATGTACGACTTCACATTGGTCCATATTAAAATGCATTCAACATTTCTCTGTCCAATCATTTAATCTTGTATGTCCTTCCGAAGTTACTTACAATCTCCTTCATTGTTAGTCACAATGTTTTCATGTTATCTGTAAACTTAGAAATGGTGCCCCTTATACCACAATCCATATTATTTGTATAAATGGAGAAAAGCGGTGGACCTGTGGGGTACACCACTGTTTACATCTCCCCATTGTCTCCAACAACCCTTTGTTCCCTATCTCTATTTCCTATTATTTATTCAACTTTCTATCCATATTACAAACTGCATCATATCTTTATCTTTAACACAGCGTTATATGCAACATTTTATCAAAAGCCTTTGAAAATCCATACACACCACATCCACAACATTACCTTAATTCATCTATATTCTCCCAAAAAAACACTATTAGATTTGTCAGGTAAGACGACAACAACACAATTACATTTATAGAGCACCTTTCACGTCAGGAGGACATCCCAAGGTGCTGAACAGTCAGGCTGGGATCCGAGCAAGTGAGAGGGGCAGGGGAGGGAGGAGGGGAGGGAGCTGGGAGGGCAGCAGAAGGCACAATCAAAATACTTGCTTCTAACAAATCCATTTCGACTGTCTTCAGGACTGTTTGGGGGCATTGCCTATAAAACAAAAACACTGCCAGAGATTTTGAGGTGTTTTAGCACGATATGGGTTTATGAAAGTGTGTTTTTCTTCAGAAACGCCTTCTGAGATATTGCACAATATTAAAGTGTTGAAATATTAAATACTATAGAGAGTTAATGAAAATGACTCATATCAGTTTCTTCGGTTTATAAGTTTGAATTGTTGTGTTCTCAAACTCATGTCTAATTGAGTTTAAGGGGGATGTTCAGTACATTTTATAGTCATGTTTTAACTTCCCTTGTATGCTGTGGTGTATTTCAGCAACAGAAGCAAACTCTTCTGACATACACAACGGAGGAGCATGACATCCTGAACTCAACGTTTCACATAAATGGTGTGCAAGAAACAAAAACATGAATGCTCTGAGGCAGATTAAAAAGCTACCCTTTCATCTTAATTGGTAATGGCATGTCCTGTGTGTATTCTTAAACTGTCCTGTTGTGATTCTTGACTTTTCACGTAGCTTTTAAATGGTATCATCTCATTTATAACCTTTTAGATGTTGCTTTAACCTTTGTATTTCTGCCTGCTCATTGCACAGTAATCTATTCATACTCAGTATGGTTGATAACTGCAGAATAATTTGCCAAAGCATTTTAAACTTAAATTGAGATTCCTCTGGTTATCAAAACAGGGAAAAAAATGTTTTACCTCAATTATTCACTCATGCTCATCCAAGTCCAAATTAAATTGTTGCTTTATAGAAAACTACATTTGAACAAAGAGTTGCTTATTATGTGCAAAAGTTCACTGAAGTTACCCAAACTGACATTATTCATTTTAATGATAATCATCCTTGCAATTGATGTAGCGCCTTATCTTCGAGACGTCTCAAAGCGCTTCACAGAATATACTGTATGTTGAATTAACTGTATATTTTGTGGGCTAAACACAGCAGCCAATTATGTACAGCAGTGATCCACAAGCACTCGTGGATTGAGTGACAAAATTCTTTTTATTTAGTGTGTTGGATATCACTGTGTTATTATTTCCTGTGTCTTGATTCAGATTCCCAGAAGTTGCAGTTATTTGTGTTACATATTTTTTCGCAGGTGTTCAGAGTGTAGTCCTAATATATGTTGTATCCAGATTTCTAACACTTCATGGTTGCTTGTAGGAGGAGGCACTGGGACTGTTCCCATCCCATACTCAGTGTTGTGAGAGTGAAGCTAACTTCACAGGTCTGACTCAAACAAGGGTCGATTCGCTTCAATCCCATCGTTCTTTAATTCCCTACATTCCCCTGATCCCTAATGGTGAAAAAGCACAACAGTAAAACAACAACAACAACTTCGATTTATGTAGCGCCCTCCATGCCGGACGGCGTCTCAGAGCGCTTAAAATAACCAACATAAAGTCATCTTGGCGAACAGTCCAAGCCTCTTAGAAACCCGAACATTGATTCCAGGGGCTTGTTTATTGCAGGATTATTTCACATGTTAATCATGTTGAGATACTTTCTATAGTACTGAACTCTACTTAATAAACACAATGATATCAATGATAATAAATAACAATGCCAGAGAACTGGAGGAAGAGGCAGGGAGGGAGGCAGGGACAGGAGCTGGCAGGCAGTGTAGGGGCAGGGGCAAGGCAGTCAGGTAGCTGGGGTGACAGCAAGAACAGAATGAATTAACATGAGGGGGGTAGTTGTGGATGAGGAATGACAGGCGATGGGAATCATGACGATTTGCCTGGTGACTGCTGACGTGCAGCCTCTGGTGGGAGGCTTAAAAGTCTAATGTGAGAAGCAGTGTGTCCCAGAGACCCTGACAGCAGAGAGAGAGAGAGAGATCTGCCTGGACCATGCTGAGTTTCACTCTGTGCCTGCACCCACAGGGAGATACATCACTGAACCCCATCAGTATGAAGCCTTCTCCTTGTATCCTCACACTGGCACTTCTGCTGCTCTGCTGGGGTGGCTTCTCACAAGGTAACTCCATTGCCTTTCCATCTCTTCACTTTCTCTCCTTCCCAGCCAACGCTCCCCTCTATCTCTCAAATGTCTTCCTTCATATTATTGCTATCTGCTCTCTTCCCCCTTTTGGTTGAATTCCATCACCTCTTTCTTTTCTTTCTTTCTTTCTTTCTTTCTTTCTTTCTTTCTTTCTTTCTTTCTTTCTTTCTTTCTTTCTTTCTTTCTTTCTTTCTTTCCTTCCTTCCTTCCTTCCTTCCTTCCTTCCTTCCTTCCTTCCTTCCTTCCTTCCTTCCTTCCTTCCTTCCTTCCTTCCTTCCTTCCTTCCTTCCTTCCTTCCTTCCTTCCTTCCTTCCTTCCTTCCTTCCTTCCTTCCTTCCTTCCTTCCTTCCTTCCTTCCTTCCTTCCTTCCTTCCTTCCTTCTTTCCTTTCCTTTCTTCCTTTTCCTTCCTTCCTTCCTTCCTTCCTTCCTTCCTTCCTTCCTTCCTTCCTTTCTTTCTTTCCTTGCTTCCTCGCTTCCTTCCTTCCTTCATTTGCTTCTTTCCTTGCTTCCCTCCTTCCCCTCACCCTGTTTTCTCTCTCTCTCCCCCCCCCCTCCTCGATTCTCAATACTTTGCAGCTTTCTTTGCATTCTTCCTTTCAATATTTTCCCAGCTTTCGCTATTAAACCCACTTCTCTTTGACTATTCCCACTTCCCATTTTTTCCCCCCTATGATAGGTTTATGTGATTAATGTTTAATTGTTGTCTCGTCCCCCACTCCACCCACCCCCAACCTTCCCAATTCATCAGCTAAATAAGTTAAACAGGAAAACTTCTAAAATACAAACCAAAAAAGATGTAGCCCACAAATATACAGTTAATTCACTTTACAGTATATTCTGTGAAGTGCTTTGAGACGTCTAGAAGAGGTGATATCAAATGCAAAGATTATTAATTCTAAATGTAGTTTTAGAAGAGGAAACGGTGAATTGCCTTTGCCTTTAGAAACAGCTGTGCAGGTGTGGTGTTAAACAGTGTGGTGTTAATGGTTGGTGTTCACTAGGTGACTGAACATGCTTGAATTTTAAAGTTCTGTGCGAAGCTTAGGGATGTCTGCAGAATATCACGAGGAAACGGTGCAGATAAAAAAGGGGGCAATAGATAATGATGTAATTTCTTCAAGTACCTTTTGATTTCCAGCTCTTACCAATGCTTTTAAAAAAAAAAAATCAGCTAGTGTTCAAGTAACGGAATTGGAAAAGTATTTATTCTTCCACCCATGGTGAGAAAGTACTGCATTTGCAAATGTTCGACTGTGCCTCGATGATAAAGCTGTAAATTTCGGTTTCCAAATGGCTCAACAATTCTTAAACACAATATTAATCCATTGTAGACAATTTAAACTGTATAAACCAAACAAAAACCAAAGGTCTGATATTTGCCAGTGCTTCCGATACCCATAAAAGGGGATAGGACTTTATAGGAAGTGATTGGATTGAAACAGCATGTATTTACTGATTCGGTAGTAACTTTTTAACCTATTCCCCCCTGTAACCCACAGCAAGTTAAAATATTTGTGGAACTGATGTAAATGTGATCACTTTATTTTTCACTCACTGTGGCTTAGATTTGGGAGAAAATATAGCAGCTAAAAGGTGTTTTGATCCATGTGAGTAAACAGGTATTATTATATGGATTCTGATTGCAATATAGAACACAATGCAACAATCTGCAAAACACAAATTAACCATAAAGAATACCAACGTTTTGAACGTCCATTTTACAAAAAAAAGCATTAGATGACTCCCTGGTCAGTCAACCAAAGATTGCCCACAGTCCTGTTGAGCAATAACGTTGTAATACAGTACATAGCACTGTGTATTACTCTTAGTGTATTACAGTCTGTCCAGCGCCTTGGGACGTACTCCCGAAAGTCTCTATACAAATGTAATTTCATTGCTATTGTTGTTATATTGTATGCATCTCCATGTACTGTGCAAACGGTAATTCATCAAGTACTAGTACTCTATTATACCAAGGTCTTGCCCTTTATTGTGGGAAACTGTGCAGTTTTCTCACAATAAAAGGGGCAAAATAGTTTTCTAAATGTATCGGAAATCTACTTCAGATCTTAATTGGCCCTGAATTAATTTACACTCTTAACTTTACACTATTTACTTACACTCATGCTTAATGCACATTCCCTCTTTCCTTTTCTTATGTCAAATCTCACAGCCATACGTCTCTCAGCAGTGGGTTTTGTTTTCCACCAATTGCCAGATTCTCATGGCAATTCTTCTTGGTTGGATGACGAATGATGGCGGACTTGTTTGTGTTTGGCAGTTTCACAATTCGGCAAGACTAGGTATCAATTCCATATACCATAATGAGAGTAAGAAGGTGCAAACAAGCTAACACTTCCACTAATTGATATTACCTTGAATTGAACAGTCAAAGGAGGGAATACTGTACTATACTTTGATTTAATTCCTTAATATTATTTTTGAACATAATCAAGAATAAAGATACCAAGTCCAAATAGTTGTGGAGATTAAATGCAAAGCGAACATGTGTCTAAGTTCATATTGTTTATCTTATGTAATTCCTGAACTCATTTCTATTGAGAATGATAATAACAGTAATGACAGTAATAGCAATATTATTACTGTGGAAGATAATAAATTGGGTGAGGGGGATTTTTTAACAATATTTCTTAATACAACATTTTGTAAGAAATCCTGCCAATTAGAATTTTTCGGTAAATAGTTGTACGATTAACACAATAATTCTTGCATTTAACATAACATTTCAGTGCCTTGGGACGTCCTCCCGATGTGAAAGGCGCTCTAAAAATGTAATTTTGTTGGTGTTGTAGCATCTTATTACATTATTAAAATGGCATGTAAAAGCTCACTGTATTTTTACATGAACAAAGGTATTTGTTGGATATTTGTACATTTACTCATTGACTATTTTAAAAAAACTAAAGAATTCTCCCCCATTTCTTGGGAACGCTGCTCTGGAGATGGATTGTTACGGACTAGAGGTTCTGTGAGTTGGTGTAACATGTTACTCACCAGAAGAAATCCCCATTTGCAAAATTCAGATTCCCTATCAAGACATCTCATTCAGAAACATTACAAATGAAGTCCAATTTTCTGCTAAAAAAAAAAATATATGTAATTATCCATCTCTGTTTCAAATTGGCTTGCAGTCCAAATCCTTCACAGGTCTCACAAATGTCATTTCAAACGTTAGACAAAACAACCTTTTCCATGGGCAAGAGCAAAATTAATACACCATTTATTTCTAAAATTCCCAAAGGGCCCATTGTAAAAAACAAAATTGCAATCTAAAATAGGAAATCTAAAATAGTAACAGAAATGCTTAGGCTACATAGGAGGTCAATCAGCATCTGAAAGAAAAATCTCAGATATGACCCCTCATATAGTGAAGTGCATGGAAGTGTTTTGAGACATGATAAGGTTATATATAATCCTTTTGTTTGGCACAGTATATCACAGAATATACTGTGAAGTGTACGGTTGTGTGGATTTTGTGGGTGAATGTACAGCAATGTCCTGCAATCAAGCCACGACACGAGTGACCAATATAAAATCCAAGAATTATTCTTATTTATTTCACTATTTTAATGGGACGTCCTCCTGAAAGGCGCTCTACAAGTGTAATTTTGTTGCTTGCTGTTGTTGTTAATGGCTGGTTTCTAGAGTTGTTGTCACAAGTCATGAAGCACTTCTAGAACAATTTTCAGCCATAATAAATCATGTACAGTACTTTGCTACGTTTCAAAATACAATTTCTTGCAGGGTAGCATTCTGGAGTGCTTCAATGTTTTGTTTTGATTCCCTGACATGAATTAGTAATAAATAACTAAAACCAAGAGCATTGACTTAGGTATTGAATTGCCTTTTATAGTAGACATAAAATGAGTTCAAATTTCATTCTAGATTTGTATTTCTTTTTCGCTCCACCTGTGAAGATATTTTGACTTTAGGTAGCTGATGTGAGATCTCAAAACTGATCCTATACTTACCAATGTGCAATTTATTTTATAGGTGTTCCAACATCAACCCAAGGGCTTCCAGTAGATCAGGAGTTACGTTTATGGAATGAGGTAATGACAATCAAATTGAACGTCAATAAATTAATCTATATGTTTACAGAGAATGAAATGAAAGAATATCTTCATCACATGTCATTGAATCACATCATATCCAATAATCCTAACCTTGTTGCATAATGTTGTGCTTTTGAATTCAGTTTGTGGGTTCTATTTATTACGCACATTTCAAGAAGCGAGAAGTCATCGTATTTAGGGCAACCGTACTTTGTCTTCAGTTCCATGAATGCCACATTAAGACATCATGGCTTGTGATGTGCATGAAAGACAAATATGCTATCATTAAATAGAATTGAAATGCATGTTTTGTTATCATATTTGACATGCCTTGTAATAACCATGTCGCTAATGCTGTTATTTAAATATTTATTTGAGATGCTAATCTTGTTTGCATTTATGTTCGGACTGATGACCCAGCTCACAAGGTTTCTTAACTGTTGTCTGGTCTACTTATATTGATTCTCCATTTAAGGACATAACAACAACAACAACAACTTGTATTTATATAGCATCCTCCACGCCAGTGGCGTCTTAGAGCGCTTCACAAGGCGGAGCCGTGGCCAGGCCAGGGGGAGGGGGAAAAAGGTGACCAAAGGCGCAGTTGAACAGAAGTCTACAGGCACGACCTGAAAATAGGGAAGGAGGGGATGAGGTGAAGGGAGTGAATGAGGGAGTTTTAGAGCCTCGGGGCACAGTGGCTGAAAGCATGGCTGCCGCCTGTGGAACGGAGGATTTGGGGGACAAGGAGGAGTCTAGACCCAATAGAGCAAAGGCAGCGGGTACTGTTGTGAGGAGAGAGGTGGTCAAAGAGGTAGGGGGGTGCAGAGGAGTGGAGGGATTTGAACATAAGAGTGAGGATCTTTAAATTGATCCGCTCCGAGACAGGGAGCCAGTGAAGTCTGCCAAGGACTGGAGTAATCGGGGAGTGAAGTTTGGTTCGGGTGAGAATGCGGGCGGTGGAATTTTGAATGAGCTGAATTTTGTGAATGATGGTGGGGGGAAGGCCAGTGAGGAGGGCATTGGAGTAGTCCAGCCGAGAGGTGACAAATGCATGGACCAGGGTTTCGGCAGCTTTAGAGGCGAGATATTGGAGAGAGGGCAATGTGGCAAAGATGGAAGAAGGCAATGCTGTTGAGGGACCGGATGTGGGGGAGGAAGGATAATTGTGGGTCGAACCTGATGCCTAGGGTCTGGGTGTCCGGGTTCGGAGAGTTTTCAGGGCAGGTCGGGTAGGTGGAAGAGGTTAGACCCATGGGACTGAAGACGTCGATGAGAGCCAAAGATTATGGCTTCTCTCTTGTCAACATTTAACTGCAGGAAATTTGCGCTCCAGCTTTTGATGTCTGACAAATGTCTGACATTTTAAGAAATAGTGGAGAATGTGTTCTTTTGTCAAAAGTACACATTCTCCACTATTTCTTAAAATGCCTATTCTGTGAAATGCGTAACAAGAGACTATTTATGTGACCGAGCAACTGAAAAACAGAATATTGATTTCTGTTCTCATTTTTCAAATCCATCAATTGCTTATCAAAATGTGCTCATTTAAAACTCATCATTCGATATAACAACAGTCTAGTCAGTGTAAATGTCAGAGCTAAATACTTATGTCCTAACCATCCCATTATTGTAAAAAAAAATTGAAACTACCTTGCAGTCATCCTACATCCAGAAACAATGTGGACAACAAAATGAACTCACTATAATGACAAATGATGACAGACAGGCATTATAGGTGTAGAACAGAGAATGACAACATGGAAGCATCATGATCTCAATCATTGTTAAATGCTCATTTTCAAACAGTTTGTCCGTTTTGTCTACTTTTACTGTAAAAAAAAAAGTTTGTGTTTCAGATTTAAGAATAGTATCATTCAGAAACTTGTTGAGTTTTCTCACATAATATTTATTGGTGGTGGTGGGGTGGGGGAGGGAAGAGGGGGAGGGGCGAGTGGGGGGTGATTACACACCCACAAAACTTCCCAACTCTCTTCTCCACAGACCATTCAGAACTCGGCAGCTTGTGTCCTCTCCCGCACATGTGAGCCCCCATCCTCTGCTGGCTCCTTTGACTCCCCATTTCCCAGAGGATTGAGTTCAAGATACTTGTCCTCACTTTTAAGTCCCTCTAAGATCGTGCTGCGCAGTACCTCTGTGATCTTCTAAAATCCTACCAAGCCGGCCGCTCCCTCTTCCAGGGCAGGCGCTGGCAAAACGTCATGTCCTCCGCGCTGCCCACCCCATTATCCACGGTCGTCTCTCCAGCCTTTCTGCCCACGCCCCCAACTTCTGATCTCTATGCCAGAGTTTCTTGATTGTGCCCCCTCCCACACCTCCTTCAAGATCTATCTCAAAGATGTTTGACCACATCTTTGGACCATACCCACCTTTTTTAGACCTGGTTTTCAAGTGAACATTGCTCTGGCCAAACACTCAGTCCATACTTGGGCACCGTTTGGTTTTTGGTGAAATTGCTTATCTAATGGGTGTATGGACCGCTGTACAACAACAACAACAATATTGCATTTGTACAGCGTCTTTCACATTGGGAGGTAGATTTGACAAAGTCCTATCGAAGGAGGTAAAGTTGTGCACAGCTTTGATTTGCCAAGGCACCAATTGCCTCTATAATCTGTTGGAAACTGCTGAAAATAAGTTTTCTTGCAATCTCTAAAGGTTAATAAAGGTTAAATCAGATTGAGAAATTAATTGTTCTGTTTTCATTAGGTATTCCTGACGTAGTGATGTTAACTGTTTCTTGACTCAACTTAAATTCTGCCTGAAAAAGCGCAGTTCTGAGCACATTCTTCAGGTCTTGGGTGCTCATATCTCAATTCTCTCTTATAGATAGATGCTGTGTGTTCTTCCTTCCTGACTGCAAATAATCAGGCACAGGTAAGGCCCAATACAGTCCTGCAGCTTGTAGACTTATCAGCAGGGCCAGTAGATAATTGAAGAAATATTTGCCCCAAAATGCAAAGAAAATTACCAGACTTTGTGAGAAGATACGGAAGATTTCGGCAAATTTTGCAGAAAATGCTGGGGTGTTGTTGGTGCTGTTGAATTACGTTTTTGCCCACAAATATGCAGTTAATTCACTTTACAGTATAGTCTGTGAAACGTTTTAAGATGCCTAGAAGACGTGAAAAGCGCCTCAAATGCAAGGATTATTATTTTTATTATTATTTGCTCTCAACCTAATTTTTTCAGCTTATTGATTAAAAATTAAAAATGAAGAAATAGCACGTATTAAAGTGTTGCAAATTATTAATGCTTTCTGTAAAAGCAGTGTGGCCCATTCATGGGGGTGGGGGCAAGACACCAGTGATGGCCCAAAGGGTCGGTAGATCCATCAAAATCACTGCACACAGACACAAAGACCCAGACAGAGACACACACATACAAATGCACAGAAAGAGACAGACAGATAGAAAGGAGAGAGAGACACACACAGTTGCATTCACATACATACAGAGGACACACTCACAGACAATATCAACAACTGAGCCTCCAAGGGGAGCAAAGCCCATTTCCAGCTTGTGCCGCATCGCGTATGCAGGGCCAGGGCCCACAGCAACATCCAGTAAACAGCATGGGAGGCCCTTGACTGGAAACTACATGGTTTACAGATTTTTGGCAGAAAGTGTGGTTATTAGTGGAGGGTGTTGTCTATTGGGGATTCTGCGGAAATATGGCAGCCTCGCTTTTCTATTGAACCCAGCTTATCACCAAATTAACTAAACAGTTTCTGAATTGTTTGTATTCTGCCTTACTAGGCATCCACTGCATTCGAAGAACTCTGTTTCATGGCTATGACAGCTCTGCAGAGAATTCAGGTACAGTGATTTTAGACTTTCATTATTGTCAGTGTAGCATGTTTCATTAACATTACCCAAATTCAAGAATTTAAACCCACTGTAACTCAATGGACTTGTCTGTCGTTCTCATTTCCACTGTTGTAATGAGTAGTTCTGCATTTAAAGCAAGTGTTCAGAGAAATCCACTGTATGACACACTAGGAAAATAAACATCCATAGCTTCTTTCCTGCCCTCCCCACCACTTCTAACACTCTCAGCAAACATGTTGATCCACATCACCAAAAGCTGGATGAATACCTGGATGTCGTACGAAATAGGATTCAGGGTTACCAGGTAATATACATCAAGATGTGATCAAACACAGGAATGTGTTTCACAGGAAACACGAGGCAACCGGACAATGAATAACACTGGCTGTAAGTTTAAAAAGAAATCTTCTATTTTATTTACTTTTGAGAAGCCAGGGAAGAAATCCGCAGAACCTTTTCTCACTAAACGAACTGTGTTGCGGGTCATCCATAAAAGTAGAATTTGATATGGTTTGCAAAACCAACAGGAATGATGAGCTACATGACTATTTAGCTGTTTCATGCTTGCTGAAATTCTTATGAGATAGATATATTCTGTGTGTGTTTTTCATTTGTGTATTTCCGTGTCTCTTTCTGACAATGTCTCTAACTTTCTACATCTCTTTTTCTGTCTGTACATTGTACTGTATCTCTAAACTGTGTACTATAAAAGTAAAAGGACCTGTGCAATAGACAAAAGAAGCCCGTGCTGACCAGCATAACTTGCCTTCACATTCTAATCAAATGCAGAGAACACTTTGATTTTAAAATAACTCCCACCATTAATTTGTACATTATTTTTCTCTTTATATTCTCAGCCTCCATACAAGTTGTAATCATACTGCAAAGGATTCTGTTAGAGGGGAAAGAGCCTGTTCTTTCATTTGAACCACGTAGCTTGATTAATTGTATAATTAACAGGATACAGTGTAAAATTGTGTGACGGCCTGTATTTTGAGCTAAACTAGTTAGAAGTGACTTGAAAAAATATTTCTACACAAACAAAATTGTGTGAGTGTGGAAATCGCTGACCTGTAAGCTGATACGTAGTCAATTGGGAGTTTAAAGGGAAATTAATAGTTGATTTAGCTTGGTATTAAGAGACTAGATGGAGAAATAGAATTATACGATCAGCCTATTAACTGATGAAATCAGCTTAATGAGCTGAATGGCCTCCATCTCTTCCAATGCATCTTACAGGGTGAAAATATGAATTAACAGAGATACCTCATCCTAGTTCCAGATAACTCAATTTGTGCAATGCAGTGACCCACAACCAACCATGAAGGAAATGACCAAATGATTTGGAGAATTATCCAGGACATCAAAATAAACTTCTCTTTTGAATAGTACCCTGCTCTGTGATCTTTAGTGTCTACTTAAGCAGGTACTGTATATGAAACCTCAGTTTAGGAAGGAAATCTATGTTTGAAATCTGAATGTGCTTTAACTATAATAAACATAATAACACAGTAAAGCCTGTTTATCCGGCACCCTTGGGACCTGGACAATGCCAGTTAAAGTGCCTGCCAGATATTCGTCTGAAAACGCAAAAAAAAAAAAAATTTCAATGCATTTTTCCCTGATAAATTCCGGTTAATCGAATGCGGACCTTTTTTTGCAATGCAAGTTTTATGGAAATTACGGTAGATCGGGTGCTGGATAAACAAGCTTTTACTGTACTTGCATTTGATATAGTGCTTTTCACGTCTTCTAGACATCTCAAAGAGTTTCATAGAGTATACTGTAAAATGAATTGACTTTATATTTTGTGAGGAAAACGCAAGAGGCAATTGTGCATAGCAATGTCCCACAGACAATCGTGGATGGAATGACCAAATTATTATTAATTTTTCTTGAGGGATTATTATTAGATGTGTGGAGTAAGGAAACTTGTCCAAGGTTTCGTCCTGCCAGGAATTGAATCCAGATCTCTTGTTTACAAGGCGAGTGTTCTAACCACTGACTTGAAGGATTCCTAATTAAGGTATATCTCTTACCTTAGCATACACCAAATAATGATGAGAAATAACAGTGTTTATTATAAAAACCCTATGATATACTATGCTATATTTTGAGGTAGGATGGTTTGGCAGCTCATTTTATCTCCAACAAGGATTTACAACATAAGCAATTCATTATGTGGTGGCTTAAATATGAAGAAATTAAGATCTACCATCACTTATTGTTTGATCTATTTACAGGATTCAAAAGAAAAGGACCAGACCAAAAGGGTAAGCAGAACTCTCATTCAGATAGATTATGAGATGTAATGAGACTATATGGCAAGTCACTGATATGTATTGTAGTAAAAATGATCTTTTCACTTTTTCTTGTACAGTTCTTATTTCATTATTCTAAGACCCATGATTCTGGCAACTCCGATTTCATGGTAAGTCACATGGATGTTACATCTTAAAAGGTGGCATTTAAATTCTTGTATTTCTTTTAGCCACAAACAGCTACACTTTGACAATAAGGTAATGTTTGCGGTGTCGAATTATTCCTAAGTAAATTTGCTTGGCAAGAGGCAGTATACTCCTCTAGGAAGTGGATTCTTCTTATTAAATTCTTAGCGCTTGCCTTTGTTTTTAATCTGAGGAGATTGATTTTTTGAAAAAATTTAAATTTAAGATATTTTATTTCAGTAAATATAATAAATTGTTAAACAGATATAAATACAATGGATATTAATGTCCAGCAATAATAATAGTAATCCTTGCAATTGGTATAGTGCTTTATCACTTCTTAAAATACATCCCAAAGAGCTTCACAGAATATACCGTAAAGTGGATTGACTGTATACTTTGTGGGCGAAACGTAGCAGCCAATTGTGCACAGCAGTGTCCCACAAACAGTTGTGGATTGAGTGACGAAATTTGGGGATTATTATTGATTTTGAAGGGATTATTAAGCCACCAATCGATTAGGCGGCTTTTGCCTAATAATGGAGGAATATGAGGTAATTCAACAATTAGGCCTGTTCTATTTGGATATTATAATATCAGTGGTGTTATGATAAAAAAAATTGCATTTGATGTAGCACCTCATCTTGTAGCCAAGATGTTGTGATATTGTAACATTATAATAATTTTATTACATTATGAAAACTTTTATGTTAAAAGAATAATATTAAGTTGTAATCACAATCACACTATTGTATTAGTTATTATAGATTCTAAGCATATTAATGTTTGATTATAACTGATAATTATATTATTAAATCATAATAACAATCATAATAATATTAGTGTTATTACATTTCAACTTTTAAAATATCTAGTATTGTTTCATTATAATCACCAATGTTTTTACTATAATATTAATGTAATTACATTATTATAACTCGTGACATTATCATAGTCTAACTGATTTCAAGCAAAAGGCTACCCATGTAAAATCTCAATTTCTGAATAGAAATATTTCAATAACTGAAACTAAATGCCGCAAATGTATTTTTCCAGAAATAAACAGCACATATTGGGAGGTATAGCTAAGGGGTTAATGTACAAAAGATGATTATCAAATTCTATCTGCTCATAGTGCGACCGCACCTGGTGTACTGAGTTCAGCTTTGTTCTCCCGGAATAATTAGAAAAGATATTTCAAGGAGAACGAAAGATAAATTGTTCCAAGGGCTTCTAGATCATGCTCAGAATTTCCTCAGAGCCTATCCAACCTTTCATTAGAGCTCTGAAATCAAATACAGTAAAAGCTTGTTTATCTGTGACCCGATCAACCGTAACTTCTGTATAATCGGCACCGCAACAAAAAGGTCCCCATTCGATTAACCGGAATTTATCTGGCACAATGTATTTATTTATTTTTAAAAACTAATTCTGTGTGTTTTCGGCCGAATATCTGGCACGTGCTTTAATCGGCATTGACCGAGTCCCGAGGGTGCCAGATAAATGGGCTTTTACTGTATAATCTTGGAGGAAAATACATTGATTTGTTGCTTGCAAATTCATGGAAGCATAATTTGACTTCACCACAGTGGAAAGCCATGGGATCAAAGAAATGGACAATAACTACCCCCACCACCCATCATAACATTTTATCAGATAGGAGCTGTGCGGGAAAGATTAGCAGCCCTAACATTTTATCCCTTGATACTCGATATGGTTCAGAGTTAACAAATTCAGAGTTCAGGTGCATTTAAAGAATTCAGGTCATTTAATGTGACCTGCACAATATTGGATACAGTAAAGTTAGTCTTCAAGCCCAAAATACTCTGCGTGCTGACCAAGGCGTAACTTATAACAAAGGGTATTGAGTCAACAATATCTTATTTGGTTAAGAATGTGATAGTAGTATCCATAATCGTTCTGTTCATTTTTCTCCGTGTATGCATTGTTGATATTGTTCACGTCAAAATTATGTGGTGGTATAATTTTTCATCCGTACCTTGAGTGAGTGATTATTCTTAAATCATAAAGCTTTTTAAAAAAATTATTTGTTTGGACTTAGTACTGTAATAATGATTCTTGCGTTTGGTGTAGCACCTTCCACGTCAGGAGGACCTCCCAAAGAATATATTGTAGAGTGGCTGTGTGTTTTGTCACCAAACAAAGCAGCCAATTTGAACACTGCAATGTATGATAGCCCTGGAGTGAATGACCAATTTTATTTGTGGATTGATGAATAAATAAATAATCCTTGCATTTGGTATAGCATCTTCTAGGTATTAGGTATGTGGAATAAGGAAACTTGCCCAAGGTTTCGCACTGGCTGGAATTGAACCCAGGTCTCTCGCTTGTAAGGCGATGGCCAGTACACTGGGAGAAACTCGCTTTTCTTAAATTACATTAAATTACAGTGAATAGGGATAACCATCTTAATGAACTTAATGTGTTGTTGAAATTTTCTAATATCTCAAATTGTGCGGTCTTAGCAGTTGTTTTAATTTTACAGATTAATGTAAACCCTCACTTGTAATTTTGCGCTATACATGTTAAAAAGCCAAGTGAGAATCATAAAATAAGATTTCTGAACACATTTGGATTTAATTTGACGTACTCACAAACTGAGTGTCTGCTCTTAGCTTACCTAGCAATACAGAGGAAATCAACCTGAAAGCCACTCACTTTATGAGAAAATGATGGGTACAAGTCATTTTCTATATGACTCAGGGGATTGATTTTTGAGGATCAATAGTATAGTAGCTTCAATAGTTATCACATCGGAAATGCTGGTGATGAACAATCTCCTCCCCCCCACAACCCTACCACCACCCACGCCATGTTCGATGTTCATTCTTTGTTTGCTTTAGAAATTGCCGGTGCCTGTCAATTGAAGAAGGCATTGAGAAATCCATCAATGGAACCTTTAGGCGAAGCAAGTAATGAATGTACCACAGAATTGATCTTGTACACTAATCCACTGCACCAACTATATCAGCTAAGAGTTTTTTTTTTAGGAGGATTGGAGTTAAACTGATGCTCTACACTACACTGTGGACTTTTTCAGTATTTAGGGAAATAATCAAAAGGAGATGTTGAAAAGTATTACTGCATTATCAACTTTATTGAAATGATTGCTATAGAAAATCTACAATATTTATTAGGTTTAACATTAAAGAAAGTTATTTTCAACAACATAAGCAGTTAAGACCTTTCCATCAAACTATAGGACTGTAAAGACCAGTGATTAATCTCAACACATTCCACCTTTGCCATCTGTTTTGTCTCACATTGTGTCTGCACAGCTTTCTTTGAGAAGATACTGTTGCATCATATGAGCGGTAGATCATTGATCCTCATGTGTCCTTGTTCATGTCCTCTCAGTCCCCTATCCTGCATCCTTTGCTGCAGCTTGTCCCTGAACTTCATGAGAGAAGAATGAAGAACAGCAGAGGTGATGTACGTAATTCTTCAAACATCCTGCCACCATCATGTTGTAACCATCCGTCTTCTTACCTTTCCACTATATTTTGACCCATAGGTCAAAATATCCATGTGGTTGAATTCACTTAGAAGCTTTTGTCTAAAAGTTATTAAAACATGAAGTCATTAGAGTTCTTCGATCTTAAAGCAAACTATTTGGGAAAACAATTTTACCCAATAGTTTTGTCCGTAAGGAAAATGTCTAATTTTCAGGCTGATGCTTTAATTCTGTTAGCGGTTCATACGGTCACTTTTAAGTCAACCACAGAATCCAGATTGCAACTCTTGCCTTTCAGAGTTCAGTATTATTTTCTTTCCAACACATGGACTTCATAATTTAATAGTCCAAAACATTTGGAGTAACTGCCTCTAGTGTATTGGGGAATTGAGGCTGGTCATTTCAACTACAGTACAGTACTTCCTTTCTATTCTCAGTTTATGGTACAGTCTATATAGATGTTGGTTTCTTCCCAATTTCGGCCAATAGCCTATGACAACAACAACAACTTGCATTTATATAGCATCCTCCATGCCGGGCAGCATCTCACAGCGCTTCACAGTGGCAAAGCCCAAGTCCAAACCAGGGGATGAGGGAAGCTGATGAAAGCAAGGTCGAAGAGAAAGTTCTTCAGTCGCGACCTGAAGATGGGAAAGGAGGGGGTGAGGCAAAGGGGTTGAGGGAGGGAGTTCCAATTTTGGTGCGGATGAGAATGGAGGCTGAATTTTGTGGATGGTGGAGGAGGGAAGACTGGCGAGGAGGGGAGTAGTCCAGCGAGAGGTGATAAAGGCATAGACCAGGATTTCAGTAACGATTGGGGTGAGGTATCGATGGTGACGGGCAATGTGATGGAGATGGAAGAAACCGGTGCTCATAAGGGACCGGATGTGGGGAAGATGGATAACTGGGATCAAATCTAATGCCTAAATTGCGCACTGGTTCAGAGAGTTTTAAGGGCTTTTAAGAGTTGGGTAGGTGGAGGAGGTCGGAACTGTGTAACCGAAGACATCGATGGGAGCCAAAGACTATAGTTTCCGTCTTGTTGACATTTAACTGCACAACATTTTTTATTCATCCCGCTCATCATATCCGACAGGCAAGCTGGCAGAACATCAGGGGACTGGTGTACTCTGACACAATTTATTTATTTCATCTGATGGAAAGCAGCAGCTAAAACAAAACAATATATGGTAATAATGATGGTGATAGGACTGAGGTAATTGGGGCAGGTTGACAGAAGTACCAAGCAATCTCCAATTATTAAAACAGCAGTGATAATAAAGTCAAATTTAGGTTGGTCTCACTTTTGCATCGCTCCGCTAATGCCGTTGAAACCAAACCCCATCTGCTCTGCGATATAGCTGCAAACCGTTCTCAGAAATATCCTGTTTGTCCAAGCAGATTTGGAGACTTCTCTTGATCACTATTCATGGGCATAAGTTTGGCCTCTGGCTATTGTAGTGCAATAGTGGGAAAATGCTAAATCGGAGGATCACACCAGCAATAATTGTTTGCTTCGCATCTAGAGGAATGTCTCTATCTAAGTTGCTCAATAAACCACAAGAGGATCAAATCAGGAAAAGGTTGTTCAAAGGAGAAATAGATTCAGTTGGTTTATTCAAACTATCATATATATTATATTTCAGAAAAATTAAATCAATCATTCATTCCGGAATTATGGAAGGATCAGAGCTTAACTCTAATTGATGTTGTCAGTTAAAATATTTTTTTAAATAATAATTTGTTATTTCTTTAGGAAGAACTTCAAGGACCAAGTGGAATTCAAAGTCGAGGCTACTTTCTGTTTAGGGTATGTTTCATATAATAATCCCTGCATTTCACATAAATCTCTTATCAAATTGTCAAAAGGTCTCAAGGCACTTTAGAACACTTCCTTTAAAGTGTAAAGACTGTATTTCGTGGCAATTCTGACAGCCAATTTGTATATTGTAATGAAGCAAATGATTCTTTAAAATTTGAACGGTTTTGTCAATAATAATAATCCTCACATTTGATATAGCTCCTTATCATGTCTACAAGACATCTCAAAGCGCTTCACCAGAATATACTGTAAACTGAATTCACTGTATATTTGTGGGCAAAACGCTGCAGCCAATTGTACTCAGAAGTATCCCACAAGCAGTTGTGGATTGCGTGACCAAATTTATTGTTTGAGGGATTATTATCCTTGGAAAAACAATCCGCCAATCAATTAACAAATAGGTTCCTACTTACTGCTAAATAAACAGAGAAGTGTGGAGTAATGAACCTTACCTAACATTTAATATTTCAACCCAACTTTTAGAGAATATATTATTTTTTCATAATATATTTAGTGATTCCTGTAGCTCAGTGGTTAGAGTACTCACCTCACAACCAAAAGATCTAGGTTCGAGTCACGGACCGTCTTTTGGTTGTGAGGTGAGTGCTCTAACCACTGAGCTACAGAAATCACTAAATATAGTATGAAAAAATAATATATTCTCTGAAAGTTGGGTTCAGTCTCAAACCTATTACGATTGACAATTGATAAAGCATTCCTTAGATATGCCCTTGGTGATAATTAAGGACCGTAATCTGTACAAGACAAACCCAATGTTGATCCTTTGACTATTTGCCAGAAAGTGGCTGAGACTGATTGACTACAACAACAACAACTTTGATTTATAAAGCGCCCTCCATGCCGGACGGCATCTCAGAGCGCTTAGAGCATTAATCAGGAGTTCCATAAAATTTATTAGGTAAAGATATCAAATTGGAAAGGCTTGTGAGTAGCTACAACAACAACAACAACAACAAATTACATTTATAGAACGCCTTTCACGTCGGAGGACGTCCCAAGGCGCTGCACAGGAGGCGTGTGACCCAAGCTGGGAGGGGAGTGTTTGGGAAGGGGTGAAACACGAAGGGGAGGTAAAAAAGTTCGGGGTGGAACAAAAGGCACGATCGAAGAGGAAAGTCTTCAAACCGGCCTTGAAAGAGGAAAGGGAAGAGACGAAACAGGGGGATTGAGGGATGGCATTCCATAGGGTGGGAGCGGAGAAACTGAAGGCCCGGCCTCCGATGGTGGGGCGGTTCGGGCGGGGGGCTTGGAGCAGGCCAAGTCCTGTTGAACGGAGGGTCCGGGTGGGCGTGTAGGGGGAGAGTAGATCGGTTAAATAGGGTCGGGCAAGGCTGTGTAAGGCCTTGTAGGTGAAGACGAGGATCTTGAACTCGATCCTCTGGAGGATGGGGAGCCAGTGGAGACGGGCGAGGGTGGGGGTAATGTGGTCGCGGAGGCGGGTGTGGGATAGTACACGGGCTGCAGAGTTTTGGATGGCCTGCAGCCTGTGAATGGAGGAACTGGGGAGGCCGACGAGGAGAGAATTTCCGTAGTCCAGCCATGAGGTGATCTATGCGTGCACGAGTGTTTCGGCAGCGCGGGGGGTAAGATAGTTGCGGAGCCTGGCAATGTTGCGTAGGTGGAAATAAGCGGTGCCGGTCAAGGCGCGGATGTGGGGGAGGAAGGAAAGTTTTTGATCGAACATGATGCCGAGGTTCCTGATTGGCTTTGTGAGGTGGAGAGTGCAGCCTTGGATATTGAGGCTGGCAGTGCCCGATGTGCGGAGGCGCTGGCTTGAGCCAATCAGGAGGGCCTCGGTCTTACTCACGTTCAATTGCAAAAAGTTGTCCCTCGTCCATGACTCGATGTCGGACAGACATGCTGTCAGAACATCGATCGTCTGGGGGTTGAGGGATGAGGCAGAAAGGTACAACTGGGTGTCGTCCGCATACATGTGGAAATTTACCCCATGTTTGCGGATGACGTCGCCCAGAGGGAGCGTGTAAAGGGTGAAAAAGAGGGGACCGAGGACAGAGCCATGAGGAACGCCGTGAGAAACTGTGCGTGGGTTTGAAGAAAAACCATTGGAAGAAACAAAATGTAAACGATGGGTCAAATAAGAGTGGAACCAGTCAAGGACTGTGCCTTGAAGGTTGAGGTGGGAGGAAAGACGTTGAAGGAGGATGGTGTGATCGACTGTGTCGAACGCAGCAGACAGGTCAAGGAGGACGAGGAGGCAGAGGGAGTCCTGGTCACAAATACAAATAACTAAACCAAATACTTAATTTTTCAGACATGAAAAACACTATATTAAATGCAAGCATTATTGTAGTATTACTATTATTGTATAATATTGTCACTGTTCTGTTTTAGCCACGAAATGGAAAGAGATCATCTGGTTTTCGTTAAAAGGTATTTTTTTAAATCAAAAAGATAACTTCATGCTGATAAGTTCCAGTAAATAAGGCTGTCTCATAGCTTCACAAGATTTACTATAAGTTGTATCGACTGTGTATTTCGTAGGTGAGATAGAGGCCTAGAAATGTGGAGATGCAAATCCTACCATTCCACTCACCATCAACAACAACTTGCATACACATGATCCTATCTATATAGAAAAGTGTCTTGAAGGCTTCACAATGGTGGAGTGACACTTAGTGTCGGGGCGATTGACACACTAGTAAAGGCACCCATTGACTGTCGTTTCCATTGGCCTGAACCAGGCACTGCATGTATTTGAAATCATTTTAAATTTGTTTTCTGATTCTGGTTAAAAAATATATTCCACGGTTTTCTAAATAAAAATCTTGTTTTAGGAATTCAGACACCTACGAAAAATGTTTGACATCTACGCTGAAATCAGTTCTTGATGCAGAAGCAGCTGCAGTCTACACTTCTCTGAAATTGTGCTGTTTAATAACTGTTAAATATCTGTTTATGTCTTTTAAAACAATCTTCAATGCGCATGTTATGTTAACAAGTTTGATGTAAGCTGTTGTTTTCGTAGTTCATCAAATTTTATTAAAATCGAAGGCAAACTCATGAATATTTTGGTGTTTTTAGTAAAGTAGGATACATTCATGGCGTCTTAAATGATTAAGCCTGATATAATGTGGTGCATACCATTGGTTACTCTCAGTCTTGTGCAGGTGACGCAAGCAACTTGGAGGCCCCGGTGCTGTGATTGTTTGTCTGCCCTCCCGATGTGAAAGGCACTCTATAAATGTAATTTTGTTGTTTCTGTGTGTGAGGGAGTCTCTCTGTGTCTGTGTCTCTCTGTGTCTCTTGAGTGTGTGTCTGTATGTTTGTCTGTGTCTCTCTGCGTCTCTGTGTCTGAGTGTGTGTATCTGTGTATATCCTGTGTTTGTGTATGTGTGTGTTTCTCTTTCTGGGGCTGTGCAGTGCGGGGTCCTGAGAGCTCCTGTATAGCCTCACTTGTGTGTGAAAAGTAAACCCAGAACAATACTTTTGTATACGTGAGATTGAAGAAAGAAAAGATACAAGCTGAGAGCTGCACAGTGAAATTTCAAGACAATATCAGGATGTATTTCTTTACCCGGAGGATAATTGATAATTAGAAACGATTTCCAGAGAGGGAGTTTGAGGCCAAGATGTTGGACTTGTATAAAAACAACATGAGCCTGTGATGGGAGAATACAACAACAACTTGGATTCATACAGAACCCTCCACACAGATGGCGTCTCAGAGCGCTTCACAATAGTGGAGCCTGGGGCCGAGCCAGGGAGAGGGGGAAGGTAATCATAGGCGCGGTTGAACAGAAAGGTGTTCCAGCGCGACCTGAAAATGGAAAAGTAGGAGCGAGGCAAAGGGATTGAGGGAGGGTTTTAGAAATCCTAGAGTTTTCTTCACCCAAATCTTTTGTAATCCACTTGAACTCTACTCAAGACACTAATCTCATTTCTAAATTATCTGAATTTAGATTGCAGCCAAAAAAAAGAAATACAGTACTGTACAGAAGTTTCCTTCTTTACAAATCCTTTGACAATCTCCACAAATTGGACGCCAATGAAGAAATGTACAAGCAGGGTCATTTTTTCCAATGCAAGGATTATTATTATTGTTAATTAGGCAAGCAGGATGTGTCCTTCTGGGGAGAGAGTGCACATTCCATTCCAAACATGAGAATTTCCATGTGAAACAAACAACAACAAAACAACTTACATTTATATAGCGCCTTTCATGTTGAGAGGATGTCCCAAGTTAGGTGGGGACAAGAGCAGGGGGGAAAGATTGGGGCAGGATGAAGAAGAGTAGGAAAATTAACTGTATATTTGTGGGTGAAACGCAGCCGCCAAATTGCGCACAGCAGTGTCCCACAAACAGTTGTGGAAATGGGGCCAGGGGAGAAAGGGGGAGAAGAGGGCACGATTGTATCACAATCTCTCTGTTTATGTTCCCTGAGAGGCCAATATGGATTTTGAGTGAAGTGCGGTAGCAATAGCTCACATTGAGTAACCAAATTATTATTATGATTCAAAAACAGAAGTTGCTGGGGAAACTCAGCAGGTCAGGCAGCATCCATGGAGAAAGGAAAAAGAGTCAACGTTTCGGGTCCACAACTCTTCGTCAGAACTGGGGCTTGTTTTGAGGGAGAGGTTTCTTAAGGACGTTAAAGGGGGAGAGGCAGGATCTGGAAGACAAAGGAGACAAAGAAGACAAAGGAAAAAGGAAAAAAAGAGTGTGTTAACTGATGGGTTGAATATGTGTTAATGACTTCAGGGGGAGAAACAGAAGGGGGTGGGTTTTAAACGAAACTGGGGAGAAGAGGTATTTTTTTTAGATTCATAGATTCATAGAATTTTACAGCACAAAAGGAGGCCATTCGGCCCATCTAGTCTGTGCCGGCTCTTTGAAAAGAGTGATTCAATCCCACTGCCCTGCCCGCATAGCCTAATAGACCTGTCCTCCCTAAATAAAGATCTAATTCCCTTTTAAAAGTTGTTATCGAATCAGCCTCCACCACCTTTTCAGGCAATGCATTCCAGATTCGAACAACTCGCTGAGTGAAAAAATTTCTCCTCAGCTCCCCTCTACTTCGCCTTGAAACTATTTTAAATCTGTGACCACGAGTCAGAGATTCGCCCACGAGTGGAAATAGTTTTTCTCTATTTGCCCTGTCGAAACCCCTCATGATCTTATAAACCTCTATTAGGTCTCCCCTCAATCTTCTCTGTTCCAGAGAGAATAACCCTAGCCTATCTAGCCTCTCCTCATAGCTGAAGTCCCTCAATCCTGGCACCATCCTAGTAAATCTTCTTTGTACCCTTTCCAAAGTCTTCACATCCTTTCTGTAGTGTGGTGACCAGAATTGAACACAGTATTCCAGCTGAGGCCTCACCAAAGTCTTATAGAGGTTAGTCAGCACTTCCTGACTTTTGTACTCTATACACCTATTTATAAAGCCTAGTATCCCATATGCCTTCTTAACAGCCTTGTCTACCTGTCCTGCCACCTTCAACGAGTCACTAACACAAATCCCCAGGTCTCTCTGTTCCTTCACACCATTTAAAATTGTACTATCTAGCCTATATTGCCTCCCTTCATTTCTTCTCCCAAAATGCATCACCTCACACTTCTCTGCATTAAACTTCATCTGCCATGTGTCTGCCCACTTTACCAATTTGTCTATATCCTCTTGCAGATAGCTACTATCCTCCTCACTATTTACTATTCTCCCTTAGTGTCATCTGCAAACTTGGAAACTGTACTCCGTACACCCAAGTCCAGATCATTGATGTAGATTACAAACAGCAATGGTCCCAAAACTGATCCCTGTGGCACACCACTGCTCACTTCGTATTTAATGGTATTTAATGGTGATAGAACAAACAAAACACCAGAGAGGCAAGGGGTGTCTGGAGTTATGATTGTGATAGGGGAAGTGGGGGGGAAGGGGGGAAAAAAAAGGAGGAGGGGGAAAGCTCCTATGGCCTGAAATGGCTGAAATCAATGTTGAGGCCAGACGGCTGTAGTGTCCCCAGTAGATAGATGAGGTGCTGTTCCTCAAGCTTTCGCTGTGGGTCACTGGAACAGCGTAGGAGACCATGGATCGAAAGAATGTGAATGTGTATTATTATGATTCATTTGTTTAAAGGGTTAATTAGCCCCGGAAAAAGTCAAATCCCCTGCGGAGTACACCGCACTGCTGCAGTTCTTTCACTGGCTAGAAAGAGATTGCAATGTTAACCAGACCAATTAGCATTCTAGAGGAATAGGTCATTCATACTTCAGGATGGACCAGCATTGAAAACACTGTGAAGGTGAAAAGAAAATCTGTGAAAACTGGTTAACTAATGGATGAACATACTGGTAAATGCACAGCAGATAGATGAGGCATTTCAATGCGAAAACTTTGGGCATACATTGCAATTCTAATCAGATCCCACCCAAAATGTTAACTTGTCTTCATATGCCAATTTGTTGCTTTATTTTTCATTCTGTTGTGGATTTCAAACTTTTTTAAAATTTCATTATTAGTAATAATAAACAGTCAAAATGTACTGACATGGCCCAGTTAAGCACACGCATTTGCTGCCTGTTTAATTCTCACATACCACGGGCTGTTTCTTATCATGTACTGTATAAGATTGCCTTCAAACACACAGTCGCTATGCATCACGGTAAAACCCTGTGACGTGCTTTAAGACGTCTCGACAATTTGATCAGGCACCGCATCCAATGCAAAGAACTATTGTAAGATCCGGGTTATATTAGCTCCTCACGTGGGATTCACAGGATTGTTTTGTCATCAAAACCATAACACCGTCATCGTTTTACATTGTGACCTCAACAAACAGGTGTACATTTAAATTCAGATTGTTTCACTTGTGCCTGGAACAAGCCGTTGACATCGTATCAACTTACAGTTGTTTGTCAGTTGCTTGATAAGCACCGCATTACAGGAGGAAATATATTTTTGTCATTTTTCGCTTGGGTATAAACGGATCTGGGCGCGGTTTTGTAGTTTAGAAAAATTCCAAGGTGTCTCTGAAAGGGCTTCAGGTTTGTGTGGTTGTTTTTAAAAAAAGAACAAAACATCAGTTCTTTCGCAAACAAAAAATAATCTTTGAGACCACAAGAGTGCGAGGATCATTCAGGGAAAAACAAATGCAGGTAAGGGAAAATACATGGATTTTTAAATCCTCATAGTCATGTGAAGTTATACTCAAATCTATCTCTCTCCCTTACCCTTGATTCCACAAAATTCACAGTTAATCCACTTTACAGTATATTTTGTGAAGCTCTTTTAGACGTTTCGACTACATGATAAGGCGCAATATCAAATTCAAGGCTTATTATTATATTATTATTGATTCCTGGATCACTGCTGTCTGTGGTTTTTGATGTGCTCTTAACTCTCTGAATGTCAGCAAAACTCAAACTTTCAAACTTGGCTTCTGTCAATATCTTCTCACCTTAGCTGCTGACAACATCGATCTGTATCAAATATACAGTTAATTTACAGTATATTCTGTGAAGCGCTTTGTGACGTCTAGAGACATTAAAAGCGCTATTTCAAATAAAAGGATTATTATTATTAATTATCTGCATCTATGCTCACTCCACCTTATGTTGGTACCTTGTTCAACTTCCAACTATCTGTCAATAACTACAAAATTACATGTTTATAGTGCCTTTCACCTCGGGAGGGAGTTCAAATCCTAAATCCAGGTTCTCACTCACAGTTTGCTCTCACATCCATAACATCACCCATGTCTGCGACTATCTCTACCACAGATTACTGACACCCTCATGCAAGCGTGCGACACCTCTAGGCTTGATTCCTTTACAACAACAAAATTACATGTATAGAGCGCCTTTCAGATCGGGAGGACGTCCCAAGGAGCTGAACAGTCAGGACGGGACCCGAGCAAGGGAGAGGGGCAGGGTAGGGGCGGGAGAGAGTTAGGAGGGGAGGGAGAGAGTTGGGAGGGCAGCAGAAGGCACGGTCGAAGAGGAGGGCCTTGAGACTGGCCTTGAAGGAGGCGAGGGAGGGAGTGAAGTGAAGGGACTGTGAGATCGAGTTCCTGAGTGTGGGGGCAGAGAGGCTGAAAACCCATCCGCCAATGGTAGGGCAGGGGACCTGGAGCAGACCAGAGCCCACTGAATGGAGGGGGCGGAGAGGTTCATAGGGGGACAGCAGGTTGGAGAGGTGGGGTGGTGGGGGGGGCAGGTCATGAATGGCCTTGAAGGTGAGGACGAGGATCTTGAATTCGATCCTCTGGGGGATGGGGAGCCAGTGGAGACGGGCGAGGGTGGGAGTGATGTGGTCGCAGAACTTGGTGAGGATGAGAACACAAAGGGCAGAGTTCTGGGTGATCTACAGCTTGTGAAGGGAAGAACCAGGAAGGTCGACGAGGAGGGAATTTCTATAGTCGAGCCTTGATGTGATGAATGCGTGGACGAGGTGTTTTGGCAGCCTGAGGGGTGAGGCAGTGGTGGAGTCTGACGATGTTGCGAAGGTGGTGGAAGCAGTACTGAGCATGGGGGAGGAAGGACAGTTCAGGGTCAAATAAGACAGCCAGGTTCCTGACTGGCTTAGAGAGGTGAAAAAATTGCCCTTAATTTTGGGCCATAAAGGCTTTGAAAATGGTGGTGGTTAATGGAGCAGGTGCACTTCTGAGGTTAAAATGCAACATTTAGGCAGAGTCAAGGGAATTTCTCTAGTGCATCCGATTTGAGGTGTTTGATGCTAAATAATGCTAAGAGCAAACTCTGAGGAAATGGCCCATCAATAGCCACGCCGTGATGAATGAAACATTCGTCTAATGTAAAAGTAAAGCAATTGTAGTTAATTAGGATGCGTTTGCTATGATGCCTTTCTTTTACAATTGTAGAAATTTGGGCAAAAAATATCATTACAGCAGATTCACAGTTAATAGAAACCACTATAAAAAGCCTAATAAAATAAATGAGGGTTACTTGGTTTCTGTCGATCCTGGAGGGTGGTGGGTGGGTAGGGGGGCATGAAAGAGCTTCAGTCTCTGCGTATCATCCATTTTTCAAAAAAAAAGGCAGGCTTTTAAAGGCTATTTATTTTTATATCTGCTTCTTAATGTTCTCAAGCATGAAATGAATGCTTTTAAGCATTAACTAAAGCAGTCCAGCACAGATTGGGTTCAATTGTCTCCTGTGCTGTAATATTCTACGATTCTATGATAAAGCAACACAGGTGTTTTCACGATAGTCTGGAGCATTAAGCAAAGTAATCCAGATGTTTTCACAATACTGGAACTCCTCTCTATACGTCACCTCGATATACGTTGTTTTGATTATACGTTGTTGATGAATTAATAAATAGAAAATAATTAGAAAATTTGATTAATTGAGGGGATATTAGCTGATTACATTTTATATTAGTTGTTTAATAAATATATCAATAAGATAATAAATAGAATTGAGAGAACACTTACCGGAGATGGTTGATGTGGTCAGTGAGTGGTCGGGAGGGCGCAGAGTCATTCAGACGAAGGGGCGGGATCCCCATGGGGGCCTCCCGGAGGCACGGCGCGTCACCAAACAGCTGATCGCTGCCACGCGTTTGCGCCTTCGTACATTTTGACAACTTTAGAAAAAAGGTACGAAAGCGAAAAGGCGTGCTTTCATCTGAATGACTCCGAGCCCTCCCACTCACCAAGTGAAACATCTCCAGTAAATGTTCTCTCAATTGTATTTTTATCTGATTTATTAAACTTTTATTTAAATTTTCAATACTATTGGTGTTGTTTTTGATCTTTAATATTAGTGTAAGAAAGGTTAGACCAGAAATGTACCGAAGGAACGTAACCCCTATTGATAGTATTAGGCCTATGGTAATTTGGGTTCCCGACGTCGTAACACGACGTTCCCGACGTTAATTGAGGAATCCCAGTAGTTGTTTATAGTTTACAAAGAAGTCATGAAATTACTCTTTCACTGTGAATATTCCATTAAATGTAGATTAATTTGATTATAGATTTCGCAGGATCCAGCAAATAAATGACATTTGTTTTCATTAAACTAATGAATATTTCTGCTTTTAGAGTTTGCATTTTTCTTATTTGCAAAGCTAGCTGAGGAGGGGTTGGGTGGGGAAGGTGGGGTGAGGGAGGACAAGGGCAGACAGACAGACCGACAGGCAGAGAGGACATTTGACAAATACAGTTTCATATAACTACTAATAATCCTTCAAATAAAAGTGGTCATTTCAATCCATGACTGTTTGTGGGACACTGCTGTGCGCAATTAGCTTCCCCATTTCGCCCACATATATACAGTTAATTAACTTTGCAGTATATTTTGTGAAGCGCTTTGAGACATCTAGAAGATGTGAAAAGCACTATATGAAATGCAAGGATTATTATTATTACTATTATAATTATTATTTAATATCAGGAGCTAACAGAAAAACCAAATTACACTTAGAAATACAACAAAAATTTACATTTACATAGCCCTTTGTTATTGGAATGCTGTCACAAAGCTCTCCACACAGCTAAAAATAGAAAAAATGGAGCATCTATCATAGAGGAACATCTGGTTTGAATCATATCTGAATTTGTATTGTGACTGCAGCAATCTTGTGACACTCTTGTTTATACAACAAAATTTCCAGCACCTTAGGACGTACTCCTAACATGAAAGGTGCTATACAAATGTAATTTTATTGTTGTTGAACTGCTGGAAGCAAAGTGATATCACTTCCAACAGCATTTCATGTGCAAACAGCAAACCGGATTTAAACATTTCACTAATTTCATTAGTCAAAGATTATTAAAGTACCCATTATTACAGTTCTATGCAAATGCTTAATTGCGTATGAACATTTCTAAAACTAGATATTTGACTCTTATTTTATTTAAACCTATAGTATTTAACTTATTAGGATTTAGTGTTGTATGCAAATTGGCTGTTGTGTTTGCCTATGAACACAGTCACTACAGCTTTCATGTTGGGAGGTGTTCTCAAATCCTGCACTTTGAGAACCCTTCCCAGTGTGAAAAATGCACTAACAAACACAAGGATTATTTATTATTTACTTAAATTTATTAAAGAATACTAATTATATGATTAGTTGTTTAATACTAGAGAGAAGTCCATAGACAGGTTTGGCTTCAGTGTTATTATTCATCTATCTGCAGTATGGTTATTTTAGCAGAGGCATGTGATTTTTAGTGGCTGCATTCAACCAAAATGGCTTTTGTTTTCTTACACATATTTTCCGAGATCACACAAAGTGTGATGTCCTGTTTCAGTTTCTGAGATAGAATGTTTTTACCCAATTACAATGTCACAATTGATTTCATTTGGTAAACTGCATGTTGTATGTGTCAAATGCATACACAGTATGCATATTGTATAAAAGGGACTGTTCTCATTTACTTTGTATTCTCAATTGCAATAAAAAGAAATTAAACTGCAGAGTATTATGGGGGAAAAGAGGTGGAAAATGAAGTTAATAATACATGGTAATAAAGTGATAATACCGGTAGCAGGAGACAGGGCCGTACGCAGGATGTTTAATGGGGGGGTGCGAATTGCTAGTGATGGGACCAACAATGGCCGGGGGCTTGCGGGCTGCCCCCGAAGCCCCCTCGAGGCTCCGACGTTTTACACAGTTTGAGGTCTTATTTAATCGGTTCAGAAGATCCAATATGAACGGTAAATGTTTCATGCCCTTGGTGTTTAAGAGCATCATTATTTATTCAGTGTTTTTATTTTCCCCGGTAGTCCGTGTCTAAATTTTTTGGGAAGGTTGAATGTGTTCGCCGATAAAAGCAAACACGATTGTTGACTCGATGATGTACGGAATGTGAACGATAAAGTAAATTACAATCCAATTAAAACAGTACAATGACGAATGCTTGATAAATGTATGCGTATAGAGAAAATGATCATAAACTACAGATTGACAGTAATTAATAAGTTGTTCTGCATTGTTATCCTAAGACTCAATTTCTTTCGGACTGTAATGAACAATAATGGAAGAGTAAAGTATGAATGATGTGCTCAGATATTCCAGCAAAGCTAATTTTATAAAAGACAAGAAAATATACAGAAACTGAAAATCAGTGTCAAACAGTTAATTCACACGTGTTACAAGCCTGTTATCAGCATTATCCTGAAAATATCGTTGAACTGTGAGCAATAGTGTAGTTAGTTTTTATTTATTTATTTAGAATCAAAATTAAAGGAAGTGACCCATCAAGCAATACTGACCTGACGAAAAAATACTTGAAAAAATAAGGGAGGGGAAATTAATTATTTAATAACGTTCCGTATTCGAGACGCCTCGGTCGCTTTGAAGCCAATACGTCAACCACTCTACCAATATCGATTTCCATATTATAATGAATGTGCATTAACGCGAGGGCTGAAAGTCGCTCCTATACGGAGCAGAATGCTGGACACTTACGCAAACCTTGACCAGGAGATTAGGTGACTCATGAGGTATATACCAGGCTTGTAAGAGACGCCCTGAACGTTTACTGGCGACAGCATCTGACAAATAGTGAGCTATATGGTACACTACCACACTGGTATCACAGACATTACTGCAGAGGCGTCTTAGGTTTAGCGGACATAGCTGGAGAAGCCGGGAGGAAACTGTCCATAGTGCTACTATCCTATGGGAACCATTGCACGGTCACAGAACACGAGGTAGACCGACCCTAACCTACATCGATACTCTGGAGCGCGATTGGGGTATTGGCGGGCGGGAGTTGTCAGGCTGCATGGAGAGAAGGGATCAGTGGAGAAGTGTGGTTGTCAATGCCAGAGTTCGCTCGATCAGATGACGGTGAAACTATTTTTATGCCAAATTCGTGCGACATTGATGTTTTTTCACTCTGGGTACAAAACTGAACGTGAAATGAAGTCGCACTGTTTATCTTTGCGGTCATATGTTTTTGTGCATGCCAGTGGACGTCTCTAAAAGCAATTTTTAATGACAGGAATACATTTTTAATAATATAAAGCAAATGTGATAATCAAGACAAAACAAGAAGCGTGATATTTCAGAAACACGCCTATCAAAACTTAAGTCATTTTTTACTGACATTTATCAGATTAAAATACGATTTCAGCTTCCACAAAGTGGTGCTACCTTTTTATGTAGTGACTGTACACGGGATGATTTCCGATTAACACACCACGTAGACATAGGCGCTAAAGCATAGGCCTACGTCCATGAGTATTTCTTTTAAAGATAGGCATTCCCGTCCAGACACATGTGACTTTTTTGTTGGGTGAATCTCAAAAGCTTTGATTTCTCAAGAAGCTTGTAAATACGTTGTCACTGTTTGCTGGCGTTACAGTCACACCTCTCGACACTGGAGTCATCGTTACTCACGGTGATCAGATGACAAGATGGTTTCAGCTTACAGTGGTGGTGCTGCCCCTTGTGGCTGTCTACGGGATGATTTCCAAACGGGGATGGGTTTGAGTCTTGGCGCGCGCCTGTGTCCATCCAGTCACGAGTCACGGACTCGCCGCGTCATCGACTCGTCTATCGACGCCGTATGTTTCGGGGGTAGACGCCCGACTCTGGTGGGTGCGCGACTCGATTAATTTTATATGAATACTAAAACATTCAAAGACGCGCGTTTATAATTCATACATAGTTTTGAAGAACTGATTGTTACACAAACGCTCAATAAATTTACTTTGCTTGGTATTTAAATTTGACGAAAAATACAATTCTCTACCCCGGGAAAATGTGGACCGTTTATAATTTGGGGGGGGGGGGGGGGTGCGTACGCACCCGTCGCCCCCCCCCCCCCCCCCCCCTGCGTACGGGCCTGAGGAGCACATGCATGATGGCCTGAATGGCATCCTTCTGTGTGGAAAATGTCTGCTATTAGTCTTCTCATGCTCTTCACAGTGCCAGTTAATGCACATTACTGATGTAGAGAAGTCTTCTATTGAATAACCCCAAAACTCTTAATGAATTCAATAAACGTGACTCGTTTAGATGTGAGTCATTCAGCTCATCGGTTGATCATTTGTCAAACGATCCAGTGATCTTTCTCTAGATCACTAGAGCTCAGACATAAATTCAAACTAGCTACAAACCAGCGTGATTTTCAATTTGAAATAAACTGCATCACATTTTGATTCTTCACAGGATCCTAATGAAGACACTGAGTGGAATGATGCCTTAAGGAAGTTTGGTATTATTCCGCCAAAAGAAGAAGAGAGAGATGAAGTTGAGGAAATGGTCCTGCACTTACAGGAAGAGGCCAAAAGTAAGGCTTGATTTTATCAGGATCTATCTATAAGTAAACAAATTAAACCTCCTTTTTACCATCTAGAGAATGGTAAGCTGACGATGCACACACAATACAACAACAACAAAATTACATTGCTAGAGCGCCTTTCACGTCGGGAGGACGTCCAAAGGCGCATAATATTAGTGCCAGAATATCTTTAACAATATTGAGCATTTGTTTTACTTTTACCACGGACAAAATGGAGCAGCTCTCTGAGACGCCGTCCGACGTGGAGGGCGCTATATAAATCCAAGTTGTTGTTGTCTGTATTAGCTGATCTGCATTGATATAAATGAAAGATTGTGGAATGAAAAATATGGCATGTGACAAGATAATTAGTAATTAATTAAGAGGCTAATTATTACATTACCAAAAGTTGTTATCCAAACCTGCCTTTAGTTATTAAGCAGTTTTGAGCGTGAACACTGAGCTTTGGGACTGTAGTTTGACCCAAGTTTTTGCTCATCCTGAGACAACATTTCTTAAATAGCCTCCTCACTGGCATGTCTAGTCCCACCTTGTTATTTTTGTTTCCTCCTTCTCCACCCTGCTCTGCATAAGTTCCACATTCTTCAGCGCCTTGTGACGTCCTCCCAATGTGAAAGACGCTCCACAAATGTAATTTTGTTGTTGTATTTTTGTTGTTGTTTAGAATGTCATGACATTTCTGCTCCACCACCCCAGGCATTGCCTATTACCACGTTCTTGCCTGATTTCACTGGCTCTCGGTCCCCTAACAGAAAGAAACCCTCCATCTCCTCTAACCCAACCCTGCTCTTCTGCAACCCCCTCCAACCCTTTCCTTTTCATAGCTCTCCTCCACATCCGCTATATCCTCTCACATCTTCAGATCGCACCTGAAGACTTTCCTCTGCAACCTTGCCTACATTATTATCTCTCTCTCCTTGGCTCAGCGTCAAACTCACCAATGTTAAGCACTCAGGGATGCTGCTTGGGAAGGGCACAATATACATGCAAGTTATTGTTAAGTAAAACAGCTTTTATACAGTGTATTGTTGGAAACCAATGCAAAAACTCTTGTTCATACAACTGTTGCATAATATTTAACTGTTATGGGAAAATGGCGGCGAGAGGGACACACGGGTCTAGAGCTGTCTCTGTGCATTAAGAGCATATGGCAGAGATTGCAGAGATTGCTCGACCTGACCTGACCCACAGCCCACAGCCCATCGACCCGCAGCCCCGGCACCATCCCCAGCCCCAAGACCCACAGCCACAGCCACAGCCACAGACTTGGCTCCAGCCCCGAGACTCACAGCCCCGGCTCCGGCCACAGTCCCAGGACCCCCGGCCCCAGACCCAGACACAGCCACAGCCACATCCCCGCACCCCCGGCTCCAGCTCCGTAACACACAGCCCTGGCTCCAAGACCAGCCCCACGGCTTCGTGAAAAACAGTCCCGGCTTCAAGACCAGCCCCACGACCAACGGCTTTGTGAAAAACAGTCCCGGCTTCAAGACCAGCCCCACGACCAACGGCTTCGTGACACGCTGCCCCGGCTTCAAGACCAGCCCCGCGACACACAGCCCTGGCTCCAAGACCCACAGCCACGAGACTCACGGCCCTGGTCCCGGCTCCAGCCTCGACGCGGCGACCCATAGCACGGACACACGCAGCCCCGGCGACCGGACCTAAAACCCACAACCCCAGCCTCGGCCGCAGCCCCGGTCAGGCTTCAGACCGCAACGCCTCTGCATCCCCCAGCCGCGGCCTCATATCCCTTGGGATGATGCCGCCCCATTGACCCTCGCTCCTGGTCCCCCAAGTACGCAATATGGCTGCCGCCACGACCCGAGCTTCCCTCCCCCTATTCAAGCTTTTCCCCCCAACCCCCCCTCTCCGTTATTTTTTCTCTACCCTTTTTTCTCTTCGCCCTCCTCGTTTACTGTCCCTGCTCGACCCTCCCACCGCTTCCCTCTGTTCCAGTATTGGAATCCTCCGTCGGGCTCACCGTGGCACTCGGCGCTGGCTGTCCAACAGCAGTCACACCAAGTGCCCTGTCCCCCACCATCACCGTCAGCCTCACCGGACACAAACCCGGGGGGCAACCTCTCCTCCCTTATTCAGATCCCCACTCTCCCCGCCGACCATCCCAGCCCCCCCTCACACCCCTCGGCCAACTGCTTTTTCCGCATCGGCCTCCAAAATGTCCGCTCTGTCTGCAACAAGGCACTGGCCATCAACGATCTCATCCTTGGTGAGAACGTTGACATCATGGCCCTGACGGAGACTTGGATCATCCCAGGCGACACTTTCCCCCTTGTTGAAGCCACACCACCCAACTACACATTCCACCATGCTCCTCGACCCAACCGTCGTGGTGGTGGCGTGGCCCTCATCTCCAGGACATCCCTCGCCCTATCCCCCTATTCCTCCGGCTCCTTCCCCTCTTTTGAACATCTCACCCTTTCTCACTCCTCCCACAGTTCTTTCAAAATCCTCTAGTTTATCGCCCACCCAAACCCTCCCCCACTTTCATTTCAGACTTTTCTTCACTATTAGTTTCCCTTTGTGCCTCCTCTGATCGCCTTATTATTCTTGGCGATTTCAACCTCCATTTCACCCCCTCCTGCCCCATTTCCTCTGAATTTTCCTCTTTACTTTCGTCTTTCAACTTCTCCCTTCATATCAACACTGCCACCCACACTCACGGCCATCCTCTCGATCTGGTGATCACCCGAGGCCTCAACGTCTCTGGCGTCACCATCACAGACAAGGCCATTTCTGACAATTTTTTCATTTCCTGCAACACCTCTATCCCTCCCCCCTCCACTTCCAAACCCACCACCATCTTCTACCGGCCCTGGAAGAAGATTCCCCCTCAAACTTTCACCTCTGCCCTAGAAACCTCCGACCTCCTCCCACAATGGCATTCTTTTTGTACAGACCCATCCTCCACCTCCACCCCCCTCCACAACACCCTCTCCACTACCCTTGACACCCTGGCCCCCCTCACCTCCAAAACCGTCTCCCATTCCCGATCATCACCGTGGTACACATCTCACCTCCGTTCCCTCAAAAGCCAAGTGAGAGCAGTTGAACGCACCTGGCTCAAATCTGGCCTCACGGTCCACCGGCAAATCTGGCTGGACCGCATCAAATTTTACCGCTCCGCCCTAGCCACCGCCAAATCAGCCTTCTACTCCAGGATAATCCTGGAAGCGAAGGACAACCACCGCCTCCTCTTCGCCACCACCAACCAGCTCCTCCGCCCCCCCCCCGCCTCACCTCGCAGATCCTCTCCTCAAACGTTCGTTGTGAGGAGATGCTGGATTTCCTCGAATCCAAAATTGAGAAAATCCGCTCTGCGGTTTCCTCCCCCCACCACTCCTCCACCTCAGCGCCCTCATCAGCTACCTCAACCCCTACTCACCCCCCATTTCACACTTTCAACCCCACCACCCCGCTTTCAATCACAAAAACAATCACCTCCATGAAACCCACTACGTGCTCATTGGACCCCATCCCCACCCCCCTCCTCCGCACCCAGCTCCATTTGTTAGCCCCACTCATTTCTGACACCATTAACCTTTCCCTCTCCTCAGGAACCGTCCCTACCTCCCTTAAAACATCCACCATCACCCCTATCCTGAAGAAACCCTCCCTTGATGCGTCGCAACCATCAAGTTATCGACCCATCTCCAACCTCCGGTTTCTATCCAAGGTCCTTGAAAGAGTGGTTGCCTCCCAGCTCCGCTCTTTCCTTTCAAATCACTCACTTCTTGAACCCCTCCAATCAGGTTTCCGCCCGATCCACAGTACAGAAACTGCCCTGGTCAAGGTCACAAATGACATCCCAACCGCCTGTGACCAGTGCTCCCTCTGCCTCCTCGTCCTCCTTGACCTGTCTGCTGCGTTCGACACAGTCGATCACACCATCCTCCTTCAACGTCTTTCCTCCCACCTCAACCTTCAAGGCACAGTCCTTGACTGGTTCCACTCTTATTTGACCCATCGTTTTCATTTTGTTTCTTCCAATGGCTTTTCTTCAAACCCCCGCACAGTTTCCCACGGCGTCCCTCAGGGCTCTGTCCTCGGTCCCCTTCTTTTCACCCTTTACACGCTCCCTCTGGGCGACGTCATCCGCAGACATGGGGTAAATTTCCACATGTATGTGGATGACACCCAGTTGTACCTTTCTGCCTCATCCCTCAACCCCCAGACCATCGATGTTCTGACAGCATGTCTGTCCGACATCGAATCGTGGACGAGGGACAACTTTTTGCAATTGAACGTGAATAAGACCGAGGCCCTCCTGATTGGCTCAAGCCAGCGCCTCCGCACATCGGGCGCTGCCAGCCTCAACATCCAAGGCTGTACTCTCCACCTCACAAAGCCAATCAGGAACCTCGGCATCATGTTCGATCAAAAACTTTCCTTCCTCCCCCACATCCGCGCCTTGACCGGCACCGCCTATTTCCATCTGCGCAACATTGCCAGGCTCCGCAACTATCTTACCCCCCGCGCTGCCGAAACACTCGAGCACGCGTACATCACCTCACGGCTGGATTACGGAAATTCTCTCCTAGTCGGCCTCCCCAGTTCCTCCATTCATAGGCTGCAGGCCATCCAAAACTCTGCAGCCCGTGTACTATCCCGCACCCGCCTCCGTGACCACATAACCCCCACCCTCGCCCGGCTCCACTGGCTCCCCATCCTCCAGAGGATCGAATTTAAGATCCTCGTCCTCACCTACAAGGCCTTGCCCCATCCTACCTAGCTGATCTACTCTCCCCCTACACGCCCACCCGGACCCTCCGTTCAACAGGACTTGGCCTGCTCCAAGCCCCCCGCCCGAATCGCCCCACCATCGGAGGCCGGGCCTTCAGTTTCTCCGCTCCCACCTTATGGAATGCCATCCCTCAATCCCTCCGTTTCGCCTCTTCCCTTTCCTCTTTCAAGGCCGATTTGAAGACTTTCCTCTTCGATCGTGCCTTTTGTTCCATCCCGAACTCTTTTACCTCCCCTTCGTGTTTCACCCCTTCCCAAATACTCCCCTCCCAGCTCGGGTCACACGCCTCTTGTTTAGCGCCTTGGGACGTCCTCCCGACGTGAAAGGCGCTATATAAATGTAAATTGTTGTTGTTGTTATGCTTCTCACAGTTAAACCCTATGAACGCATGAACCTTGAGGCACTAAAGGAAGCAGAGGATGAATTTGATGAGGCGGATGAACATGCTATTGAAACATACAGGTTGGCTTAAAATCCTCCATTCAGCCACAATGATAAAATGGCATGAAGTCACCAAATTAAATACGATAGTTTATTCATGTTATACTTCAGATGAAAGTATAAATGTGTTCAGTACTATATTTTGTATGAACCACTTGTATAGTTTCTGCAAAAGCTTGATAAGAACACCTAGAATTATGTATGGATGATTGGAATAGGAAAATATGATTGGAATTTGCTCCAGAAGGTCATTTACACGTTACAATGTGGGCAAAGATTCATTACTTTATGAACATCTTCTAAATTATTGTATTAAATTCAGCAATTATAATTTTTTAGAATGCGCATTGAAACCTAACAATGAAAACAATCTTAATAGTTCAATATAATGCTAAGGCTTTGCAATGATTCAATTGAAAAAGACACTGAGACACACACACAGCATTCAGAATATCCTTAGTGTGATCCCAGTCTGCACTGTTCTCAGTTAGGCAACAGTTGCCAGAATTGTTTTCTGTCCACCTGGATGGGGAAAGGAATGTCAGATATGCTCTTCTGCTCCTTATCACTTGCCAGTAAACTAGCGAGTCAGAATTGGATTGGCTGAGGTTTGATTCCAACCCCCACTCAAGGTTGAATGGCTTGCCAACTATCAATCTCTCAGTGTACACTTGAAGAATGATTACTTGCTTGATTCTGGGGGCTGACAGACAGACACCTGTGCCTGTGGGGACTCCAGCTGTTTCGCTCTATGTCCTTTGATCGTTTGCCAATGTTCTCTTTTAACACAACCACAACAACAAATTACATTCATATAGCCCCTTTTATGTCGGGAAGACATGCCAAGGTGCTGGACAGTCAGGGATTTTGACTTGAGCAGGGGTTGGGATCATGGGGTCACGGCAGGGAAAGTAGATCCAGATTGGCTCAGTGAGGTGGAGTGTGCACACAAGAGTATTAATGTTTGCGACGCAATGAAGTAGCTTGGGAAAAACCCTAAGGTTGCATAGCCCTTGTCCCCTCATAGCATGTTCATTTTATTTTGCAGAATCCATGCTGCTTTTATATTTGTTATCTTGCTTACACATTTCTCTGTTGAGATGTTTGGCTGCTATTTTTTCATTCATGCTAATAAAATTACATTTCTCACAAACAACATTCACTTCTTAATGAAAATTAACTGAAAGCAGTGTTTTTCTGATATTCTTAAATTCCCCAAATAAAAATTTTATATTTTCAAAATTATTGGCCTTGGAATATAAGCAAATGTTAAACTTTACTGATACAGGAATAGAGTTCTCAGTGGGTCTCTGAAGTATATTTTCAGCGAAGAAATGTCACATTGAATGTTGTCTATGCTTGTGTGTAGAAGTCAGCGATTGGCAGAGTGGCAAGCTGTACAGAGAAAAAGAAAATTTGGAGAACTGATTGAACTTCAAGGAGATGAGTATGTCAAGCAAATCACATATGCAGGAAAAGAAATATGGGTTGTTCTTCATCTTTATAGACCAGGGTATGTAGTGAATCCATTCTATCGATAATACCAGCAATAACATTTAAACTAGTGTTACTAGTTTTCTCCATATAAGAACATAAGAATTAGGAGCAGGAGTAGGCCATTCGGCCCTTCGAGCCTGCTCTGCCATTCAACAAGATCAAGGCTGATCTTCTCACCTAACTTTGATTACCTGCCCTATCCCCATATCCCCTAATCCCTGTAACTTTCAAAAATCTATCAGTCTCAGCCTTGAAAATATTCAAGGACTGAGCATCTACAGCCTTCTGGGGTAGTGAATTCCATAAATGCGTCCATCCAGGGAGAGAGTATGAATTCCATCCATCAATCTATGTCTGGGATTTCCATGTGTAGGTGGAATGCATGGAAATTCCAGTTTGGTTTGGATATTCTTAATCGGGTATCAGACACCCAGCTGACCAAAAAGAAACAAAAAAAATCAGAGTTGCAGATTCATTCAGTTGAGTAGATCAATACATTGAGGTAGATTTGTGCGGTGCAGCATTTAAAACAGAATTAGCTGCATGAAACAACGTGCTTTATCTGTTTTAATTAACTGCGCATTGTCATATTTACTAAAGTCAATGCATAATCTGTGTACTAGAACTGAAAAGAAATATTTTATATAATAATATAATAATAATCCTTAAGTTTATATAGCGCTTTCCACCTCTTATCGACGTCTCAAAGCGCTTCACAGAATATAACAACATCCCAAGGTTGGGACCAGAGCAGGGGGGGAGGGGTCGTGGTTGAGGGAAGGAAAGTAGGAAAATTGACTGTATATTTGTGGGTGAAATATATATACAGTATATATTTATATTTTAATTTTAATATATATTATAATATATATTATATACTATATCACATTTATATTATGTATAATATTTATATATATTTCTATCTTATATTTAAATTATAATATTTTAGTTATATTATAAATTTATATACAGTAGCCGAACGCGACTTTTTCGAGTGCGAATTCAATTATGCACAAAGAAATAAATGCGGCACTTTTTTGCGGAATGCAAGTAAAATTTTATTATACTCGCTGGCTGGCACCGCACGCATGCTCACTTGGGAGGACGCCACCAGCTACCAACTAAGTCTGATGATTCCTCGGCCTTGGACTGTTAGTCCCTCAAGTTCACCAAGGTTGTTTCGTTCATATTTACTGTATTCATATAGTCTAACACTTCCAGGACCAAAGGTAAAATAATTTAGCCAAGCTGTGGTAGTGTAAGGTGCTGTTGTTACTGTCTCCAGTGAGTCAGTGAGAGCGGGGAGAGTGACGAGCGGGGAGAGCGGGCCAGCCAGCTGTACCTTGCATTGTTGGGTGTGGATGTGCCTGGAGGCTTGAGGTTGGATAGCCTGTGAATGGATTCCTCTAACCCTTTTTCCCCATTACTTATTAAGCTTGCCGAACACGATTTTACCAGGAACGTAACCCCCGCGTTCGGGGAGGGACTACCATATTATAATTGGCACATTACTTGTTAAATCAAATGTAACTTTCACAAAGCATTGAAATCTAATCACTAATACAAAGATTGCAAGATTTACCTTAGACTAAAGACAAAGCAGGCTTGATGTACTGGTCAATGTTCTTTGTTGCTGTCTGTTCCTATGATGATCATTAAAATAGCAATAACAACTTCACTTATGTTGTGCCTTTCCCGTAGTTAAAAATATTTTAATAGTACATACTTTACAAAGATGGTGTGGTGATCATCTTCATATGTTGAAGGACTTTTAACTCTTTGTCTCAGTTCCACACAAACAATAGACATTGGGTGATGTATCAGAAGGTGCTCTGCACCTATAGAACTGTACTGAAACAGCTGTTTCTGTTTTTAAATTCATCTAATGCAGGCACCTCTACTAGGTGCCCTCTTGTGGTTAGAATAGGGGTAAGGTATTAGTATTTTGCTGAGACTGGTGACACAGCTGTGAACCTGTGAAACACACTCAGAAATTCTAAGCCAGAAAATATAAAGCTTGTTATCTCATCTTATCTCTAGATGAGATGTCTCAAAGTGCTTCACTGGATTTTAATGTAGTGACGGTGTATTTGTAGGTGAACATGGCAGCCAATTTGTGCTCACTGTCCTACAAATGGCGAATTAAGTGAGTGACCAATTTTATTTGGGGGAGAGCTGGCCAGGACACCAGGAGAAACTCCCGTCTCTTTTGAAATAGCTTTAAATAATAAAATAAGTATTGTCCCACAACCAATCATGAGTGATTGATTTTATCTGAATATCTTTGTATATCCATTTGAATCACTTTGTATATTCATATACAGTATAAACTTTAACTTGCAATATTCTGTAAACATTAAATAAACATACTTTATATATTGTGCAGATCATTCAGGGCTGGTTTGACTAATTCTCTTTAAAATGATAGCGGAAAACTAATAATGCTCTGCGATACAACAAGGTTTGATTATTTTAAACTGAAATCCATTGGTAAAAGGGAACATAAAGTGGTGAACTTGTCCTTCCTTACTCACTAAAATTAACTCTAAAATTTTAGCTTAAATATATAAATCAAAGATCAGAAATCCTTGTTTGTGTTTGACCTGTCACTTTTTCTTCTCCTTTCTCTCTATCCCCTATAATATTTTATAAATGGAAGTAATTACTTTCCACATTTTCATTTTCTAACTTTTTTTCTTCTGATTTATCTACATTCTCTCTCTTTCTTTCTCTGCTTTTCTCTTTAGCTCCCATCATCCACTTTGAAAATCCAATTTCATTAACTTAAAATTTACCCGACGGGCTCCAAAAAGCAGGGCCAGTATGGGATCAAAGGTTTCTAAGGTTTGGGATTTGTTCCTGGTAATGTTTTCAGATCAAAATTCCTCCCTTTTTTTTAAGAGTAGATTTATGTGGACATATATCTGACATAGATGTAGCTCAGGGGAAAAAAAAGATATATGGCAGTTTGAAAGTTAAAAGTTAAAATTCAATAAAATAATCAGATTTTTAACATTGTTATTTTTGCAGAATACCGATGTGTACTTTGGTCAATCATCATTTGACTGAGCTTGCCGAAAAATTCCCAGAAACAAAATTCATGATGGCTATTGCAAATATTTGTATTCCTAACTACCCAGACAAATATTTGCCAACTATTTTTATATATTTTGAGGGTCAATTGAAGGCAAGGTTCATTGGATTGGAGTGTGGAGGGCCAGATCTGAAGATGAAAGGTAAAATGTTTGAAGTATAAGATATTTCTACAGCATTTTGCTGCCAGTATTATTAAAGGGAAAGTGCAGGTGAGTGAAACGAAATGATTAGCTGTTTTGCAGCGCCAACACGTATATTTGTGCTCTGCAGTGTTCTAAAGTTTCTTTTTAAATTATTAAAAACCAATTGCACATGGTAGTGTCCCACAAACAGTCGTGCATTGAAGTGACCAATTTTTTTTTGAAGGAATTATTTTCCCCAGAAAAGCAATCTGCCAATCAAATAATAACCGGGTTCCTACTTACTACTCGGTTAACAGAGGCGTGTGCAATAAGGAAACGTGATCAACATTTTGCCCTGCCAGCAATCAAATCCAGTCTCCCGCTTGCGAGGCAAGTGGTCTAACCACTGAACTACAGGACTCCATTATTATTATCTAATAATAATCATATTTGCATTTAATTTGGCACCTTATTATTTCATCAAGAAGTTTTCAAGAGAGTTACAAGATTTTAGTGTGAAGTGTAATGACTGTGTAAGCTTAGGCGAATGTGGCAGTCAATGTCCTACAAACAACCATGAAGTGAATGACCAATTTCACTGTTGTTCAGGATGACAGGAAAAACTCCCTTCTCTTTTCAAATAGTGCCAAGGGATCTTACCCTCCGCTTGAACAGGCAGTTTAATGTCTCATCTGAAGGATGGCACATCTGATGATGCAGTCCATCTGTGCCACTAGCCCATGAGCTCAGTTTCAAAGTTCAGTGGGATTTGAACCTACAAGCTTCTGACTCAGGGGTGAGAAATCTACTAATACAGCCAGGCTGAGAATATTATATATATTTACAATTATAATAAAACTAAATATTTATTCTGTATTTCAAAAACCATGGTTAATTTTCTCAACCCCAAATGAATACCTCAAGAAAAGATAAGTAAGTATCAAGATGAAGAAGTTAAATATTCCTTATGCAGGTTCTTGTATTTTCAGAGTTGGAGTGGAAGGTGGCAAATACAGGTGCAATAAAATCAAGTTTTGAAGAGAATCCCCAAAAATCAGTTGATGATCTGATGACATCTTCTATACGAGACTGCTCACTTTTTCCTGAAAGTGACCAAGACGATGGCTGAAACTACATTGTAAATGTTACTAATTCATTATCATTAATTAAACGTGAATTTATCTAAAAATACAGTCTCTTAACCCATGTTATTATTCCAAACAGATAGAATATTTACACAAATTTTCCTAAATATTGCCATTTATTTGGAATATAGAAGCAAACAACAGTTATGGATGCTGCTGCCAAAAACAGCTTATATGTAATCAAAAGGAGCGGACCAAGGGATAACTGTGTGAAGAGATAAATTAAGGCATCAGGACAGGTAGAAATCTAATCATGAAGGATGCGGTGTGGTATGTGATCCCCAGCTCAGACTGTAGCACTCATGCCTCGGATTCAGAAGGTTATGGGTTCAAATCCCATTTTAGGAGTGTGAATTTACATATTCTAAGATGACTCACTAATGCAGTACTGGAGATTTGCTGCATTATTTGAGATGCTACCCTTGGATAAGATATTAAGGTTGATGCACCAACATCTTACACTTATTCAGTCCCTTGCATGCCGGGTAGCATCTCAGAGCACTTAACAGTGGTGATTAACTCCGAGCTGGGTGGGATTGTAAGCAAGGTCGAAGAGGAAGGTTTTCAAACAGTAACAAAATTACATTTGTATAGCGACTTTCACGTCAGGAGAATGTCCCAAGGCGCTGAAATTCTCGACTATTCAAAAGCCGGGATTGTGGGGGATCAAGGAAAAGTGTTCCACAGGCAGGACTTGAAAAGCAGGAAAAACTTACAAAGAGAGGTGTTAAGGTGGAGGGATTGAGTGGCTAAAAGCGCAACCTCCGATGGGGGGCAGGGCAAGCGAGGAAGCCAATGCCAGTCGAGTGGAGGCAATAGGTAGTAGAGTAAGGTGGTTGGAGAGGTAGGATGGTGCCAGAGAGTGAGTGGATTTAAACACAAGTGTGAGGATGTTGAAGTTGATCTGTTCGGTTTGGGGGAGGCAGGGCAGCCTGGCCAGAACTGGTGAGATGTGGTTACGGGGTTTGGTCCGAGTCAGTATGCAGGCTGCAGAGTTCTGAATCAGTTGGATTTTTTGAATGGTGGAGCTGGTAAGACTGGTGAGTAGTGAATTGGAGTAATCCAAGCGGCAGATGACAAACGCATGCATGAGGGTTTCAGCTGTATTTGTGGAAAAAGGCAGTCCTGGTCAGAGACGTGGAGGAGGAAAGACAGCTGGGGGTCAAACTGGATGCCTAGATTGCGCACTCATTCGGTGAGTCTGAGGGAGAGTCTGGGGAGGTTGAACCATAAGAGTAAAGACTTGACAGAAGCTGAAGAGTATGACTTCTGTCCCATCTTCAGATCTTCAGCTGAAGGAAGGTTACACTCAGGAGTAGCTACTGGAGAAGCCAAAGTAGATTTGTGTGTCATCCGCATACACGTGGAAGTTTACCCCGTGTCTGTGGATGACATCACCCAGAGGGAGCCCATAGACAAGAAAAACATGAGGTCCAAAGATGGAGCCCTGGGGTACCTCGCAGGAGGGGGCCGGAGGGGAAACCATTTCCTGAGATCAAATGGAGGCGGTTGGTTAAGTAGGACTTGAACCATTTGAGTGCAGTCCCAGTATATAGTAGATGAGGGAGGAGAGGAGGTGGAGGAGGATGGCACGTCAACTGGGTCAAACATGGCAGGAGGACAAGAAGGCAGACCAAATTATTGTTATTATTGTTTTGGAGGGATTATCACCATGGGAAGAGTGACCGGTTTCCTACTAACTGCCGGGTAAACAGAAGTAGACGATTGAAGAAAGTTGCCGAAGGTTTTGCCCTGCCCTCTTTATGGGAAATAAACTTTGCTTTAGCTTTGGTGGCTGCATCCTCCCTTGTGGGAATCAGAGTAGCAGCAGCGAAACTAGGTCTGTGGGGCTAACTCGGGGAGCCCAGCACGAGTGAGGAGCAGCCCAGGGGCTTCACTGGAGCAAATGACCAAGCCCCAGAACTCAACCAAACTAATGCTTTGGGCTATGAAACACACATACACAGATACAACAACAAAATTACATTTGCATAGCGCTTTTCATGACGGGAGGGCAAACATACACGACACAATTTAGGAGATTCTCCAGCCTCTACTCGTTAAAAAGTGTAAAGCATCTCAACAAGAGCATCGTCTTTCAGTACCATGGGACGTCCTCCTGATGTGAAAGCCGCTAGACAAGTGTTGTTGTTGTTGTTGTTTTCAGTGACGAGGGGAAAACACCCAGTGACCACGCACCTGGTTCCCCCAGCGAACTCCATCTTGGAAAACATTACAGGGAAGCTGTAAGTGCCGAATGGGAAACAAGTTTGCGCCGTTTCTTTAGTGCGTAAGGTACAAATCATGGACTGAGGGATGAGAGGATTGCACCCCGCGTGTGGTGGGTGGGAGGTGGGAAGGAGGGATAGTGGAAGGGAGGAGGAGGAGGATGGAGCCTTTGGTGCGTTGCTAGAGTGTTATAATAATCGTCATAATAATAATAATAATAATCCTTGCATTTGATTTAGCGCTTCAACACGTCTTCTCGGCATCTCAAAGCGCGTCACAGATTATGCTGTGAATTGAACCGTATGTTTGCTCTGCGCTGGGTAGCCCCAAACCAACCGAACACTAGCCCGAAAGCAGCCCAATATTATTATGAATGTTGAGTTGCCTCCTGCGGATTAGCGGAGTGGCCGATCTCGGTCAGATTATACTTAATATACAGTATAATCTGTGAAGCTTTTGAAAGGTGTGTGTGTGTGGGGGGGGGGGGGGGGGGGGAGACCCACGTTTCCCACGTAAAAGAGATGAAGGCACCTGTTTTTTTATACACACACACACACACATGTCGCCCCCCAACCCTCCGCCCACACATACACCGCCCCCCCCCCCCCCCCGCCCTATACACACACACGTCGCCTCCAACCCACCCCACCCGCACACACACAAAATCACGCTCAATTGGGCGGGTTCATGCCCAAATAATCGGAGCGAGCGACATTACGGGTTGCGGGCCCCTCCCTCACACAAGACAGAGAGAGAGAGGGAGACAGGCAGAGAGAGCGCGGCTGACTGGTCGGTTGGTGTAAGTGGGCTACGCGGTGTCATTACAGGTTTGGCTGTAAACAGTAAGATGTCAGTATTTATTGGGTGAAAATATCGACGGGACGAGGGGGAGCGGGAGCTCGAGCGGCGGCGGCGCTGAGAACCCCTGAGCACGAACATTCCACTGGCCAACCGTCAACAACCAACAGTCGCCGCTCGCTCTGCTCATCACCCGGGCTCCAACAACAGCAACCAGCAACATAAAGGGGAAAACACTGCGAGAGGACGAGGGGGTTACAGCAAAAGGATTTTGTTTATATAAAAAGAAACGAATCATCGTTCAAAAGGGTTAGATGAAGGTAGGATTGTGAAGGGCACGGGCAGCGAGTGTCTGTGTGTGGCTATGTTTACTGTGTGTCTAACCGTGGGGTCGATGGCTGTTGACAGCTGTGTGTGTGTGTGCTGTGTGTGTGTGCTATGGATGGCTGTGCTGTGTGTGTGTGCGCGCTATGGATGGCTGTGCTGTTTGTTTGTGTGTGTGTGCTGTGTGTGTGTGCTATGGATGGCTGTGCTGTGTGTGTGTGTGCTATGGATGGCTGTGCTGTGTGTGTGTGTGTGTGCTGTGTGTGTGTGCTGTGTATGTATGCGCTATGGATGGCTGTGTATGTGTGTGCTATGGATGGCTGTGCTGTGTGTGTGTGTGCTATGGATGGCTGTGCTGTGTGTGTGTGTGTGTGTGCTATGGATGGCTGTGCTGTGTGTGTGTGTGTGTGCTATGGATGGCTGTGCTGTGTGTGTGTGTGTGTGCTATGGATGGCTGTGCTGTGTGTGTGTGTGTGTGCTGTGGATGGCTGTGCTGTGTGTGTGTGTGTGTGCTATGGATGGCTGTGCTGTGTGTGTGTGCTGTGGATGGCTGTGCTGTGTATGTATTCGCTATGGATGGCTGTGCTGTGTGTGTGCGCTATGAATGGCTGTGCTGTGTGTATGTGTGCTATGGATGGCTTTGCTATATATGTATGCTGGGGGGTGATGCGTGTGTATGTGAAGCTTGTTTAGGCCGGGATGTTTTTTTTCTCTGTCAAATACTGACCTTCGGGAGAGACTCGGGACAAACCCGTTTAAGTCTTGCCAAATAGTGGGTGTTGCCTTCTCCTATCACTGATGGACCTCTGCACGCCTAGACAACTGGCTCTTAGAATTGTGGGCTAGGGTAACAACAACATATAATAATAATAATGATTCTTGCATTTGATTTTGTGCCTTTTCATGTCTTTTAGATGTCTCAAGGATATATAAACTTGCGTTTATACAGCGCCCTTCACATGGCATAGCATCCTGGAGTGCCTTATAATATACTAATAATAATAATCCTTACATTTATATAGCACTTTCCACATTTTATCGAAGTCTCAAAGTCCTTCACAGAATACAGCAACGTCCCAAGGTAGGGACCAGAGCAGGGGGGGAGGGGTCGGGTAGGGGGAAGGGGGAAGGAGAGCAGGAAAACCAGCTTCATATTTGTGGGTGAAACACCTTGAGTGCTAAGGTAGCAACAACAAAATTACATTTGTATAGTGCCTTTCACGATGGGAGGACTTCCCAAGCTGCTGGACAGTCAATGTTTCAGACTGAGCTGGGGTCAGAATCGAATATATATAGTTTTATATACTGTAATGTAGGGTCTGTCGATATGGAAATTTTCCGATATCGATATATCAGCAGGCTCATATTGATATATACCGATATATCGATATTTCCACCTTTTTTATACTGCGCATGTGCGTGCATTCAGAGGTGCGCGCACATTCGTGGGTGTGCGCGCATTCGGGGTGCGCGTGCATTCGGAGCACTGAACTAAAAGACCTTTTAGTTCAAACTGCTGAAGTCAATTCTATTATATTAAACTTTTTTTTAGAAAAACAGTCTCTTAATTGCAAGCTTACAATTAAAGCAATCAGGTTAGAATTGCATCTATATCTTATTAGTAGATGTATTTGAGCCCGTATGTTATTTTTTCAAACATTAAAACGTTCAAAATGAGGCTTACTTTAAAAGGACGACACAGTTATTTAGGTGTTTTAAACAAGTACCTTGATTTCAGTATAGAAACAAAATATTTTAGAAATTAGTGAAATTTCTGAAAAGGTGGTGGAGGCTGATTCGATAACAGCTTTTAAAAGAGAATTAGATCTTTATTTAGGAAGAACAGGTCTGTTAGGTTATGGGGAGAGAGTTGGGCAGTGGGATTGAGTTGCTCTTTTCAAAGAGCTGGCACAAACAAGATGGGCCGAATGGCCTCCTTTTGTGCCGTAAGATTCTATGATTCTATGATCCTTGCTCAACTCCACTCATTCCCGATTTCCTCCCACCAAATTGAGTCCAAGATCTTTGTTCTCACATTCAAATCCCTCAGTCTCGGCCTAATCTACCATCGTGACCTCCAACCACACTGTCAAAGCTGCTCCCACGAATACTGCCCTGTTTCATATTCCCTGCCTTAGCCACACTCATCAGCAGGCAGGCTTTCAGCCATTCTGCCACTGCTATGTGGAACTCCATCTCAGAGTCCTACTTGACTTGTTCCCTCCATCAAGGCACATCTCAAAACATGCCTCTCTGGCTTTTGGCCATTTTACTTCTCCTTGGCTTGCCCCAGTTTGCCGCTCACCCAGCACTGAAGCATTTTTCTCGCCATGTGAAAGGTGCTGGATATTGTATTTTCATTCCTATGAACTCCTGATCATGTTGTCCAAAACCTTACAAAATGTTTTGATTCGTTGGAAGACTGACAATTTTTTAAAGTCTTCCATTTACCTACTTTTTGCTAACCACATGCTGTAGCATTGCCCTATTGCAAAAGTTATCAATCATGGTATTGTATATTGTTTCACACAATAAATATTATGGAGGTTCTAATACAAAATGGAAAAAATGTTTGGGCAGTACAGTATTTCAAATCTTTTGAGAGATATTTTCAGTTTGAAAGTGCAAGTTTGTTCAATCTTTAAAATTATTTTCTTCTACAATATATAAATTAAATTCTTACTTAAATTGAGTTAAATAACATTTAAATGCAAGTTGTTAAATTGCAGCAATCATTGAAAGTACTGCACTAAATACAAGGAAACAAATTGCTTTGACACCTTTCTATATTTTTCCCTCTGTCCACCAATACATCTAAGTTCTTTAGAGATGGTATATGGTGATGAGTATTATTATTTTCCATCATCATTTCCAACAACTGTTACAGAATTGTATGTTATATGAAAATATGTTGCATGTTTTTAATTAGGATCTACTGTATATTCAAAACTACATTTTAATCTGGAATTTCTTCCAATTTTGCATCTCATAACTTGATTCTACCAGTTTATGTTTTTAGGAACATTTATATAATATAGGATGAAAATGGGAATAGTCCTGTCACAACATACTGTAGATCTCTAGTGGGAAACGTAGGTTAATGGGCGAGCAGGTTACCGGAGCAGTGAAGATTTAGAAATGTATCAATGCCAGTTACACAGTAACTGATTTCTATTTAGGAGTAAGTGTTCAAATAATTTATCTGTATTTTTTTTAAGAAGAATTTCTCTTGAAGCTACATGTCATCTTTGATCCCACTATTATTTATTAATGTTACAGTAGTTTGATCATATTAGTTTGATCACGGAGAATAATGTTTCACTGCCACTTCACCCACTAATCCTATTTTATTTAAAGCCTTGCATCTGACTTTTTATTTCTCAACATAAGATTTAATGCGAGAAATTATAGATAATAAATCATTTGCAATATAAAGACATAGAGTTGAATGTATTCCATATGCTGGCTGTACTGAATTTTTATTACTAATATACAGAAACATTTTACCACTTTAACATGCTTCAACATTGCTTTTTCAGTCTTCCTGATTTAGGTAATTGGCCAAATGTCTACCATAAGATTGAAGTACTTCTGCTTTTGCCGGCTACTATAAATGAATAAGATGAGCTCTAGCTGTGCAGACAGGTATGTTTTTTTTTAAAAAAAACTTCTTGTTGCAATGTAGTAAAATAAGTTACTATATATACATATATATATATATATACAGGTATCCCACCGCGGCTTCACCAACCACAAAACTCATGTATCCACGGTTTGCTAAATGCGACAACCCTCGCAAACCGCGTTTTGCGCAACCGCTATTTAAATCCACAGGTTGAAATTTTCGAACAGCTGGCATATAGCACTAGGACCCAGTTGCGATGTTGCAATCAACCAGTGACAACGCTTCTCTCTTAGGATTAAGGTAAATACAGTAACATGCATTTATTGTTGCTTCTCCGCAGCCTAGCTAGTAAGTTTGGGAGCATTGCCTTTCCCCCACTCCACCCTTCCCCCACCCCACTTCTCTCCCTCACCTCTCTATTTCACCTTCTCTTCCCCCATCCCCCCCTCTCTCACCCCCCCTTCTCTCACTCACCTTCTCTCTCTCTGACTCATCTTCTCTTCCCCTCACCCACCCTCCTCACCCCTCCTTCTCTCTTACCTTCTCCAGCCCCACCAGCCCTCTGTGTCACCCCGCCCCCAGCCCTCCATGTCACCCCCTCCCAGCCCTCCGTGTCACCGCCCCCAGCCCTCCGTGTCACCCCCTCAACCCTCCGTGTCACCCCCCAGCCCTCCATGTCGCCTGCCCCAGCCCTCCGTGTCACTCCCCCAGTCCTTTGTGTCACCCCCCCCCCCACCCAGCCCTCCGTGTCACCTCCCCACCCAGCCATCCGTGTTACCCCCCCCAGTCCTCCATATCACCCCCCCCAGCCCTCCGTATCACCCCCCCAGCTCTCTGTGTCACCCCCCCTAGCCCTCCATGTCACCACCCACCCCCCCACCACCAGCCCTCCGCGTCAACACCCCACCCAGCCCTCCGTGTCACACCCTCCCACCAGCCCTCCGTGTCAACCCCCCTCCTAGCCCTCCAACAGGGCTTCTTCCAACAGGGCATTCTATATTCTGCTACTTTGGTAATTACTGTATCTATATCTACATATATATATATAAAAGCCTTAGGTATGTTTCCGCAATTGTAACAATGAACTTCTAAAAGGAAAGCAAAAACCAATACAGCTTAAAAACAAACAATAACAACAAAGAAAAACAACCCAGTGATTAAACCTCATCCTTTTCTTTGTAAACCACAAATACATTATTTTAATTTTTTTTCGAAATATATGAATAAACGTGTTCAAAAACACTAGGCCACGTATGTTACGCAGGGGTATAGCTAGTTAAATTGATTCCTTCAAATCACTGACCGTTCTCCCTATCTATTCTATCCACCACATTGTCTCCTCCGACCATACCTCACATGGGGGGACATAGGGAGTGAGAGGGGTCATGGGGAGCGAGAGGAGGTGATGGGGAGACAGGAGTGTGGAGAGAGGGCATGCATGTTGAAGCGGTAAGAAAGAGGGAATGCGAGAGAGACCAGGGAGAATTGCAGTGATTGAAAGGAGAGAATAGAGATAGATTAGGAGTGTGTGTGGGTGGGGAGAGAGAAAGAGAGAGCGTGGGGGGAGGGAGTGACTGAGCTATGAGGATAGGTTGAGCAATCTAGGCCTATATTCTCTGGAATATAGAAGGATGAAACCTATAAGATTATTAAGGGGCATGACAGAATAGATAGTGGGAGACATTTTCCCCTGGTTGGAGAAACTATAACCAGGGTCACAGTTTTAAAATTAGGGGTCAGCCCTTTCGCACTGAGTTGAGAAAAAACTTTTTCATTCAGAGGGTAGTGAATTTATGGAATTCTCTAAAAGGGCTGTAGATGCTCAATCGTTGAATGAATTCAAGACTGAGATTGATAGATTTCTTATGGATAAAGGGATTAAGGGATATGGGGATACGGGGGTAGGTGGAGTTAGAATAGATCAGCCATGATCTTATTGAATGGCGGGATAGGCTTGAGGGGCTGAATGGCCTACTCCTGCCCCTAATTCTTATGTTCTTATGAGGGAAAGGTAGAGAGGAAGAAATAGAAGGGGAGATTGAAAGGGTGATTGAGAGAGTTTGAGAGGGGATAGAGAGAATGTGTGGGGAGAGAGGGAGCGAGAGAGTGAATAGGCAAGGGAGAATGTGTAGAAAAGAGGGAGTGAGAGTGATTGAGAGAGGGAGAATGTGTGAGCGAGAGAGAAGACGAGAGGGGGGAGAGAGTGATTGAGAGTGAGGTGGAGTGTAAGAGGATGTGAGAAAGAGAGTAATTGAGAGAGTGAGAAGGAGAGTGTATGCGAGAGAGAGTGAGTGAGTTGGAAGGGGCGAAGAGAGAAAGAGTGATTGCAGGAGAGAGCATGAGAAAGAGGGGAGAGGGAGAAAAAAAAGTGAGAGCAGAGAGTGAAAGGAAAATTGAGGGCAGTGTTTTGTGATTCACTGTCAGAACAGATGATCAAACAAAGTTTACCTCGACTACTTGGGGTGGGGTTTGGGCTGGGGGTTGGAATCGATGACAGACACCGAGTGATGTGCAGTTTCCTTGCAGAAAGCTCCTTCTTTTCCCAGAGAAAAGTGCCTCTACGTCCTTCATTCCATTTGTCCCCTGACCCTATCTCTGTGACCTCTCGATCTGGCCATTCATTTGCAGAGCTAACACCAGCTTGCTTCATTTCTCCCCCTACCCCACCTACCCTATCATTGCCATTTTGCCCCCGGTTTTGGGAGTTCCATTCTTAGAGTCCCTCTGACTCTCTCCCTGTCCTTCGAACATGAAAAAGATACTGTGTGAATGTTGTTATGTTTCAGGAAAAGAAACACAAAATATTGTTTTTATATTGCACAGACATTTCTCAAATAGAGAATCCGGTCGACGGCAATCAAAAGGTTGTACTATCCTGGGTGACAAATACAAAGATTGAAGATGATTCTAGTATGCTTGCTCATATGTACATAAGTATTGCATTTTTATAGTTGAATTTTAATTCCATGATATTGTATTTCCTTTTGGGAGAAATGTATTTGTGAAATTTGTTTTGTGGTCATTGATTAACTAAGTATATCTGCTTTGGAAATGTCTCACTGTAGAAGTTGTGTAAGAAAAAGATGAATATCAATATTTTTTGCTTTACATTTTTTGCACATTTAGTTTGTTAGAAATCTTTTCAACTGCAGAAATGACTATCTTCTAGTTTGTAAGATTCCATTAGAGTGACATTAAAGGGGCCACTTACACTTAGCGCAAGTGTGCAGTGTGCAGGAAGTGATGTCTATGGTGACAAAAACGGAAGTCCTTCTGCCTCTAACAGTTCTACTTCATAGCTGTTTGTGGGATGATGCTATGTGCAAATTGGCTGCCATGTTCACCTACAGACAGTCACTAAAGGTAACAGAAACCTCTGAAGTGCTTCAAGACATTGGGATGTAATAAGGTGGTATATCAATTGCAAGATTTATTATTATTACTAAAAGAATGGATGGAGGATTCAGAAAATGAGTTCTATTCACAACCTGAATTTTTCATTTTTCATGTACTCGGAAGGATTCAGTTTTAGTTGCTGTTTCATTGATTATCTGCAAATCGTCAGAAAATATTGGCAGGTTAGGCCTCTTAACTCGCTACCAATTGTTAAGTGATTCAAAATGTATTAGTGACATATAATGTTAGAAAATGGTTAATGGGTTATTTGAGAAAACTTCAGTTTCATATTTAAGCATAGTAAAATAGGTTGGAGCCAAATTCAACTTCAGATGAACATTGAGAAACTGATGGATATATTTTAAGAGTCCTCCACTGCATTTGCATTTTCTGTTGTGTTAACAGGAATGACAGTAGAATGATTGATGGATTGATGGATGAAGATGATAAGGACAAGGCTAAAAGGTGAGCTTCGTGAGAATGGTTGAAACACTCATGGAGCTGGAGGAGGATGGAAGATATGGGCTCATGGAGCATAGTGGGGGTTGGATGTGGACTGTGGAATAGTGGAGCTTGTGGAGCTAGAGATGCTGGCAGGGCAAGACAATTTTGATTCTGAAGGCTGATGGAAGTTGATTCTGAAAAGCTATGAGTTTAGGCTGCAGTGGTGGAGGCACACAACAACAACAACAACAATTTACATTTATATAGCGCCTTTCACACAATGCCATGCAGATGGAGGAGAGCGGACTTGGTTAGTACCTGAATGAAAGTTGAGAGTTGAAAAATCCTTAAGAATCTGCACAGACTCAGTGAGCTGGAACAAGCACACGAAAAAGTTGACATAGGGAGGAGATGCTGATGGAAACAAAAAAACACGTTGGAAAGGACATCAAATCCTCGACCAGGATTTGATGTCGGAAAGGTGATTGTAGGACAGCAGTGTTCAAGGGCAGAGGCAGAAGGCAAGAGTTTAGTTTCTTGCATACATGTGGAAGTGGACTCTGTTTCCTGCAGATTATGTAATTGAGGGGAAACACATAGATGGGCAAAAGGAGAGGACTAAGGATAGAACATGAGGAAAAGGAGGGAACCTTGGATAGAGCTCTGAGGGATGCAACATAACTATGTGGTAGCTGGACGAAAAGCTGTTCGAAGAGACCTACCGATGACTGGATAGCTGGGAAAACCAGGAAAGCACAAGGCTGCAGATATGTAATGCAGGAGAAACTACGGAGGTGAATGGAGTGGTCAGTGCCATCAAAGATGGCAGAGAGATTGAGGAGATTAAATATGCACAGGATGCTCTGGCTGCAGGAAGATGTTTTTTGGTACTTTAACTCAGGGCTACCTTGGTACTCCACGTAGGTGGAAGCCAGTTTGGAGGGGGACGTCCCAAGGCGCTGAACAATCAGGTTGGGACACCCACAATACAGGGGGTGGTGAGAGAGGATGGAGTAAATCATAGACACAATGGTGGTTTCCGGCACTTTAGAAAGGAAAGGTATGTTGGAGATGAGGCAGTAGCTGGAGAACTTAGGGAAAAAGTGTGTGTTGTTTTGGTGGGGGGTTGATAATAATGGTGGTTTTGAAAGAAGTGTATGCAGTGGCAGAAAATCGTGAGGCATTGATGATGTTGCTAATGTACGGGGTAGGACAAGCAAGAAATTGCTGGGTGAACAGAAGCTGTTTGTGGATGGGATCAAGGAGACAGTTGGCAGGCTTCATATGAATGGTGAGAATGGTGAGGAATAATGATGTATTGCTTGGTGGGGGAGTTGTACAAATATGAAAGCCGCTCAGCAGATCTTTTTGATTTTGCTTACCAGGTAATTCATAATTTCTATATTTGACATTGGTGCAATTGGGTACGTGTTGGCCCCCAAGGGCACAACGTTACTAGACTATACAGTATACCGTGTGAAGTGCTTTGAGATGTTCTCCTGACATGAAAGGCAGTGTACCAAATGTTTAGGGGTATTGAGTAAAAGCAAGGAGATCATCGTCAGCCACTCTGCCCTCAACCTCTGGAACTCCATCCCGCAGTCCCTCCATCTCGCCCCCCTGCCTGGCCTCCTTCACATCCCACCTCAAGAGCATCCTCTTCAACAGTCCTATTGGTCACTCCAAATCCCCCTCTTTATTTCCACCCTACCCGTCCCCGACCCCAGCTGAAACAATGTCTGTCCAGCCAGCTCCTTGAGACGTCCTCCTGACGTGAAAGGCGCTGTACAAGTGTGATTTTGATTTTGGGTGTTCTATTATAACAAGAATATCACTGTCGAAGAGCACAAGCAATGGAAACTTGGTAGAGTGATAGGGAGATTATAATTGTGTACAATAGGTACTCTTATTGTGTGGAAATGCATGCACATTTTTCTATACACTGGAAACATTATTGGAGAAGAGAGGGAGATTTCAGAACTCTGAATGGTCATAAGCTAAATTAGAGAATATTTCCACTGAAACGAGAAGGCATCAATTAAGATTTCTATAAAGGCGTGTTGGGAATTTTGTTTTTACATAATGCTAAAATATAAAATGTTTGATGAAACTAAGTTATTGTCAGCAGGTAAATATAAAATGGATAAATACTTAAATTATTATAATATAAAGGACTACGAGAAAAGGGCCAGGAAATGGGATCAGAGTTGTTGGCTCCACTACTAGAAACACGCAAGGTCTAGTAAAGTTTTAAATATTATTGGTTGAAGATTCTAATTATATTAGCTAACTACTACAGGGACGATATTGTGCTTGGATCTGAACTGAACATTGTTGTGGATATTGTAATCTGTTAGAAGTAATCAATAAAGTGCTTTGTTTAAATTGCATATCTGTCTTGTTAAACTCAGGTGTGCACAATATGAACACTCTTACCACTGGGTCAGAAGATTGTAGGTTAAAGACCTGGAAAGCTCATTGTCTACTGTAGGGATGGCCAACTTTTTCTGTGGTATCCTGGCCATCAATCCTTGTTGGGTTGCCTCTACTTCTCCCATGACTGTGATTTTGCTAATGAAAGTGGCTGCCATATTTGGCTACAAATAGTCACTACACATTAAAGTAATTACTTGTGAGGATTTTGAAATGTTTTACTCATAAGCTGCTCAACAAATGCAATGAATATTATATTAATTTGGGATTTTGGGGAATCAGATTTTTTGTAATCCAATTGAATTGTGTAATTATGAATATTGTACTGTTCCAAATATTCTTCTAACCCCAGGGTGTCCAGGAACAAATCTGAGAAAAAACGGCGAGACCAGTTTAATGTACTCATCAAAGATCTTGGCTCCATGCTTCCAGGGAGCAGTCGAAAGATGGACAAGTCAACAGTTTTACAGGAAACAATTGATTTTTTACAGAAGCACAAAGGTAGTTACTATATTGCTTTGTAAGAAATACTATTCTGTTTTATATCAATGGCAGGAGTCCTGTAGTATATTGGTTAGAGCACTACATCACAAGCCAGAGGTCCCGGGTTTGATTCCCGGGTAGGAGTCAATTCACTTTACATAATATTCTGTGAAGCGCTTTGAGATACCTCAACAAAGTGATAATGCAAGGATTATTATTGTTATTATGGCTAGAATTTGGGGGAGCATTCAGTATTTCAAAACTGAAACCTTTTATTTAAAAGGATTTTAGTTCGTAAGATATCTAGTATGCAGTAGGGTCCGGCGATATATCGATATATCGCTAAAACCCGATATAATTTTCATATCGATATGCCGATATAGACATAAAAAAATATTGATATATCGGAAAATCGATATATCGAGGTAAAAAATCAGGATGCGAGCACACTGAACTACAAGACCCAGAATGCTCATCTCTATACACAATGCACAGACCGAGGTGCAAAGCCGCCATATTGTATTCATATTCCTCGAATACAATATACAGGTATGCAAGGGGTGGGGGGGGAGAGACGGCAGTGGGGGCGTGAGGGGGAGACAGACGGCTGGGGGGGTGAGAGGGGTAGAGAGACGGCTGGGGGTGGGGAGCGGGAGAAAGACGGCTGGGTGGGAGGGGGAGAGAGATGGCTGGGGGGAGGGGGAGAGAGATGGCTGGGGGGAGGGGGAGAGAGATGACTGGGGGGGGTGAGAGGGGGAGAGAGACGGGAGGGGGAGAGAGACGTCTGGGGGGAGGGGGAGAGAGACGGCTCGGGGTAGGCGGAGAGAGACGGCTGGGGGGGGGGAGAGACGGCTGGGGGGGGGGAGAGACGGCTGGGGGGGGAGGAGAGGGGGAGAGAGATGGCTGGGGGCAGGGGGAGAGAGACGGCTGGGGGAGGAGGAGAGGGGGAGAGAGACGGCTGGGGGGAGGGGGAGAGAGACGGCTGGGGTGGGAGGAGAAGGGGAGAGAGCCGGCTGGTGGGAGGGGGAGAGAGACGGCTGGGGTGGTGGTGGGGGAGAGAGACGACGGGGGTGGGGGTTGCGAGAGAGGGACGGCGCGGGGGAGGGGGGGGGGAGAGACGGGGGTGCATGTGATAATATACAGATAGATAGAGATGGGGTGGGGAATGTGATAGAGGAGAGAGAGGGAGAGAGACACAAAGACAGAAAAACACTGAGATGGAGAGAGTGAGATACACAGAGAAAGATATTTACCTCCTGAGGAGATATGCCCCGAATGCGCATGCACCCGGAATGCGCGCGCACCCTGAACGAGAGTGCACTCTGGACGCGCGCGCACTCCCAATGCGCGCACCGCGCGCGCATGCACAGTACGAAAAACCCGAAATATCGATATTTCGGTATATCTCGATATGAGCCCATCGATATATTTAATCGGAAAATTTCCATATCGACGGACCCTAGTATGCAGCATTAGATATGGACCTCCAGAACAAGACAGCTATTTACACACAATAAGATATTCTATATAGGTCCTTCCATGATGCTGAAGGCAGGTGTCCATCAAATAACTGATGAGGAATCTACCTGTCAGACATCAAGTTGTGGATGAGAGAAAATTTTCTACAGCTGAATGTCAGCAAGCTCATGCAGCTTTATACCTCAGGCACTGGCAGCATCAGCATCTACGGATGCACATTCCACTTCACTAAACCAGTCAGGAGCCTGGGAGTCTTGTTCAACCCTCAACTGTCCTTTCTTCCCCCATATCCGTGCTATGACCGTCACTGCCTTACACCACCTCCGCAACATTGTCCAACTGCCACTGGTTCATCCCTCAGGCCGCTGAAACTCTCATCATGTATGCATTTGTCAATTCATGGCTCTACTACGGAAATTCTTTTTACCCTCCCTAACTCTTCCCTCCACAAGCTGCAGATCATCCAAAACTGTGGCTTGTGTCCTCTCCCTCACTAGGCTCCGTGACCACATCACCCCCACCCTCGCCTGGCTCCACTGGCTCCTCATCCCTCAGAGGATAGAATTCAAAATCTTCATTGTCACTTTCAAGTCCCTCTATGGCCTTGGAGTTAGATTCATATTTGTTTAGGACCATTAACATTTTCTGTGTTTGTTTCAGATTACTAGCTACCATTTTTCTTGAGATATTTTCTGTTTTTTTAAACAAAATTGTTAAATTAGAGCCCAATATACTAATTTGAATGTACCATATTGTATTGGTTTGTTGATTGATTGCAGTGACTTTATTGTGAATGCATATTTTCTTGATACCATTTATTTTCTCTTGTGATGTCTTATATATTTCATGTCGAGAAATTTTTCAGTTGTATTTATCGATTGTGTGGTAAGAATAGCAGTATTGATATAAATGAAGACATTTGAAGTAAAGTGTACCTGTTCTTCCAGAAATCACAGCACAGTCAGATGCAAATGAAATACGGCAGAATTGGAAGCCCACATTTCTTAGCAATGAAGAATTTACTCAGTTAATGTTAGAGGTGGGTATTTGTAACTATCTGAAAGAATTCAAACCTTTTCATTTGTTTTTATTATAGAAGTATTTTACATAACAGTATATGCTGCTACTTCACTGATAGCTATTCTAATCCTCAGATTGCAAATTGGCAAATAATTTTGGTATGTTTGTTGTTTGTATGCAAACAATCATTCACTTAGAAATAGTCACTACACTTCCAGTAAAATTCCTGTTGAGAGCATTGAAAAGGGTGAGAAAGTGAAATGGTATGCCAACATACACTAATCTTTCTGCAGTTTAATGTATACTGCAGCAATCTGAATTGATATGGAATGCTAAGGTAAAATTGTGTCAGCTTTTCTATTCCTATCTGATTTATGTGGCAAATTTAGCTTTTGATCACATTGTGAAGCAATTTAGAAAATAAACATTAAGTACATCTGATGAGAAACTTTTAAGAGAAAAATGAGAGACTCATCTTCATAACTTTAAATGGCTCAACTATCTCAATCCCAGCTACAGTCAACTGCTCTTTGACTGGCTCAGGGTCAAATTACGCCATTGTTTTCTACATCCAACACTTCCCGCATGAAAGACTATAAATGCTTTCTGTTGATGCTTTTGTTTCCTGTTTCTCATCGCAATTATGTACACTGTAATATGGGAAGGCAGTTCACACTTGTTTCAATACAGGATTTAAATAATCTGGTTAATTGTCTTAATAACTGGCATAATACTGTAAAAATAAAAGATGACTTTAAGAGTGATTACCGGTATGTGTTGTTTCACTTACTCTGATTCCATGTAGTACTTTTCCTTCAAGAAAAATGTTCATTGGTATTCTATTTAATGGACTCTTTTGTAAGCCCTTAATGTATTTCAGTGGAATAGACACTGGAATGATGTTCACCAATAGGTTGCCTGTGCTGTTTCTGCTTCATAACTTTAAAGTTAATTGATGATCAACATGGAGATAGAATCCATCTGCATGTTGATCATCTGGCAGATTTATACTGAAGAAAGATTGAAAGCTCAAAATAATGTTCTCTTATTTTGATAATACAGCTCGTCATCATTTATTTAATCCTTAAAACCCCCTTTTTGTTGCAGGCATTAGATGGATTTTTTATAGCAGTGACAACAGATGGAAATATACTATATGTATCAGAAAATGTGACTCCATTACTTGAACATTTACCAGTAAGTATGTGTTGACTAGATTCTGAACATGCTTACACAATTTTAGCTTTTATAGTCCACTTTTTGAAAGCCTGTTTGAAAAAGAAAATTAGCTTTTGAAAATAATCTTAAACAATTTTGTTTATTTAATTACATAGATTTTGAGGTAAATGTGAGGAATGTTTTGATATATAAGTGTTTTACTTTCCAAATTTGAATTGCTCAATCCCGCAGATAGCAGATCTTCTAATAGTGTCAATTTTCTTATCCACAGTCTGATCTTTTGGATCAGAATTTGTTGAATTTTGTACCGGAGATGGAACATTCAGATATTTATAAATTCCTCTCAGTTCAAATCCTGGAATGTGATTCTTTGACTGCAAATTATTTAAACTGTAAGTAATAGAAGGCATTATTTACTAATGATTTTGTTAAAAATATTTCTGTTTAAACAGTCTGCTTGCCTACAGATAGTTAAGAACTCAATCAACTACAATAGATTTGAATTATAACACAGTTGAGATCTCCAAAAATCTGAACCAGCGCTATTGCAAAGTGCAAAAGTTGGTTTTATTACTCATGTGGAGTCCTGTAGCTCAGTGGTAGAGCACTTGCCTTACACGCGAGAGATTTGCATTCAATTCCCGGCAGGGTGAAACCCTGGGCAAGTTTCCTTATTCCACATGCCTGATAATAATCCCTCAAACAAGTTTTTTTTTTGTCATTTCAATCCAAGACTGTTTGTGAGACACTGCTGTGTGCAATTGGCTGCTGCATTTCGCCCACAAATATACAGTGAATTCACTTTACAGTATATTCTGTGAAGCGCTTTGAGAATTCTAGAAGACTTGAAAAGCGCTATATCAAATGTAGGGATTATTATGTGTTCAGCCAACCAACAGCTCACTCCCTGCAGGCCAGCCTAAGTTTAAACAAAGCTCCTAATGTCAATTCCTCCTGATGTCAATTCCTGTTTGCTGTATGCAGGCAAAATAAGAATTGACATTGAGAGCGATCTAATGACCCAGAAGTCAGCTGTTCTAGCTTTCCCTCCTGAAAACTATAGAACTCTGGGTCATTACTTTGCCTCTGATGTCTCTTTTTGCTTTGTGCAGTGAAGCAGTGATAGCGTGGTTACTTAATGGCCTGGAAGTTGAATATTATTTACTGTGTACAGGTAGCTGACATGTGGAAGCGAGATGGCCACCTGGTGCCTAGTGTTATAACCAAATTCATACTGTAAAAAAGTTGATGTCCCTATAACCAGCTTCACTTTATTTAGAGAATCATCAGTGGTATTAGTTTTATGTCTATGCTCCTAATGAATTGTACTTTTCAGTTGTACTACAATTTAACCAAATTAAACTTGAGTATTTTTGCAATATTTTGGAAATGATTTATTTGTGGAATATTGTTACACAATAACAATTGTAACCTACATCCATAAAGGTTTTATATTTGGGGATATTTTTATTATAAAAGTGCATTGCACTGTGTTGCAGTTAAACAGCATAAATAGAAAAAGACTGCATTAGAATGACAAATAACTAATTTCTTTGGATTAAATAAAAAGTATGAAATACACAATTCACTTATTAAAGAACATGCAATTGTGCACAAGTGAATTACCTTATGTATTTTTTCACTTGTGTTATCCTTTGAAACTGAAAAGTTACATAGAGAAGAACAAATATAACAAGATGTGTGTTTCTCCTTCAGTTCAGGTCTTCCACACACAGACCCTCAAAGGGTAAGGTCTGCACATGTGAAGATTTGAAAAATCTTGCATGCTTTTACATGTCTTTAATCAATACTCATCCTATATAGGTGCTGCATAAAAGTCATCAGTAGTTATTTCTCTCCCGTCTTAATGGTATTAGTTGAAACATTTTGTTTCTTGTTTATATTCAAATGTTTTCCAATAATTTTGACAAATATTACTAATTTGTATGGGTAAATGTTTCTCATCTTTGCCAATGTTGCCATTTCAAGTTGAAGGATCCTCATAAAGCACACTTTTTTGTTCAACAGTTTACTGCCTCTCACATTCGTTATCATGTACCAAATGGATTATACTGATTGCTTTTCTTGATGGATTAAATTTCTCCTCAGGATAGACCATTTCATATTAATCTCTAGAAATTTCTCATTCCTCACATACCTGCCAGAGGAAAAGGATACATCAACACCTACAGGTCTGTTCTAATGAAAGGCTTACCACGTTGTGCTTTTTGAAATAATCTCCAAAGAAAGCAGAGAAATTGTGTTATTTGTATCAGAGGTTATATTTCCACTAAAAGACAAACACAGTGCTTTACATTTTTTTCTCTCCAAATTTAACCTCAAAATATTAATTGTTTTTATTTTCCTGAAATATGCAATTCAAATGGAAGAAGAATGTTTCCAGTATTTCATACACATTGTACCTAATTTTCCTTTTATAGAGGCATGATTTGCTTTTATAAAAGGCAAATCATGTCTAACAAACCTGATAAGAGTTTTTTGATGAAGTAACAGAGTTGATATAGTTGAATGAAGCTAATGCAGTTGATATAGTTTATATGGATTTTCAAAAGGTGTTTGATGAAGTGTCACATAAAAGAGTTGTAAGCAAAATAGAAGCCCACAGTATTAAAGGGACAGTGGCAGCAGAATAGATACAGAACTAGCTGGGAGACAGAAAGCAGAGAGTAGTGGTGAACAGTTGTTTTTCTGATTGAAGGGAAATATGCAGTGGTATCCCCCAGAGCTCGGTATGGGGACTGTTTTTGGTCTGTATAAATGACCTGGGCTGGGATATAGATAGTACAATGCCAAGTTTGCAGATGATACAAAGCTGGGAAAAATAGTAAACGGTGAGGAGGATAGCAGCCAACTGCAAGTGGACATGGACAGACTGGTAAAGTGGGCACACATGTGGCAAATTAAGTTTAATATGGATAAATGCAAAGTGATGCATTTTGGAAGGAAGAATGAGGAGAAGCAGTATAAACTGGATGGTAGAACCTTAAAGGGGGTGAAAGAATAGAGAGACCTGGGGGTTCATATAAATAAATCTTTTAAGGTGGCAGGACAGGGGGATAAAGCCGCTTTTTAAAAAATGTATACAGGATACTAGGCTTTATAAGTAGGGGCATAGACTACGAAAGTCAGGAAGCTATGTTGAACCTTTATAAAACACTGGTTAGGCCTCAGCTAGAGTACTGTCTTCATTTCTGGGCACCACACTAGGAAGGATGTCAAGGCATTGGAGCAGGTGTATGTTATACATACCAAGTTTTTATTTTACTTGATTGATTCTTAGTTGTGGTATCTTAATAAGGGTTGGGGAGGGGCAGATATACTTTGAAGTAGTATGAACAGCACTTGTGATTTAACTAAGGTTCTTATTGTGAAAAACCTTACTTTAATTTTAAAACACAGGAAATACTGTAGTTAAAACATTCTCTTCTTTGAAGGATTATCTTCCACAGATAAAATCTTGGAAAGTACAGTATTAGGCACAAGTTGACAAGGCTTGGAGATTCCAAAGTGCAAGTTGAGGTACTATTGGAGCCTAACCTGCTAAAACTGATAGCTTGCCATTGACAGCACTGCCTATCAAGCTTTCCAGCTGCTTGTTCAGCGAGGGCTACTGTACCTGTCAGGGCTTTGGTTTGAATGGGAAGATTCCCTGGATAGATTCTGACATTCCATTGCCAAACATCTAGAAATAATATGAAAGGGCATGGTGAAAAAATAGGTATTAGAGTAGTTATCAGTGGGTGCATTTACAGCATCTTATGACTGGTCAAATGGCCTACTCCTTTGCAGTAACTTTACTACAGTATTTGGAGCTTCCAAAGTTCTTCATCTAAGTTAGTACTTTGTCAGAATCCTGGTAAGTGGAGGATGTTGTAAGAAAATTAAATTGCACTTGGATGAATTTTATTTTTAAAACACAAGCATCTTCCACATACAACATGCATGCCTAACTATAGACTCATCATTCTGTCTTATTTTCAGCATTTGAATTATATACTGTAATGTAATTGTTCTAATTATTGTACAGTAAAAGCTTGTGACCCGATCAGATGTATCTTCTGTATAACCGGCATCTCAAAAAAAAGGTCCCCATTCAAATAACCGGATCATATCCAGCACAATCGCGGTGGCGCATTTAATGAGTCGATTGTCGCACAAGAGTACAGTACGATTAGTTCTGAATTCTGCCGGTAGTGACACTTCCAGTTTTTCCTCTCCCTCTCTCCTTTTCTCTCTCTCCCTCTCTCTCTTTCTCTCTCTCCCTCTCTCTTTCTTTCTCTCTCTCTCTCCCTCTCTCTTTCTCTCTCTCTCTCCCTCCCTACCTTCCTTCCTTCCCTCTCTCTGACAGATACTACGTATTGCCTGTGTAGCCTGACTGTATTGTGGGTTTACACACTGTTTTGGTGAGGGGTGGAGTGGGAGAAGGAGAGAAAGGCAGGGAGAGTGAGGGTGGGGGGAAAGTGGGGGGGAGAAAGAGAGCGGAGTGGGAGGGGGAGAGAGAGGTGGGGGAGAGGAGGAGAGAGAGAGGGGGTGAGTTGATTAATTTAGATGGAAAATGAGAGGAGTGGGGTTGGGTTTGGAACTATTCAGATGCCAGACTGACTGAATATGTGTGTGTGAAAGAGAGAGAGAGGGAAGGATGGAGAGAAAGAAAAAAAGAGGAAAAACCAACAGTACCGATTTAAGCCACTAGTGTCTGCCATTATAGACATTTGCTTTGTGATTGTGTGCTGTGTTTATAGACTGTAATCAATATTTATTGCTGTATTGGTAAGTATCCATACAGTATTCTGATATTATTTAGTCTATTATTAATATGGTATGTTTAAAAAATATATATATATATTTTGTGTTGGGTTTTCTTCCGAATATCCGGCATGCCGTTTAACCGTCATTGGCCAAGTCCCAGGGGTGCCAGATAAACTGGCTTTTACTGTATTTTGTTACTGTTATCGCTTTGTTTTTCCTGGAGGGAGAAATTATGCTGGTGAAAAGAAATGTCCTTTACAGAAGCAGTTAGATGAGTGCCTTAATCCTCACAGTTCCCTCTTGATGGTCTGGGCTTACTCCTAGGACTTGAAGGAAGATGATTTCATTCACAAATGAAGTAGATGCTGCAATATAGACAAAAGCCTGATTTCTCCGTTGGTATTATTTTAGCTATTCATTTTTTTGTTGTACTTGGACTGAATTTTCACTATTATTTTCTTTCCTTTTTATAGTAAGTAATCAACGAGAATTCTGTTGCCATTTGCTAAGAGGAACAATTGACCGTAAAGAACCTCCTGTGTATGAATATGTAAAATTCATAGGAGGTTTAAAATCATTGAATAATGGTAAGTTGATTGGTTAGTCAACAGATTTGATTCTTAGTCACGATTGCCTTCATTTACACTTGCACTGTTTTATATGTATGAATACCTTCATCTGATAAAAGTTATTTATAGCGCCTAATCTTGCGGTATAAATTGTGTATTGAGCCTCAGCCTAATCTTGCGGTATAAATTGTGTATTGACTACAGCAAGTGATCTTGGAGATTTATTTGCTAATGCCTGCTTTAAAAGCAGTATCTCACTATCTACACTTGTAGGAATCTTTTTAAATAAAAAAAATTAACATGACTAACATGGCTTTTAAGATAAAACAAATAGATTATTTAAAAAGCAACAATGTATGCCTTTTTTGTTTATCATACACTTTGTTTTAGTTTCTAGGATCAGATTGGGAGAATTTATATACTTGTGAATATGGGAGAGTTAAATTAACTTCAGAATTGTAATATCACGATGTCCAAATCGTTTCTTTCAGAAACAATATATGAACTATATTAAACTCAGCAATTCATTTCAAACATTGTGTCCAACTAGTTGATCAGTCTTTGGTAATTGTTAGAAATGCTTTGAAATACAGTACAGTACTGTACTTCAAAATGTTTTTCAAAATTGTATGTGATGGGGTTAAGAGGTTTTTGCACACTGGTCTTTCACCTCCAAGAACCTGGGTTCAATTGAGTTCTGACTAAGATAAAAAATTATACATACTGTACATGTACAGAACTCTGCTTTAAGGATCCAGTGAAAATGTATTTAGACATTCGTTTTAATAATAATACTTGTATCCAAATATGATAGTTGTTTTCTATAGGTATGATATTTCTGTGGTGACATGATCAGACTCCACAGACTATTTGGTCATCTATGTTTTTTTCTTTAATGTCCTTTCTTCTAATGAACAATCCTCTTTAGATTCTCCCTAAATCTTTTTATTTTTATTCCCCTATAAACTATCCAAACACATTAACTATAGTTGTGCACAATATTCCAAAAATAAATAATTGATTAAATACATAAATAATTCTTATAATTGTTTAGTTCTTTAACTGGATCTTGATGATGAGACATTTTAAACTTGAAGATTTTGAATTTTTCACCTTTTGTCTTTTTATGAAGTATCATGATGGATTTTTGTTTGTTTCAGTGCCTAATCCTAAACAAAATGGCTTTCAAGGAGTTATACAAAGATCATTAACGCCACCATATGAAGACAGAGTTTGCTTTGTAGCAACTGTCAGATTAGCCATACCACAATTTATTAAGGTATATTTAACACTTATATTAATAATAAATCCTTGAAGTTGATGTAGCTTCTTATGATGAGACTAGAAAGGTAGAAATCTACACTGTGGAAGGAGGTCATTTACCCATCAAGCCTGCACTAGCTCACAGAACAAGGATATCAGTTCAATCCCACCACCCCATATTATTCCCATACCCCTTCAAACCCCACTCTTTCATATGTTGGTCTACTCTCTTGAACATTACAATGGACCCCACCTACACCATCCTACAGATCAGGGCATTCCATATTCCAACAACTGTCTGAATTTTTTTAAAATCCTCCTTCTTTCGCTCTTGACGCTATTATAATTATATCCTCTACATATTGACTTCCCTACCAATAGAAAAAAAAATCATATTTTCCCTTACAAAACCCCTCATCATTTTGTACACCTCAATTAGAAGCCCCCCTCCCCACCACCCCAACCCTTGCTGTAGAAAGTTGCTGTTGCTGTTCTAATGAAAACAGACCCAGCTTCTTCTGTCTCTTCACAAATGTAGCTCTTCATCCCCAGAATTATTTAACCTCCTCTGAACCTCTTCCAAGGACCTAACATATTTTCTGAAGGGTGGTTCCCCAAACTGGATGCAATACTCCAGTTTTGGTTCAACAAGTGATTTATACAAGCTTGGTACAATTACTTTTATACTGTACTCAATGTCTCAGTATGAAGCCCAGCCTTCACACAAAGGGTTGTAGAAATCTGGAGCTCTTCCCCCAAAAGGCTGTGGATGCTGGATCTATTCAAATTTTCAAGACTGAGTTGGGTAGATTTTTGTTAGGTGAGGGTATCAAGGGATATGAGGCAAGGGAGGATAATTGAAGTTGAGGTACAGATCAGCATGATCTTATAGAAAGGTGTAACAGGCTTGAGGGGCCGAATGGCCTACTCCTGTTCCTATGTGTTTTAAAGCCTTTGTCATTTGTGATGCCAATTTCAATGACCTATGTATGTATCTGCACACCCAGGTCCATTCTGTTCCTCGGCTCCTTTTCATTTTTTTTAATCAAACTGTAATACCTCACATTTCCCTTTATAAATCATTATTCACATCTCAAAACTTTAAACAGGATTTTTGCAGTACATTGTAATGACAGTATTTTGTATTTAATGAACAATATATTTATCTTGTTAAGTACAGCATTTACTCTTTATCTTCCAGAATATTTTTGTGAATAATACCACACCACAGTGAAACAGGTGGGCGAAAGCAATACAAATGTCCTAAACTATTTATTTTTAAATACAGGAAATGTGTTCTGTTGAAGAGCCAGATGAAGAATTCACATCAAGGCATAGCTTAGAATGGAAATTCTTGTTTCTGGATCACAGGTTTGTTGCCTGATTCAAGATTAAAAAATTAACTGTCCTATATTTATAGTTTATTATTAGTTATGAAGGAAAATTGAGTGCATATAAAAATATCATAGAAGTCTGTCAAAACAATTTGAATAAGTCAATTTTTATTGACTAGATTTTACTGATTCTTACCTCAGCTATAATCATTCTCTCAGTTGCTTCAGTTCAATCAAGATACAAAATTCAATTGGCCAAATTGAAAGTGGAAGAGAAATTAGCAAGAAATTAATTTTTAAAAATAAATCACCAGTTAAAAGAAAAATGAAATTTAAGAAGATTAACATCATGATACTGTCACAAACCCTACTAAGTCTTGTGTTCGATATTTGAATAGATATACAGTAAAAGCCCGTTTATCTGTGATCTGATCAATCGTAACTTCCATATAACCAGCACCTCAAAAGAAAAGGTTCCCATTCAAGGACCCCATTCAAGAGAGGGAAAGGGGAGGAGAAAGAGAGAGGAGTGGGAGGGGGAGAGAGAGGAAGACAGAAATAGGGGGGGTGAGTTGATTAATTTAGATGGAAAATGAGAGGAGTGGAGGGGGGTTGGGTTTGGAGCCATTCAGATGCCAGACTGACTGAGTGTGTGTGTGAAAGAGAGAGAGAGGGAAGGAGGGAGAGAAAGAAAAATAAGTGGAAAAACCGACAGTACCGCTTTAAGCCACTAGCGTCCGCCGTTGTAGAAGTTTGCTTTGTGATTGTGTGCTGTGTTTATAGACTGTAATCGATATTTATTGCTTTATTGGTAAGTATCCACACAATATTCTGCTATTATTTAGTCTTATTATTAATATGGTATGTTTAAAAATAAGTTAATTTTTTTTGTTAGGTTTTCGGCAACTTGCCGCCTGAATATCCAGCAAGCCATTTAACCTGCATTGGCCAGGCCCCGAGGGTACCAGATAAACAGGCTTTTACTGTACAACAAATGGCGACATGATAACCGCATCAGCAAATAATGAAACATTGTGTAACCAATCAAATGTTCTAAATCTAATGTTACTTTAAAATTATTCTGAATGAATCAGTTTATTGTAAAATGTAAAGGAGGCACTGATAATGTATATTATGCCAACTGTTAATTTTGTTATGCATATAAATATTTTTTCAAGATGTGGCTTGAATCTAAGATGTAGCACTTAGATTTTTTGATAGGGTGAAATGTCCGTAAAATGTCTGTATATTATCCGAATTGCAGTTTTTCTAAAATATTACAGACCTTTATTTGATCCTTGTATTCAATTTAGGGCACCTCCAATTATTGGCTATCTGCCATTTGAGGTGCTAGGCACATCTGGCTATGATTACTACCATGTGGATGATCTAGAAAATCTGGCAACATGTCATGAACATTGTAAGTATCTTCTGAAGGATTGTGCTGGAAAAAATGTTCAAAAAAAACAAATCTTTCGCAAAAAAAAGTGCCTTACCTTAAATCGTTCTAAATAATTTAATATGCCTCTTTCAATGAATGATTCAAAATGGTTGTATTGCCACCACATATTCTCAATTTATATAATTATCTAATTATTCAAATAGATTCAGATACAAAAATTCACATGCTTGCGCAGTAAAACAATTTAACCAAAATTGATTTCCTTCTTAGAAGCAAAAATGAGTATTTAATTTTAAAGTTCTTCTGCGTATAGAATTATTAGTCTGAAATAAACATTGAAAGAATTAAAAAAATTACCTTTAATCGGCATAGTTTATCCAAGTACATTTTCACTTTTTATCAATTATCATGAATATTCGCATGTCTGTAGCGCTTAGAATCCTATTATCTTTTGATTACTGGAGGAATTGTTGTTTATAAGTACCGTATATCTCCGCGTATACGGCGCACCCGCGTATATGGCGCACCCCCCACTTTTGACCTTTTCTTGGTGGAAAAAAACCAGAAGCATTTTCAATGATATTGCCGGCAGAAGGGAGGAGAGACAGGAGAGACAGATAGGGAGGGAGAGAGAGAGGCAGGCAGCCAGGGAGGGAGAGAGGGAGACAGGCAGGCAGGCAGGCAGACAGGAAGAGAGGCAGACAGGCAGGGAGGGAGGGAGAGAGAGAGGGAGAGAGGCAGGCTGGCAGCCAGGGAGAGAGAGAGGGAGAGAGGCAGGCCGGCAGCCAGGGAGAGAGAGAGGGAGAGAGGCAGGCCGGCACGCAGGCAGGGAGAGAGAGAGGGAGAGAGGCAGGGAGGGAGGGAAGCAGGCAGGCAGGGAGAGAGAGCGGCAGGGAGTGAGGCAGGCAGACTGGGTTTGGCAGAAGTCAGGCAGCAGGCACAGCACTGAAGTCCGCTGCTGCTGCCGCTGCCCGGGCGGCCGAGGCCAAAGCCCCGTCACCCGCTCCTCCCAACCCCCCGCCGGACACTGACCAAACCCCGGCTGCCAGCGCGCCGGCCGCCCCTCCTGTTTACTGTATTTCCGAGGCTCAAAATTTCTTGCATCTGCATATAGGGCGCACCCCCAACTTTCGAGATCTTCTGACGTGAAAAAAAGTGCGCCTTATACGCGGAGATATACGGTAGTAGGAATTTTACAATTACTTTTCTGTGTAGCTCCCATTTTATTCCCTGTTCAGAAAATAACTACAGTATAGTAAACCCGTGACTGAACGAATGGATTCTGTTTCTGGAATTCGGACCTAGACGGATTGTGCCTGAAACCTAAAAATTTCAAAATATCTGTGAGCCTAAGTGTGTGTAGACTCTCGCACTCCCCAACTTGCCTCGGTTTTAGTGTATCTGTGTAAAACTCAGTTATTTCTATTACAGTGGACTCTTATTGTAAGACAGTGGTTGGGGGGCCATAATATCCTAACTAACCTACCTTACAACAAGGTCGATTTCACTCGTGTGCAGCTGGCTGGCTCCTTTACTAAACAAATGTCAATGCTTTCAATGTAACATACCGTGTACTGTGCATGGGGTCCACACCCTATTTGCATTTTAAGCAAATCAGTTTTGCAATAAAGGTGTTGCAACTGGGATGTACTCTTTTCAAGTTTGTGAGAAATCGAATCACAATCAAAGATTCTGATTGTTACTCTCCATCAGACATTTTTCTTGTTGTATCACACTAAACTCCCAAATATCCTAATGCTTCTTTCTACACAACTATCTTATATCTTGCTCCAGTCTTCCTTATCTGCTCAAACAGGCGAAAACCAGAATTTGAGTACTTTAAATGGAATCACTCAGCATACTTCATTTTCATGGTGAATGCAGTAAGATTGTGTATTTTTTTTTAGAGATTTTATTAGTAACTGTTTAAGTCCATCCTATCAAGAGAGAAATCAAAGTGATAAACAAAATTACTTGGCAGCGTAATTCTTGTCATCAAAGAAGAGCCTTCAACACATCCACAGCGTGATGTAGCTCACATTCATGGAAATTGTCAGAATTTCTCAAAAGTGTCTTGTGAGTCCAATCACGTGGTGAGTGTTGACTTTCGTAGATAAAATGTGCCCCACTGACCATTGGCAATTCTTTTTTGATCTACCAGTTTCCTGACGAGAGATGTTGGAAGGGTGGTCCTGTATGTTTATGGAGGACCCTTCTTTGGATAACAGGAAATAGGTAAGTAGTCTCCCTTTGTCATTTCTCTCAAGGTAGTTGAATGGACTTAAATGACAAATGATCAAATTATTTGTGGAAGAATATAAGACTTATTGCATTCACCATGAGAATTTATCATGTGGTACTTGAAGGGTTTCTTCTGTGGTACCCACTTTCTAGCCATAGTGGATGAAGCTCTGTATCTTGTACAGGCATCCTTTGGCTCTAAGAAAGACAAGGAATGATAGGCCTGAATTTGTCTTACCTTGTTTAGACCATTTTGTTTGAAACATTAAGATAGCACAGTAGTGTAGAACATTCTTAACATGTGTCTTAATTTGGAAGCCAGTTCATTTTTAGAACTGTAGAAAACTAACTTCCAAATTAAGATTCCAGTACTATTTTCCACAGTTAAGTGCAATATTACATTCTAAGACAAACTGGCTTGATAGGCTAAGTCCCTTCAGTTTACTGCAATCCTAGAGATAATTTTCTTACATGAAAGAAAAGAGAACTTATTGGCCTCTTGTTTAGTTCATTTATTATAAACAGATATATCCAAGGACGTTTGAGACTGGGACACTCATGCTTTATTAGATTTTTGAGGAAGACAACAAAAACTTGTACAATGGGCAATGGATTATGATGAAAAACATAAATAGTATTGAATGCATGTTTTGAGCCTATTTGTAAAAGTGCATACTGTTTTTCTGGAACATTATTATAGGTTTCAGATTTAGAGCCGTTATGATAGGATTGTGGCTAAATGGAAGAGGAGTGGGGATTGCTATGTAACTGAGAAAATAATCATTTGTAATTCTGAATTCACTTATAATGGCATGGAAATTGTTCACAAATGCAAAGAAGAAAACGAATCATTTGGAAATGAATTATGTGAGTTGTGTGTACCATTTGTGAATGCACCTGTATTTTGTGCCATGTGTAGCCATGTACGTATGAATTACAGGTACCTTTAATGTAATTAACTGCAAAGAAAAGTGCTTACATAATTAATAAATAATTTATCAGATAATAACATAATTAAGGAGTGGTAATTCCTACAACATAATACACAAGTGTTACATATACTTTGTAGGCCTATTGGGGTATCATTTACAATATACATAATCTAAATTTGTTGCGTTAATTGTGCCTTCAAATAACAGGTCGCAAAATGTGAATCCCAAATTGGCAAGTGGGAATCGACCAGGCAATCTTTTGACTTTGCAAACTTGGGATGCAAATGCACAAATCTTGCTGCACATTTTGCATTCAGAGAGTGCAATTAACATAACAAATCTAGTTTGTGAATATTGTCTTACATGTGAGAAGCTAGATAGAAGAGACTGAACCTTTTAGATTATAGTACAGTAAGTAAATTGAGCTAAAAATCTATGATGCACACTCTTCATGTGGTACCATTATAGTTTCAACATTTGAAATGTTGGTGTATGGCAGTGTGAAGTGAAAATGTTGTGTGAATAATGTATGATTGTGTGAAGTGAAAATATTTGTGATAGTTGTAATGAACTTATGTTGATGTATTTGATGTTTGTTTCTTTATTTAGTAATGCAGTATGGAAAGGGCAAGACTTGCTACCACAGGTTTCTTACAAAAGGACAAAAATGGATCTGGCTTCAGACTCATTATTACATTACTTATCATCAGTGGAATTCCAGGCCAGAATTCATAGTCTGCACACATACTGTTGTAAGGTAAAGGAGTTTCTGCAATAGATTTAAAGCAGTTAAGCATGCAGTTTGATTAATGTATGAATATAAGACTTGTTCTGTGATAATCCGAATCTAACCAATTTACCATCTGTCCTGCACTAATCTTGTGAATAATTTTTATTCACATATAAAATGTTATTTTTTCTGCCACAAAAATTGGGTGATGTGAAGCATAAGGTATATTACAATTAATATGAAAATCATATTTACTGAGAGAATAGCATGTACCCTTAATTACACAACCAGTGAAAAGAACTGAGTAACTATATAATTAATGGCATTTTTTATTCTATCTTCATGTACATTTATACAAGGCATGTAATAATGGCAGTTTATAGGGATATATATTATATTGTATATAACAATATAGGGAGAGTTTTGTCTCCCAGTTTGGAAGATATAACTAAGAAAAAAGGAATGAAATGGTACAAATAGTTTGGGAAATCCCAGACCCATTAGAAATAAGTAAATTTAGCAATTATATTAGTTTTCATATTACCATAATTTGTTCATGTGTTATCTGAGTGGAAAATAAATAAAACATAGTGATGGTCCCTCAAATACGGGATGAATTATTTTCTACTTTGTAGTAACAGGATGTTATTTTTATATTCCGTGCAATTTCATTCATGCTGCATAGCAGTTGTGAAATCACCCAGAGCTATACTGTCGAGGCTGAAAGATATATTTGATTTCCTATTTTTAGGAGATGTTTTACTTCAGTATACTCATATCTGATAGATTGCTAGTTTCAGCGCCTTGGGACATTCTCCCGATGTGAAAGGCACTATACAAATGTAATTTTGTTGTTGTTGTTTGAAATGTAGGATTTTCTTTATGCAGGGGAGTACCCGATCTCCTGCCCAAATGGCAAAAGTATGATCAGGGATACTGCAGGCAAAGATTGGCATTTATAAATGGGTAAAACAGCTGTAGTTGCTCTGAGGATGAATGTTCAGAATGTGAGAGCTTTGGCCTAGGAGCCTCTGGAATGGAATGTGCTAACCCGTGCCAAAATGGGAAGGAAGAAAAACTGGAAATACAGTGATAGGGAAAGAGAGAATATGAGGTAAGCAGGTAGTTAGTTAGTTTGAACTTCTGTTTCATGTGTTTGTTTCAACTTGTGTGTGTTGATCACTCTAAAATTCTAGATACACTCCAATGATATATACAAGCTTGAAGTTAAAACTGTTACATGGATATTATTCCATGGGCTATTCTGAATTACTGATCCAGTTTTCCTTGGTCTTGTAGCTATGCAGAAGTACGAGCAGAAAGGAGGAGAGAATTTGGCATAAAAGACCCACCACCACAGATTGCCATAGATAAAGTAAGATACTATAATAAACTACCAAGGCATCTCGTTGTCAGGATGAATTACAGATTCATTTTAGTCGACAGACACAAAAAATAAAACAAAATGCTGAAAATCTGAAAAAACACACAATGCTAGAAATAAGCAGCAGATCAAAACAACACCTGAAGTTAACATTGTATGATTGAACTTTTAGCAGAATTGGAGCACTTGGGCTGTCTGTACAATTGATTTGCTTTTATCATTCGGGAGATGGAATGTGTGCATTCCATTCCAATACATGTGAATTTCCGCGTCTAGGTGGGACGCATGGAACTGATTGATTTAGATACTGTTAAGTATAGTCATGGGTTTCTGCAGATACCTGGTGAAAACAATTGACAAAGGCAAATCGAACAAAGGAAGACACCAATAAACCTGTAAAATACTGTATTAGAGGAAAGTCTGATAGTCCAGTGCAACTTTGTTACAAAAATAACAACAACAAAATTATATTGATAGAGTGCCTTTCACATCGGGGGATACAACATAAAACTAAAACAACATATCGGGGGATAGAATCCCAAAATGAAAAGATGCATATTAAGCCAATTCAGTCTTGTCATTGTAAACAAAGCCAAGTACAGTAAACGCTTGTTTATACGGCACCCAACCAACCGGAACGCTCAACCAACTGGAATGCTCAAGATTCCAAACAGTATCTCCCAATACAATTCACCATTCCAGCAAATGGATCTCATAACGGAGCCATCCGGGACACTTGCGAGTATGCTCACTTTGCGCATGCATGCAATACGTGTGCATGTGCACTTATTAAACTTAACGAACGCTGGAATTTAAATTTGACTAATCATTTTACCGAGTGTGCTGGGATGCTTTATTGGTAAGTATCCATACAATATTCTGTTATTATTTAGTCTACTATTAATATAGTATGTTTTAAAATAAGTTTTAAAAAATAGTAGGATTTTTGGCAACTTGCCGCTCAAATATCCGGCATATTTGATTAAACAGTACCGGTCAGGTCCCGAGTGTGCCGGGTAAACAAGCTTTCACTGTAGAAAACGCATGGTTTGCCTTAAATATATCTGGAGTACTGTAGGAAACCCGGAAGAGGAATATCGAAATAGAATGAAAAGTACAGTACAAAGATATTTAAAAACAGAAAATAAATGTTCACTTTGTCTCTGCTCTTAGTTTCTGATATAGAGAATAATACATTAGAAGCAGTAAACTTACACAAGGTTGATTTGAGGTTGAGGTGGAAACACATCCAAAATTACTGTATTTTATACGCTTTATTTTAGAAATCCATTATTTCACAAGGAATGATTGGTTAGAGATGTTCAAAGAAACTATAGAACAGTGTTGCATCTTCTCTAGAAAATATCCAGTGTTGAGACTGGTCGGCATGAAAACAGTAAATAAGAAAATAGTAAAGTGTCTTCATTCTTACTTTCATTCAGGATTCTTGTTCTGACACAAAGCTGAACACAGTCAGTCTGAAGGAGGCATTAGAAAGGTTTGATCACAATAGGTCACCATCTGCTTCCTCAAGGAAGTCTTCATCATATACTGATGCAACGTGTAAGTACAATCCTCCTATTTATTTTACATTAAAATTTGTTGATGGGAGGGAAAAATAGAGGCTGTGGCAAATTTTCGCAATGATTGCAAAAGACAGCCAGAAATTGGGTATTCATCAAACAACAATAAAATTACATGTATATAGCATCTTTCACATGGGGAATGAACTCCCATATACTGAAACTCCTCGTTATATACGTTGTTTCGATTATACGTCATTGACAAATTAATAAATGTTAGAAAAAATAATTAGAAAATTGAATTAATTGAAGGGATATTAGCTGATTACATTTTATATTAGTTGTTTAGTAAGTATATAAATAAGATAATAATAATAATTAAGAGAACACTTACCACTTGATGTGGTCAGTGAGCGGGAGGGGGAGGAGTCATTCAGATGAAGAGGCGGGATTACCTGCCTCTTGTATGGATGCCCAGTGGGGCCTGACCACATCAACCATCTCCAGTAAGTGTTCTCTTAATCGTATTTTTCATCTTATTTGTATACAGTATTTGTTAAACTTTTATTTTAATTTTCAATACTAGTGGTGTTGTTTTTGCTCTTTATTTAATATTAGTGTAAGAAAATTTAGACCAGAAATGTACTGAAGGAACATAACCCCTATTGATAGCATTAAGACCTTTGGTAATTTAGGTTTTGCTATACTTTGTTTCACTTAAAATCACACTTAACAAGAACACATTCCCAACATTAATTGAGGAGTCCCAGTATATGCTACCGGTGGGCAAGTAGGCAGAAATGTTTTGTATCCATTGGACAGTCAACAATGGAAAAAAAATAGAGTTATATGTATGTTTTTATACATGTCAGCTCAAGATCATTGGTGAATTACTTTACAATTTTTCTTGGCATTTTTCAATCAAATTACAGTTGTTTTTCTATTTTTATTAGTAGCAACACCCTCTAACCTACAGACTGAAACTAGCAGCCCTACTGAGCAGAAGATTACATCTGGTCATGAAATGGCCCCACAAAGAATCTCATCATTGAACAGTCAGGTAAGGTTTGAGAGATTTTAGACTGAGCTGTAGAAATTTTATTGAAGATGTGACCAATGGTTTTAAACTACAGTACTATTTTTATATTCAAAATACATTGAAAGTTTTCTTTGTTTTAGTACACTGTGAAAATCTGCTTTAGCAGTTAACCTCAGACACTGGGTAAATTGGATGAAATGCCTATGCCCAATTCATATGTATTCTAACCTTTTTCAAAGAAAATATGCCCGTTGATTTGGATGAAAATCTGATTAATCCAGTCAAAATGCTGTGCTGGTCGCTGCTGAATATACTAACTCACCCCTTCTGTGTCTCGAGTGGCTCCATTCAGCCACAAGCAGCTTCAGGATGCGATTGACAGAAGATTCCATCAAGTCACAAGTGGCTGGATGGTGGGGCGGGAGTGAGGACCAATTAGCAGCGGCTTTAGTAATGCCGAGTAAATCGAACAAAACCGTCTGCCCCCATGCATCTGACCAAAGTGTATTCCACTGTATTTTATATTAGTGCCATTCAGTCTTGGTATCTGGTATTCTCTATGCACCGATAGGTTTACTAAAATAGGCACACTTGAAAATAGGGGAAGGGGATACAAACAATCCTTGCAAGGTTTCCTGGCTCTCAACAGATCGATTTCAACATTCTCATTCTTACCTACGAATCCCTTCAGACCCTATTTCTCCAATTGTCTCCTAACCCACGTCTCTGCTTGGCTAACTTGGATTTGCTGCATGTACCGTAAACAGTGATTAGTAACTGCAATGTGTTCTTATCATTACTGCACTGATAGCAAAATTTTTAGATTCTATGTCTCCAACATCTGGAACTCTACCTCTATTGCTCTGTCCTCTCTATTGTCTTCATTGCTTGCCTTAAAACCTACCTTTTCAAACGTACTTCCCCACCTCTCCTGCTTTGCATCCAACCACATTACTGTAAAATAAGTTGCTATTTAAATTGCTGTTGTAGTTGAACATAGATTGGTGCAGACAATATACAGTCTAAAGTTCCATTGCTTTTTGATGTACAGTACTGACATTGCAAAACTAGCTTTGCGTTCTTTCAATTGAGAAAGGTGCTACTCAAAAAAATTATTGCTGTAAATTTTTTTTCCCCATTGTATTCTGCATTAACAGACTGTGAATGCTCAAACAGTAATTCAGCCACTTGCACAACCCATCCTCGGTCAACCTGGTGCTTCTATACAAATTCAACCAAGCCTCACACAGGTACCAGTTTCTAAACTTAGGTTTTTTTTGTTTTTGAAAATTCAACCAGATTTTACTTTTCGTTTGTGATAGCATCCTAATTTTTCTGATTCGATGTTTGTTATTTGTTACCATCTGCCTCCTAAGGTGAGTTTGTTCTAAGTAAAATCAAATATGCCGGATATTTAAGTGGCAAGTTGCCGAAAATCCTACACAAAAAATTAACTTAGTTTAGAACAGACCATATTAATAATAGACTAAATAATAACAGAATATTGTATGAATATTTACCAATAAAGCATTCTAGCACACTCAGTGAAATGATCGGTAAAATGAAAATTCCAGCATTCGTTAAGTTTAATAAGTGCGCATGCGCAAAATGAGCATACTTACGAGTGTCTCGGATGGCTCTGGTATGAGATCCATTTGCTGGAATGGTGAATTGTATTGGGAGATACCGTGTGGAATCTTGAGCATTCCGGTTGATTGGGTGCCGTATAAACAAGCTTTTACTGTAGTTCCTCACACTTTGCAATTATTTGCCTTAACGCAAATAAGATGAATTAATGTACAATATTTTGATTTATCTTTAGCTGGTATTTTTACCGAAAATAGAGATGAACCAAGTGGCTAATGATAGAGAACAACTTAGGGAAATTTACATCAGCAAAGAATTGGTGCTAGGGAAATTGTTGGCATTGACAAGTCAACCTGGACCTGATGGTTTTAAAAGAGGTGGCTCATGAAATAGTGGAAGCCTTCCAAAATTCTTTGGATTCTGGAACTGTTCTCATTGATTGGGAGATCGCAAACGTCACACCACTATTTAAGAAGGGTTGGAGAGAAAAGATGGGGAACTATAGACCAGTTAGTCTGACATCGATGGTAGGGAAAATTCTAGAATCCTTAATTAAGGATGTCGTAGTGGGGTACTTAAAGGATCACAATATCATTAGACAGAGTCAACATGGCTTTACAAAAGGGAAGTCTTGCTTAACAAATCTTTTAGATTTTTTTGAGGACATATCAAGTAGATTGGATAGGGGGAATCAGTAGATGTAGTGTATTTAGATTTCCAAAAGGCATTTGATAAGGTGACGCATAAAAGGTTGATCCACAAGATAAGGGCCCATGGAATTAAGGGGAATATATTAGAATGAATTGAAGAATGGCTAATGGGAAGAAAACAAAGAGTAGGGATAAACGGGTCCTTCTCAGATTGGCAGGATGTGACTAGTGGAGTGCCACAAGCAAAAGTGCTTGGGTCTCAACTATTTACAATCTACATCAACGATCTAGATGGAATTTAAAATATCCAAATTTGCAGATGACACTAAACTAGGAGGGAGAGTAAACCCCGAGGATAACATTAAAAAAATGCAGCATGATATAGATAGGCTAGGTGAGTGGGCAAGTAGGTGGCAGATGAAGTATAATGTAGGGAAGTGTGAAGTCATCCACCTAAGTGGTAAAAACAGTAAAGCAGATTATTTTTTAGAAGGGAAGAGACTAGATAGTGTTAGTGTTCAGAGGGACTTGGGTGTCCTTGTACACCAGTCACAAAAAGTTAGTTTGCAGGTTCAGCAAGCAATTAGGAAGGCTAATGGTATGTTGGCGTTCATTACAAAAGGATTAGAATATAAGAGTAAGGAAGTCTTGCCGTAACTGTATAGGGCCTTGGTGAGACCACACCTGGAGTATTGTGTGCAGTTTTGGTCTCCTTATTTAAGAAAGGATGTACAAGCCTTGGAGGGGGTACAAAGTAGATTCACTAGGTTGGTACGTGGGATGAGGGGGATGAGGATAGGCTGAGCAATCTAGGCCCATATTCTCTAGAATATAGAAGAATCAGAGGTGATTTTACAGAAACCTATAAGATTATTAAGAGGCACGACAGAGTAGATAGCGGGAGACTGTTTCCCCTGGTTGGAGAAACTATAACCAGTGGTCACAGTCTTAGAATTAGGGGTCAGCCCTTTCGCACTGTTGAGGAAAACCTTCTTCACTCAGAGGGTAGTGAATTTATAGAATTCTCTACCCCAAAGGGCTGTAGATGCTCAGTCCTTGAACATATTCAAGACTGAGATTGATAGATTTCTTATGGATAATGGGATTAAAGGATATGGAGATAAGGCAGGTAGGTGGAGTTAGAACAGAAGATCAGCCATGATCTTATTGAATGGCTGGCCAGGCTCGAGGAGTCGAATGGCTTACTCCTGCTCCTAATTCTTATGTTCTATGTTCTTATGTGCTGATGAATTTCAACTTTCAGTTGATTGACATTGCTCCATTTTCCGTTCAGCCAATTTTGCAGTTCTCAGCACAGTTAGGGGCTATGCAGCACCTGAAAGAGCACCTGGAACAGAGAACTCGGATGCTGGAAGCAAACATACAACGTCAGCAGGAAGAACTGTGTAAAATCCAAGCGCAGCTTCACTTTGTTCAGGGACGAGGAGTTCAGGTACGTCAGAATAAATGAATGGTAGCTGCAGTTGAGCATTTGGAATTTTAACCAAGGCCTTTGTTTATGTTGATTACAACAGATCAATTCCTACCCTTATCATTGGTGAGATAGGGCAAAGATCAATTCACCAGGTCAGATCAGGACCTTTTTATTCTCCTATTCTCAGAATTCAGGCAAGTGGATAGGAGATTTGCTCCCTGGCCTCTGGATTTGTTACATTAGTTACATTTGTACACTCATAAAAATTATATTTTATGGGTTACGCAGTTATCCGGTAGTTATCTGGGACGCTCAATGTGTGAACAGCGCTATATAAATGCAAGTTGTTGTTATGAGTGTACAATAATGATCCAGAATGAATCATCAAAATATAATGATAATAATCCTTTTGTTTGATGTAGAGCCTTAACACATTGGTGAAACGTCTCAAAGCGCTTCACAGAATATACTGTAAAATGACTATGTTTTGTGGGCAAAATATGGCAGCCAATTGGTAAAGCAGTGTCTCACAAACAGTCATTTGTGTCATGAAAATGACACAAATTATAATTTTTTTCTGGAGGGGTTATTACCCCCTAGAAATGTGATCTGCCAATTGACTACTTCCTGCTGGTAAATAGAGGAGTGTGGAGTAAGGAAACTTGCCCAACATTTCACCCTGTTCGGGAAAGAAACCCAAGTTATCTTGCTTGCGAGGCAAGTGCTCTAACCACAGGACTCCACAAAGTTTCATCTTATAGTCTTCACTCGCCATGTTTGTTTGCAAACTCATTTGCATGGGAAATAAGTGGAGTGTTGGAACACTAATAGCCTCTGACAACATTCCATGTTATGGTCCTTTTTTACATCAAAAGAGACTAGCTCATTATATATTATGTGTCCAAATGGAACGGAATCTTGTTTAGCTCTTATCATAGTTGAAAACGTAGATTATTTTAGAATTTTGTTTAAATAAGAGTCAGCATTTTTTGAACTAAGGAAACATAAAACCTAATGTTTCATGATCATTTGTGTGACTTTCAAAAACAAAACAATTAGAAATTATTTTAAGGAACTAACAACAACAAAATTACATTTGTATAGTGCCTTTCACATTGGGAGGACGTATCAAGGTGCTGAAAGAAAGAATAAGATGGGGAAATGCCACAGAATAACTTCGACAATCTTAACGGATTATACACAACTCATTTCCTGAGGAAAGGCAAATTACCTAAAATGTCATAGTACTTATCTAACTTTACAGTAAAGTTTCACAGTAAATCATGTGAAGCACCTTGTGGCATCCTTCTGATGAGACAAGATATCATATCAAACGCAACTTTTATTATTACTAACAGCATATAAAGAAACCTGGTCTGAGTTACCTAACCTCAAGTAAAATGTTGAAAGTAGCAATCCATGAGGCAAAAGACGAACTTGTGAATTGGCTTGAGGGTGTCAACATTGGGAATGTTGTCCATCTCTGGTATATCAGGGAAATCCAGATTTGATACTTAAGGAATCTCCTAATTTAGACTGCATGTGAGTGTTGGCAGGGCATTTGATCATATTGGCGACAGCTGAGCATAACTTTATCCTGACTTGATATCTGGACACATGCTCTTTCCAACTGAGTTCACTAGATAGCAGTCAGGAGCGAGAACCCTGACTGATCTGTCTTTTCCCTGGTCAGCAGAGGCCAACTTTAGCGTCTGTCATTTCCCAATTACAAATTCAATACAGACCAGATTTGAACCTGTGACCCTTTGGTCTGCGGGACAGCGCTGGGGAAAGGAATATCAACTAGGGTTACTTCTCCTGAGTAACCTCTCTTGTATTTGTGGATGTCAGTCGACAACTGGATAGAATCAGTTATTCCTGTGAGGAAATAGCCTGCTGAAATTTAGTGCCTTGAGTTACACAGAGATCAGGGGACCTACACTGATTTCCATAAAGTTGTACCCAGTTCATGTCAGTGCCTTCAAGTGAGCAGAGGATGTGATAATAGGGGTGAGGGGAGAGAGAAATAAATAATTAGAATTGTTGTAGCATCAAAGCATTCTACAGTCATTATTGTCAAGTACGGTCAGGTTTTTTTTTAACGCAAATGTAGCAGTCAATTTGCACAGTCCCACAAACAGCCAGGAAGTCCTGATATAATAATGCTAATAATAATAATAATAATAATCTTGCCTTTGATATAATGCTTTTCACATCTTCTAGGCGTCCCAATGTGCTTCACAGAATATTGTAAAGTGAATTGATTATGTATTTGTGAGCGGAACGTGGCAGCCAATTGCACACGGCAGTGTCCCACAAACAATTGGGGATTGAGTAACCAAATTATTATTCTTTTGTTGGAGGGATTATTATTAGGCGTGTGGAGTAAGGAAACTTGCCCAAGGTTTTGCTCTGCCTGGAATAGAACCCAGGTGTCTCGTTTGCGAGGCGAGTGTTCTTACCACTCAGCTATAGGGCTCAGCAAATATAGGGCTAAATCTACAACCTTCTGATGCAGAGGTGAGAATGCTACCAACGGAGCCAAGTTGACACCTAGTTCAAAGTGAAAAGAAGCAGACACTTTTGCAAAATTGCTACTTATGAAAGGACTAACATGGTCTACATGTAATAGAAGAGTTAGATGATAATGCTATGATTGTGTAATGCTCTGATTGTGTAATTGTTTTTCTGGTGGAATAAATTGAGGAGATACAATAAAAGGTGTGTGGCTGGGGAATGACACGACACAGAGTTTGTAAATCTTAACCGTTACTCAGAATAAACATCCTGCTGTGGGTTCAAGACAAATTTGTTCTACAGCTGCCACACCTGTAGTTTCAACACACACTGTAGTTAGTCGTACTTACAGCCGTAAGCACACTAATAACATGAACATGTGGCTTGCTGGAATTTCTCTTTTGTTCTCCTACCAAGTGTACAGGTGACACCATTTAAGAACTCTCAATTTCTGAACTAAACCATTATCACACATGTGCAGCCCTATTCCTGAATGTTATTTATTTCTTCCCCTCAATTTTCTCTCTACCTCTCCTGAAGGTCCTGCCCATGCTGGGGGTCAGTTTATTTCTTACCTAAATCCCACTGAAATATAACACATATCCCACAAGTTATAATATATTATTAAAAAATACATAACCTTCTGTGAATTCACTTTCCCTTCATGCAGTTTCTAACACGTTAATCAATGACTCAGTTGGTATATTCTTTGCACATTGTGAAACCAAGCCTTACTGATTTAGGCAGGACCTAGGTTTAAATATCGGGCTTTGCTGAGTTAGCTGGAACTATAACTGCAGTACATGTTTACACTGCATGTTTAGTCAGTCATTTTTCCTCTCCCACCCCCTCAGCTCAAGCCCCAGCTTGGGTGCCTAGCCATACTGTTAAGCAACTTGGGACATCCTTCCATGAATGGCACTACATAAATGTAAAACTGTATTGTTGTATTGTATTCTAATTGTTGGAAGATATATACTAGAATGTTATCATGACAGGATTTATTTGAGTTTAATCTGTATCGAGTGAAGAGCTTTGGGTCCTCATGTAGAAAGATATGTATCCTTAAAGCATTTAGAACCATCTAGGCACCAATCCTAAACAGTCACTATTATCTTTGGAAATCTGGAGTATTAATCCAAGAGCCTGTGTATCCATTAATTGAATCTGGAGTGTTGATCCGGGAGCCTGAAGGATTGATTGAGGAGTCTGGTGCATTCATTAGATAAAACTGGAATGTTAATCCAGGAGTCTACATCATTCACTAGTTAAACCTGGAGTGTTGATACAGGAGTTTGGAATGTTAATCCAGGAGTGTGAATTAACCATTGGCTGTATTTGGAATATATTTCAGGAGATTCCTAGACAATCACTGATGTTTTAGGATAACAATGACAAAAACAACAACAATAAAATTACATTTGTAGAACGCCCTTCATGTCGGGAGGATGACCCAAGGCACTGAAGAGTCAGGGTTCAGGACTGGAACATGGGTGTGTGTGGAGGGGCAGGGTTGGGAATGAAGTAAGGGGCCGGCTGAAGGCACTGTCGAAAAGGAGGGTCTTGAGTTGGGCCTTAAAGGAGGCAAGGGAGCAAGACAACAACAACAACAACAAATTGCACTTATAGAGCGCCTTTCACGTCGGGAGGACCTCCCAAGGCACTGCACAGGAGGCGTGTGACCCAAGCTGGGAGGGGAGTTTTCGGGAGGGGGTAAAAAACGTAGGGGAGGTCGAAGAATTAGGGGGGGAACAGAAGGCACGGTCGAAAAGGAAAGTCTTCAAACCGGCCTTGAAAGAGGAAAGGGAGGAAACAAGGCGGAGGGATTGGGGGATGGAATTCCAACGGGTGAGAGTGGAAAAACTGAAGGCCCGGCCTCCGATGGTGGGGCGGTTTGGGCGGGGGGCTTGGAGCAGGCCAAGTCCTGCTGAACGGAGGGACCGGGTGGGCTTGTAGGGGGAGAGTAGGTCGGAAAGATAGGGCGGGGCAAGGCCATGTAAGGCCTTGAAGGTGAGGACGAGGATCTTGAACTCGATCCTCTGTGGGATGGGGAGCCAATGGAGATGGGCGAGGGTGGGGGTTGTGTGGTCGCGGAGGCAGGTGCGGGATAGTACACAGGCTGCAGAGTTTTGGATCATCTGCAGCCTGTGAATGGAGGAGTTGGGGAGGCCGACAAGGAGAGAAATCCCATAGTCCAGCCGTGAGGTGATGTACGCGTGCACGAGTGTTTCGGCAGCGTGGGGAGTGAGATAATTGTGGAGCCTGGCAATGTTGCGCAGGTGGAAATAGGCGGTACCTGTCAAGGCGCGGATGTGGGGGAGGAAGGAGAGTTTGGGGTCGAACGTGATGTCGAAGTTCCTGACTGGCTTTGTGAGGTGGAGAGTATAGCCTTGGATGTTGATGCTGGCAGCGCCCGATGTGCGGAGGCGCTGGCTTGAGCCAATCAGGAGGGCCTCGGTCTTGCTCACGTTCAATTGTCCCTCGTCCAAACATGTCAGACAATCATGCTGTCAGAACATCGATGGACTGGGGGTTGAGGGATGAGGCAGAGAGGTACAGCTGGGTGTCGTCTGCATACATGTGGAAGTTTACCCCATGTTTGCGGATGACATTGCCCAGAGGGAGCATGTATAAGGTGAAAAGGAGGGGGCCAAGGACAGAGCCCTGGGGGACGCCATGAGAGACTGTACAGGGGTTTGAGGAAAAACTGTTGGAGGATATGATATGCAGGCGGTGGGTCAGGTAGGAGTGGAACCATTCAAGGACTGTGCCTTGAAGGATTGTGGGATGGAGTTCCAGAGGGTAGTGGAGTTAAAAGCCTCGCCTCTGATGGTAGGGTGAGTCGTGCGGTTGATGAGGAGCAGACTGAAGCCTGCTGAATGGAAGGAACGGAAAGGTTGATAAGGGGTCAGCAGGTCAGAGAGATAAGAGGGGGCAAGGTCATGGAGGGCCTTGAAAGTAAGGACGAGGATTTTTAATTCTATTCTCTGAGGGATAGATTCCATACGCTCTGGTTGCCTGTTGAAATGGCAATTTCAAGAACCCAGAGGTTTGGAAGCCAGGATATTACACATAGGATTTTAGTGCTATAGCAGGAACCTAGGTGTCTTGTTCAATCCTTAATTGTCTTTTATCCCCACATCCATGCCATGACCCTCTCTGCCTTACCTCTGCCACTATCTCACCCTTCAGGCTGCTGAAACCCTCATTCATGCCTTCATTGCATCCAGGATCACCTATACCAACGCCCTGCTTGTCTGCCTCCCCAATTCCTGCCTCCATAGGCTGCAGCTCATCCAGAACTCTGCAGCCTGTGACCTCTCCTGCACCAGGCTCAGGCTCCCCATCCTCGCCTGACTTGTCTGGCTTCCCATCACACAGAGGATTCAATTCAAGATCCTGGTCCTCATCTTTAAAGCGCTCCATGATCTTGCCTCCCACTCCTCTGTGATCTCGTAACCCCCTACCGACCTGTCTGATCCCTCTGCTCAGCAAACCCTGGCCTGCTCCATGTCCCCCGCAGCCCCCACCCTACCATCGGCAGGCGAGCCTTCAGCCACACTGCCCCTAACCTTTGGAATTCTATCCCGCAATCCCTCCGCCTCACCCCACCTCTAGTCTCCTTCAAGTGCTGCCTCAAGACCTTCCTCTTCAACCATGCCATCGGTCACCCCTCCTTCCATCCTCCCAATCCTGACCCCAGCTCATGTTCGAAACACTGGCTGTCCAGTGCCTTAGCATGCCCTCCTGATTTGAAAAGTGCTGTACTAATGTAATTTTACTGTTGTTTTAGTGTTTCTCTCAGTATACCCTTATTGCATTCTAAAGCAGATATTCTCCTAATATACTGTACTTAGGGCATCCTCCCGACGTGCAATTTTGTTGTATGTTGTTGTACATTTCAAAGGTTTTAGTGCATGCGAACATTCACAACTTTATATGACCATCAATTCACATATTCACAACTGTGCAAGAAAAACAAATCTAAAATCTTACTGCAATTAATTGTTAATTCTGCACTATTTTGGGGTCGGAATATACATTTTGGTGAAAATTGAAAGGCTATCATCCTTGAAATGTTTCGAATTCAGCTCCCCCTGACATTATGTCCCAGTGACTTTAGTCTAATAGGTATTATTTCCACACTGTTAGCATTTTATTTTGATATGAAATGTTTACCTTTGAAGATGTTTCTGCAGCAGCCATCAACAGGAATAAACTTCAGTTCAGTCCAACTCATACCAGGACACACCTCGAACAGCCAACAGTCGACAACTGTAACACTGCAGGGGCAATCCATTCAACCCAATCAGGTTCAAGGGGGAATAAAAACTGGACTGATTAGCACACAGTGTGTAGTGCAACAGCAGCCTCTTCTCAGGGAGGAAAGTACCACTTCGTTACAGGTAATGTGAGAAAGTGCTAGTCTTTCTTCAGTTGTGATTTGTGAATGAATTTATGACATTTGTTTTTATTAACATTACGTTTCAAACAAATGGTTAAAATGCTGTTTTAAGAAATACTTGTAAAGGGTGCTATGTAAATGCAAGTTGTGGATCTGATGAGTCCAAGTTTTAAGTAGGAGAATCTATGATCTCCTTCTCACACAAGTAAATTCCACACAAACTGTATTTGGGAACAAAATTTCGTGACAAGGAGGAAAAAAAACATTTTTTTTAAATAAAATGATTTGTCAATTTAGTCTGCGTCTATTTTAAAAGCAAAGAGCTACAAATGGATACGTATTATTTTCTAATAAATATTTAAAGTTTAAAATATATATACATATATAATTAGTGCTGATCAATTTTTATGTTTTCTTATTGAGCTGTTTACTGTAGTTCAAAAATATTTGGTCTATATGATAATATTCATTTTTCTGAAGACAGCTTGAAATCTTATTCCTTGTCCTCTGAAATCTTCTGAAATTGTTCTTAAAGAAGTTTAATCCTGAATACTGAAATGTGCTTTTATTTGAATGTAGAACTTGAATGAATTTATCAATCTCAACAACAAAATTACATTTGTATAGTGCCTTTCACATAAGGAGGACGTCCCGAGGCCCTGGACAGTCAGTGTTTCAGACAGGAGCTGGGTTCGGGGAGGGTAGAGGAAATGGATGGGAGGGGGAATGACCAATGGAAACATCTAAGAGGAAAGTCTTCAGGCAGGACTTGAAGAGTGCTTGGGAGTGGGCAAGGTGGAGGGATTGCGCGATGAAATTCTAGAGTTTGGGGGCAGAGTGGCTGAAGGCTCATCTGCCATTAGTGTGGCAGGTTGGTTGGGGGACATTGAGCAGGCCGGAGCCCATTGAGCGGAGGGAGCGAGCGGGTTGGTAGGGATTAAGAGGTCACAGAGGTAGGGTGGGGCGAGGCCATAGAGGGCTCTCAGTCTGACATTAAATGTATCCAGGCAGGGCGAAACCTTCGGCAAGTTTCCTTACTCCACATGCCTAATAATAATCCATCAAAAAATATATAATAATAGGATCATTTCAATCCACGACTGCCTGTGGAACACTTTTATACGCAATTGGCTGCTGCGTTTTGCCCACAAGTAAACAGTCAATTCACATTACAGTATACTCGGTGTAGCGCTTTGAGACGTCTAGAAGATGTGAAAAGCGCTATATCAAATGTATTATTATCTAGCTTTAATATTTGTACTGTGTATGCTTTACTGATTTGGTATACTTGTGCTTCAATGTTGAAGAAAATTTGGAAAATGTCCTTATTTTAATATAGGGTCAACAAACTTTACAAACTATCCACAGACGGCAAGCCTCATTTTCCAGCCAAACACAGAATGCCCTCACAGCTTCCCTCTATAACACAATGATGATTTCACAGCCTAGTGCAGCAAATGTTGTGCACCTCCCTTCCATTTTATCCCCAGATTCTAACCAAAGCTGTGCAGTTACCACCTTTACTCACGATAGAATGCTAAGGTAAGTTTAGTGAACTAAATGAGTGTGTTTAGATTTTTGTACAATGTATATTTTTTCAGATGTGATGGTCAGTTTCAGGTGTGTATGTGGAGGTTCAATTTAGGAATTTGCAATGTAAATGTTAATTGTGCATTGACAATTGTCACAATGTTTTGGCAGTAGAAAATCAAAAAGTCACCACATTTCGCATTAACATTAACTTTGACCAAACCTATAGTCATCTCGTTGGCTCCCTAAGGAGACGGTTGAAGCAGGAAGTATTGATTCTTTCAAACACAGGTTAGATAGTTTTCTTTTAGGAAATAACATTATGGGATACAGAAGTAGTTTGGGATATATATGCATGCAACTGCCAGGAAAGTGGATGACAAACTAGATGGACCTTGGTCTTTTTTGGTCTAGCATTTCTTATCTCCTTATGTAGATTTATTTTTCTCTGACCAGATTCACTCAAGGTCAGCAACTTATGACAAAATTGGTGACTACTCCGATGGGATGCAGTGCAGTCATGGTTCCAACAACTATGTTCATGGGGCAAGTAGTGACAGCTTACCCCACCTTTGCCACTCAGCGGCAACAACCTCAAACACTGTCACTGATTCAAAGCCAGCAAGAGCAACTGCAAACTGTTACATCTCCACAGCAATCCCAAACACAAGCCCACCTCTCCCAGCCCCAACAATTCCTACAGGTATGAATACTTATACATAAGTGTATTAAAAGAATATAATTTCTCATTGTTGGAGGAATTCATTGATCTATGTATAATTATGATGCAACGATAGAACTTTAGGTACAAATTCAGCATCCAGAAATTCTTGGGACACTTTTCTATACTCTTGAATGAAGCATTGAAATGTTACCAATTATAAAGAAGTTCTGATAAAATACCTCTCCTGAAACATTGATTTATTATTGCATTTTCAAATACTCATTGTGTGTTTATATTTTACTATTTACTCATTTAAAACTTTGGTTTAAAGATTATTCTTAATTTGTTTTCTGATAGGTTCAAAATACTGTATTAGAAGATGTTAAATCAATTCTCAGAATACATTTTTTACTTTTTGAACTTAAAAATATTGAGAATGTGAATCAAGGAGTAGAATTAAAAAAAAATTCTCAAGTCTTTTGAAGAATAATCCTCGTGAATTGGAACATAACATAATGACATTAAGAGATACAACAACAATAATGAATAGTTCAGCTAGTTTCAGAGATTTTGATCTTTTAGGTAACATCTAGAAGACATGAAAAGCACTATATCAAATACATGGTTTATTATTAGTAAGAACATAACATAAGAAATGCTAAACGAGAAAAGGTCCATCTTGTTTGCCTTCCACCTTCCTAGTGGTAACATGCACATATGTCCCGAACTACCTACATACTATATCCCATAATGTTATTTCCTAAAGGGAAACGATCTAATCCGTGTTTGAAAGAATCAACACTTCCTGCTTCAACCGTCTCCCTAGGGAGCCTGTTCCACAGGTTCATTATTCACTCACTGAAATAGTGTTTGCGTAGATTCGTTCTGAATTTACCACCCTTCAATCGCAGGCCGTATCGTCTGGTTTTACTATTCTGGACAAGTTGGAATATTCTGTCCTGATCTATATTGTCTTGGCCCTTTAGAATCTTAGAGATAGCAATCATGTCACCTCTCAGTCTTCTGTTTTCCAGCATGATCATGTTGTAGTAGTGGAAGATTCAGTTCAACGTCAAATAATTAGCAAAAGATCGGGAAATGAAAAGAGAAAATCCTGAAACACTCATACTGATCAGAAACAATTTTTTTTCGAATAAGGCTGAAATAAAGAAGCTTTTGATCCATTTGATCTCACCTTTCTGTAATACCAATTATACTATCTTGCCATGACATGGCTTCACATTCTTGAAGAGCAATCTGCTCCTTAAATGATTCCAATATTCTAGCTTCTCACCATTCCAGATAACCTATGCAAGCTGTTGTTTAGTCTTTATATAAATAAATATATCCTAGTGTCTGCTATAAAGTTCAGCATTGAACCTATCCCACTTCTGGTACCTTGGCATATCTGAAAGTATTGTTTTGGGGTTTATGTCACTATCCCATTAAGCATCTTGTACAACTTGCACGACAGAGCAGACAGTGGGAGACTGTTTCCCCTGGTTGGAGAAGCTATAACTAGGGGGTCATAGTCTTAAGGTTAGGGGTCAGCCTTTTCATACTGAGTTAAGGAAAAACTTTGTCACTCAGAGGATAGTGAATTTTGGGTATTCTCTACCCCAAAAGGCTGTAGATGCTCAGTCATTGAACATATTCAAGACTGAGATTGATAGATTTCTTATGGATAAAGGGATTAAGGGATATGGGAATAAGGCAGGTAGGTGGAGTTAGATTAGAAGATCAGCCATGATCTTATTGAATGGCATGGCAGGCTCAAGGGGCTGACTGTTTCTAAGGTGAAGTATCATAAATTACTATTCCTATTAGCTCATCCCTTAAATATTGGTGATCACCCAATTCCTCTCTTCAACACTGCTAGGGTATGGACATGCCTGACAGTGTTGAAGAAAGCAACGGGTAAAATTAAGTGTTCGCAGAATGCTTGGATTCTGTTTGAGGCTAAGATCTCCTGTGTTTTTTGTGTGGTTTTTGGAGGCTGAAAAATATTTAAATTTTTTTGCTTTACGTTGTAAATGCTGTATGTTTATGTTTTAAAATTTAGGCACCTCAATTGCTCCCTGGCAGCCAATCCACCCAGTTTATCCTGTCAGCTGCTTTCCCTCTACAACAAAATGCTTTTACTCAACAACAACAGCTCTCATGGCCAAGGACAAACAGTTTATCGGACTCTTCAAAATCACAACAAGAATAAACTGATGATTTAAAAAAAAAACATATCAACTAGCTATATTAGATATAATTTTAACTTTATTATTTAAATAAATGCAGTATTCTGAACTCTGCTGCTAATATCTGGTGAAACTGATATATTCTAATTCTGGAAATACATCCACTCACCAGCAAGTGCTTGTAAACCAACACAAGATTTTGGAGAAAGAAGCGGAGAGATTTGAAGGACTTTTTATTTTCTTAATTTACAGTTTTCTATTTCCTTGATTCTGCAAAAATGCACTGCCAACTATTGTCCAATTTAGACAACTAACAACTTCAGAAATCCGGAAACAAGCACTAATATAACTTTTTTTCTTTAATGGTGACAAAACAGCTGCTTTTAATGTTTGCAGAGTGTAGTAGCTCCTATGTGCCACTGCCTCTATGATTAATTTGAAATATTATGAAGAGAATTGAAAGGACATTTTGTGTCAAAAGATTATGGATCAGAAAATATTTTCAGAATATTTTATGGAAGGAAAATCTATTGTAAAGATTCTGTAAAATAATGTGTAAATAAATGGAAAAGGAGAGAAATATTTTATATGATGCATGGAAATAATCTATTCATATGTTTGCATTTTGGTACCTATTTTCGGAACGATGCAAAAGTTATTTTAATTTGTAATGTAGCATTCACTGTATATGTCTATGTGACATCCATATGTCATCATTGGTATTTTCCAACCACTGAGGTTAGTTTGTTTACTGTGCTGCTTCAGGGGGTAAAATTGTCTTAAATTGTCATACTGATTTTGAAACAAGTTAAATCATTCTAACATTATGCAATACTGTATAAATCAGGTACTAAGGACTACTTGTTTCCACTTAAATTGGAAAATCTGGATTCCTGTTTTACACTTAATAATAATAATCCTTGCATTTGATACAGTGCCTTTCACGTCTTCTAGACGTCTCAAAGCACTTCACAGAATATACTGTAAAGTGAATTGACTGTATATTTGTGGGCGAAATGCAGCAGCCAATTGTACACAGCAGTGTCTAACAACAACAAAATACAACAAGTCGTGGATTGAAATGACCAATTTATTATTGTTTATTTTTTGAGGGATTATTATCAGGCGTGTGGAGTAAGGAAACTTTCCCAAGATTTCACCCTGACCTGCCTGGAATTGAACCTGGGTCTCTCACTTGTAAAGTGAGTATTGTAAACAGTGAGCTATAGGGCTCCACTGTAATGTTGCTCATGTTCTCCAGTTAAGTCACCTGTGTAAAGAGGTGAAGTCAATATCGCCAGTACTGTCTACAATCTATCACAATTACATAAAATTTGATAAGAATTAATAAATGCTTCAGATCAGGCTGTCGATGAAAGGGATAAATATTCCCAATTTCACTTTGTGCCTCTCTCCCAAACATTAATAGTTATTTTTGTTTAACATTGAGACTACATTAATATTTGAGGAATAGTGTAGAAGGCAGTTATATTAAAATAGGGTTATATTTAGTTCTAGCAAAATGTACTGGCTAGATGACTAAACTGTCAGATTAGCTTCAATTATAACCACACATTATTTGATAGTACAATTACACTACAATTTATTTCAATAGTGTTTACCATATAAAGTTAGGTTAAACAATACACATCAAATTATTAACTAACTGCCATCTTTAATAGTATAAATTTGACCAGATTGTCTCTATTTAAGTTTTTCACAGCCAGGTCCACTTGATCCAGATTTTTCTTTTGGGTTCAATTGTGATGTAATTGAAGTGGCCAACGTTTAAAATTTGTTTGCAGAATATGATTGATGTAAATAAAGTTCAGGGGCAATATTCCAAGAATTCTGTAGCAGTAAAGTTAATAATGTTCACACCAAATGTTGCAGTCATCAAATCTTAATCTCTGTTTCCATATAATGGGACATTTGTATCTTGTGACTTCCTCAATTTAGACTTCTTGAGTAGAGGATTTAAATACTGTAGTGACTAAGTAAACTCCAGTCTCTATTTGACTGTTTCTGGAATTGGCTGTGAGTTTCGCCCACAAAATATACAATCGGTTCACTTTACACTATATTCTGTGAAGCTCTTTGAGCTGTCTCGAAGATGTGATAAGCCTCTATAAAAAGCCTACATCAAATATATATATATATATACATATATATACATAAAAGCCTTAGGTATGTTTCCGCAATTGTAACAATGAACTTCTAAAAGGAAAACAAAAACCAATACAGCTTAAAAACAAACAAAGAAAAATAACCCAGTGATTAAAGCTCACTCTCACTCTTTTTTTGTAAACAACAAATACACTATTTTTAAAATGTTTCAAAATACTGTATATGAATAAACATGTTCAAAAACACTAGGCTGCATATGTTAGGCGGGGATAAAGCTAGTTTTTTTAAATTATTCCCTACATCTTGAAGCATCATGTACTCCATGTTCTCACAATTTACAAACTTTGGATGCTAACATTAATAATAATCCATTATAGCCAATATTTTTCATCTTTTGTTCAACATAATAATAATCCTTGCATTTGATATAGCGCTTTTCATGGTCTTCTAGACATCTCAAAGCACTTCATAGAATATACTATAAAGTGAATTGACTGTATATTTGTGGGCTAAATTAATAAATAATAAATAATGTTTTGAAGTGAAGAATATTGGTAAACGCCAATCGCTTACCTATAATGTATAAAACAAACTGATATTACTGGAATATACTTGTTAGGCTGCATTTGTATACAAAATCCCAAAGTTGTTATTTATGAAGAACCAACACTAGAAAACTAGACAATTTGCTGTGGTCTTAATATATCTGCAAGGTGGTGAAATCACATCATTTATAGCCATTCTATTTTCTCCCTAAGAATGGAAACATTTTATCACACTCATTTTAATTGCTGTTATAATGCATGATGCAAAGCATCTGGAAAAATTCAATGTTACATGTTTCCAAACAAAGGAGGAAAAACGAATTCCTCTTGAAACCAAATTGATTGAAAATGAAACAAATAGTTTGACCTTTGTACTTTTTAAATGTTTTACAGCAACTAATAGTTCCTCGGTAGTATATCAGTTAATAGCTGTGAATGGTATTCAGTGTTCTTTCTACGTGCTGTACAGCTCCATTGTATGCATTGTTTTCTGCTATACAGTTCATGCGACTAAATAAAAGATTTTCGGTGTTCAATATCTGAAAACCACAGTAATCAAGACAATCGGATCATTTTTATTATTATTTTGATTCATTTTTATTACTCCTAAAAAATTGTTTAAAATAGCTATACAGTATTGAAATTGATTTTCTTTGTTCAGCTGAGTATTTGACACCTGTGGATACTCAACACCGTGCTTTTAATAGTATGAAGAGCAATGGAGGGCTTTGAAAGTGAGGACCAGGGGTTTAACTGTATCCTCCGTGTGGTTGGATGTCAGTGGAGTCGGGCAAGGATGGGGGTGATCAGGTCATGGAGCCTAGTACATGAGAGCACAATGGGTTGCAGAGTTCTGGATGATCTGCTGCCTATGGAGGAAGGAGTTGTGGAGGCCGACAAGCTAAGTTTGTTTGTTAAGCCTGGATGTTATGAATGCGTGTATGAGACTCTTGGCAGCCTGTGGTGCGAGCGAGACAGTGGTGGAGCTGGGCGATGTTGCAGAGGTGGGGGATAGGCGGAGCAGGTCATGGCACAATATGGAGCATGAAGGATAGTTGTGGGTGGAACAGGACACAGAGATTCCATATTGGCTCCGTGAGATGCAGAGTGCATCCAATGAAGGGTGATGCTGTCAGCACCCGAAGAATGGAGGCTGTAACGGGAGCCAAGCAGGAGGGCCTTGGTCTTGCTGATATTCAACTGTAGAAAATTAGCTCTCATCGGGACTTGATGTCCAACAGGCAGTCTGTCAGGACAGAAGTGGTCCTGGAATTGAGGATGGAGGCAGAGAGATAGAGTTGGTGTGCACCGGGTGTGTACCAGGTTTCATTGGCAGAAGTGAAGGAGAGAGATGGAGAAATGAGTAGCCTTACAGGTTACATGAACGAATAGCAATTATTGGCCTGATTAACAACAGGAAAATACAACAAAATTACATTTGTAAAGCGCCTTTCACGTCGGGAGGACGTCCCAAGGTACTGAACAGTCAGTGGTCGGGACCCAAACATGGGGGAGGGAAGGGGTGAAGGGAGGCACAGAGGTGGGAAGGCAGCTGAAGACATGGTTGAAAAGGAGGGTCTTGAGATCGGCCTTAAAGGAGGCAAAGGGAGGAAGCAAGGCGAAGGGACTGTGGGGCATGGAGCAGACTGGAGCCCACTGAACGAAGTGAGAGGACAGGTTGGTAGGCAGTCAGCGGTTCAGAGAGGGCAAGGCCACGTATGGCCTTGAAAGCGAGGACAAAGGATCTTGAATTCTATCTGGCAGATTGGGAGCCAATGGAACTGGACAAGGGTGGGAATGATGGAGTATTGGAGCCAGGAGCAGGAAAGGACACAAGTTGCAGAGCTGTTTGTTTACACATTGGGCCAAAAGACCTTTATTGGCATATTTTCCTAATAGGCAGACTGACAACTGCTGTTTTCGAAAGCACCCACATTCATTTTCCTTCTGCCTCGTATCTAAAGGAAATCTTGCTCAAACTGGATTTAGTGCACAAGGTGTGAAGATGTATTGCAGTTCAAGGCAAGGACACTGGTACACTGAAGCCACTGAGACCCTTATCCATGCATTTACCACATCCAAGTTTGACTACAAATGTTCTGCTCACTGGACTGCCCAGCTTTCTTATGCATACTATCTAGAACTCTGGGGCCCACGTTCTTTCCCACAAGCCTATCTGACCAGGCATTACCCAGCTTCACAGGCTCCCCATCCTATAGCAGGTTGAGTTTAAGATCCTCATTTTCACCTTTCTACCCATCATATGGTCCACCCTACCTTTGCAATCTCGATCCCGACTAACCAAACTGCTCCTTTCACTCAGCAGTCATTGGCCTGCTTTATGTCTCCAGCACTTACCCACTTCACTATTGTTGGGCAGACTTCTATCTGCCCCCACTCTCTGGAACTCTTATCCCTTCTCACTCCCTCCTTCACTCTGTTCAAGGACCATCTCAAGACCAAACCATCTCAAGACCAAACTCAGCTTTGAGTTATAATTTCTATCACAATCTCCCACATCTTACATGGGTAAGCTTGCTTGGGTGCCGGGCTAGTGCTATTAGGACGTCCTCCAGACGTGAAAGACATTAATATAAATGTAATTGATATTTTACTTTTGATTGACCATTGCATTAAGGCAAATAAACAGTTCAATCAAATACAAGGGGTAGGAGGAAATGTTTCTCTATTGTTATACTGTATTAGAATTTAAACAATGTTGCCAATCTTAGGTAGAAACAATTCACATTAAGTGTACAGGCTCTTTTTCTAAGATGCAGCTTATTTTTAAACTTTCATAAGATGAATCTGCATTACACAATCGGTAGAGAATCAAAAAAGTTTATTGAAACGAAAATGTTGCTGCAATGCGTCAAATATTGACCAAACATTTATATTGCAAATTAACAATACAAAAGGGTGTATCAACAGCACTTTTCCTACAGACATAAAAATGCCACAAACTAAAAACAAAACCACAAAACTATGATTTAAGGTTTAATAAAAATCAAGTCAATGTATACAATAAAGCTTTAAAATTTTGCAGTCACTAGCCCAAAAATATATCCCGTGAATTCAAATTACTGAATTGCAGCTTTCTAGATTGAAGCACCTTATACTAGAGAAAACTGTAGATCTAAACCTGCCACATTATAATAAATTACAAACAGTCGCTGACCTTCAAGATAAACTCAAAATATTGGATAAAGGAAGTCTGAAAACCCACGACAGGGAATCATAGTGGAAGAAAACATTCTGTGTAGTCACGCTGATGTTTTGAATGGAGCAGAATTAAATTCCATTCCAAAATAAATCCAATCCTGTGGGACAAAATATTAACATTCACGCTTAAAAAAGCACAGCCTTTTTGCAATGTTTTAACCTATGTCCAGCATTTGTATTGTACTATATAATCTTTTAAATGTAAATTTATATTTTTTCATGGTCCTACAAATTAGTCTTCACACAACTCAAAAAGTATGAATTATTCTGGTAATCTGTATGCAAAATGTATTCCACATCTTTGTCATTTTATTGACTAATTTAATGTTTGAAAATTAAGACATTTAGAAATGCAAAGCAAGACAATACTATATGCCTGCTATTATATGGAAGAAATTCACTAGGAACATAAGCAAAATACCCAGAAAACTATATATTGTGTAGATAATCTTCTGTTACCTCAGTTCTAATTATTTGAGCTTTTCTAGCTTCTAAGAAAACACTTATGTTGTTCAAAATTCTTTTCTTCTCCAATCACAAAATATTTCCAAATTCCCTTAGTAAAGAGCATCTTATACAACTAACATATTTACATTTGTGCAAAATGCTCAATAGTTTCTCTTCAGAGTGTGATAAGACCAACTTGAAGCTAGAGAAATAGCCATGAATTGGATCTTAAGTTGTACAAATTTATTCTGGATACAGTAAAAGCCTGTTTATCCATGACCCGATCAACTGTAACAAATGTATAACCAGCACCTAAACAAAAAGGCCCCATTTGATTAACTGGATCTTATCCAGCACAATTGCTGTGGCACATTTAATGAGTCGATTGTTGCACCAGAGTACAGTATGATTAGTTCTGAATGCTGCCAGTAGTGCACTTCGTCATTCTTCTTAAAGGGCCAGTTTTTTCTCTCCCTCTTTTTTTTCTTTCTCTCTCCTTTCTTCCTTCCTTTCTATCTCTCCCTCTCTTTCTATCTCTTCCCCTTTCTTTTTTTCCCTCTCTCTGACGGATACAATGTATTGCATGTGAAACCTGATGGTATCATGGGTTTCTACAATGTTTTGGTGGGGGTAGGGTGGGAGGAGAAAGAGGCAGGGTGAGAGAGGGAAAGGGGAGGGAGAAAGTGGAGGGGGGTTGGGTTTGGAGCTATTGAGCTGACTGACTGAGTGAGTGTGTGTGTGAAAAAGTGAAAGGGAAGGAGGGAAAGATAGAAAAAATAGGATAAACTGGCATTGCCGCTTTAAATATAAAAAAACTCTTCCGTCCGCCATTGTAGAAGTTTGCTTTGTGTGCTGTGTTTATAGTCTGTAATGGATATTTATTGCTTTATTGGTAAGTGTCCATGCAATATTCTGTTATTATGTAGTCTATTATTAATATGGTATGATTAAAAAAAAGTATTTTTTTTTGTGATGGGTTTTTGGGAGCTGGCCGCCCGAATATCCGGCACAGTTTAACTGGCATCGGCCAGGTCCCAAGGGTGCCGGATAAACGGGCTTTTATTATATTTGGTAAGTCAACGTATAGAACTAATTGTTATTAATATCTCTATATCAAACTTAATTATGAACAGATACAACCGTAGCAATAAATCTTGCAAGATAAAGGTGTGCTATTCAGCATGGCGGCAATTATTTTGTTTTAGATGAAAATTTTTATGAGCTTTGAAAAGAACATCATCTCAACTGTATTTTGAAATGTTCTAAATCACTCCAAATTAAAATAGTTGACATGATTGTGCTAATAATTAAAAAAATCAAGTACTGATTTGCAAGATTCTAAAGTAAAGACTTTTTAAAAGTTATTGTTTGGTATTTATATGAAATGCAATATTTCTAATTATATTCCAGGGTAAGTTACTTACCCATTGGTGTTTTAAATGCATTATTTGAAATATTCAGTTGAAAGGATATTACTGAAGTTTTCAGATGGTGAGGTTTTTTTTGCAGTTGAACAAAAACTTGCGGTAACAGAAAAAATAACCTGAAGATACTAACAACTTTTTCTCCACAATTTTAAACAAAACCCCTAAAATACTGCCTGCAAACATTCATCTTAAAAACATACATCATATAGTGAGATTTTGATAGGGGAATAACAGTTCAACAAACACTTTAAAAAAACGTTTTTCACCATAACAATTAGTCAATCAACTTCACAGTGTATCCTGTAAAGTGCTTGGAGATATCTCAATTACATGATAGGGTGCTATTCCAAATGCAAGTATTATTATTTTAATCCTAAAAATATAGCAAAAACAACCACTGCTTCCTACTCCTGATCAAAACATCAGTAAGCCAGCTGATGCCTTATTTCTAAATGACCATCTGGTAACCAGCAAACTACCACGCAACTGAATTGTTAAACAATTTGAACAATTAACACAAACACTGTAATTGAAATGCTCATAATTTAGATGTTGTACTAGCAAATTCAGTTAGCAAAATATATTTTAAAATTACTGAAGTAATTTATTTCATTAATTGCTCATCTCTCCAAGTACTAGCAGGGACACAACAGAGCCTGTCAGACCCATTTTACAAAGATTTTTGCCAAGCAGTCAATTATTCTAACAGATTTACTTGTGTGCTACCTTCCCTTCTAAAGAGGCATCGTTCCTATAGTTAAACCTTTCGTTTGTTATCAATTGTTGTGGTCAAGTATTGGGTCAACGACTTTTGAGTTCATGTCCAGGCTGAGAATCCAGTGCAGTGTTGGAGGGAGGCCAATGGAACGCTGCATTGTTGGAGGTGCTGTTCTTTGGATGAGACAAACTGAGGTTCTCTCTGCCTGTTAGTGTGAACACCTGAAGAATGGACTATTTGAAGAGAGTGGTGTTTCTTCTGATGTCCTGGGATGTCCAGATGAAATTGGTCATTCATGTCACAGCTGTAGGTGGGACTCTGAGTGCAAGTTGGCTGTCATATTTGCCTAATAATAGTTACTACAGTCAACAACGATTCCCTGTGAAGTGTTGTGACATTTCAATGTATTAATGCTCTATACCAAATACAAGGAGTACTGTTATAATTAAGATCTCTGTTCTTGAGAAGTGCTTCTTAAACCTTTTTTTTAAACAATGACAAACCATTTTAAATAAAGAAACTCAAGCCATTCGAGGGGGAAAAGAGGGTGAAAAATTTTACAAGTAATCTCTCGCAGTATAACAGATGGTGAATTGCCTGACCATATAGTAAAGAATGTTCTCGAGCAGACTTTGTAAGGAAAATGTATCATGAAGTGAGCATTGCAATACAAATAATTATTTCACTATTAAGGCCGATTTCCCAATCCCCAAATGATAACTTGATACTGGAGTTCTATCTTACTTGGTGTATCATAGCTGCCTCCAACTTGATTTGCTTTCCATTTTTTTACAGTAGATAATAGGTGCCTGGACACCCATTTCCTGAAATATTTATATAGTAAATTATGACGTGCAGCAATATTGTTTGGGTTGAAAACTCACAAGAGGTTTCAGAATCTACATGTGCATTTTACACATTGCACAGACATACACTACATCCTCTATGTATATGGTTATTCTGTACATATATACACATGCACACAGACACACATATAGGAGGTACAGCTGGTAACAACGCTAGTCTTCTTCTTGGAAAGCACATCAAGTATTCTTCTTAAAAGCCACTGTCTGGACTGATGAATAACGCTGACAGTGCAAATACCAGGAATACAATTCCACCAATGATGGTAACTAAAAACAAAATAGAACAAAACAAATTTTTTTAAAATCATTATTATTATTATGAATTAACACCTACAAATTTGTCAAATCCAATGTAAAACTATACTATTTAACTCACTGGATTATTTTAGCCATGAATATGACAGGCCAAACAGATACTATGGTAGTAGATACCATAGTACAGGTATCACCCGATTTACGAAGTTTCTATTTACGTGATTTCGATTTAACGAAAGTAAAACAAATTTTACACCTTTTTGATTTACAATATTTTGTTTCATTTTAATGAAACAAATGATACTTGATTTTTTGGGGGTAGAAAACAGCAAAATACACAGTATATCTAGTATATTTTGTATACTAACCTGAAATGGGTGTAGATGCCGAGAAAAATACGCCAAACAGTGGCCTAGGCGGAAGTGTATATCTAGTATATCCAAGCTGTTGAACTGGCCAATAGCATGTCACTATGTCATTGTTTACATGACGTCAAGTGGCTGACGGTTGCCGTTTGGATGAGGTGATCAGGTGATCCCCAAGGCCTCGGGGCTCATGTTGGATCCTGTAGCCGTTGAAGTGGAAAACTGCGGCAATGAAGACCCCGGGTCCCTGGGTAAGCCTAGCCGGAGGTACCGCTCCCCTGTGAGCCGCTCTAGACGGTGGATCTGTTCACGGTACGGGACCCGCTCGACTGCCACTGAGAGTCGCAGGACCCGCTCGATGAGGTATTAAATTAATTATTCATTAAATTCATTAAGTCTCATTATCATTAAAATTCATTGTTGTAAAGTGTTATTTTTACTGGGTTTTGGGGCTGAAAATCTTGTCAAAAGAATGCATCTCGGATTATGGGAAAACCGGTTCCGATTTACGAAATTTCGATTTTGTTTTTCAGGAAGGCAACCCTTTTGTAAATCGGGAGATACTCTGCACTGGTTACTTTAGGAAAAGATTGATGAGCAATATTTTGGATAGACCTTCTGCTCCCAGAAAACTACCAATTCTATTCCTTCCCGAGTACAAGGGTTCAAAGAAACAAAATCTCATGCACCAATAAAGAAATTGTTGGTCTCCAAATTGGCACTATACAAATGTAATTTTGTTGTTGCTGTTGTTATTGTTTGGATCTATCAAATGTTAATAGCAAGAGGCAAAAATGGGTTTGATTGCACCCATCGAGCAGTAGGATATTTTTAAAATCGATATATCGAAAAATCAATAAATTGGAAAACATCGGAATGCGCGCGCACTGAACTACAAGACCCAGAATGCTCATCTCTATACACAATGCACAGACCGAAGTGCAAGCCGCCATATTGTATTCATAGTCCTCGAATACAATATACAGGTATGCAAGGGGGGAGAGAGAGACGGGGGGCGGGGGGGGGAGAGAGAGACGGCGGGGGGGGGCGGGGGGGGGGGGGGCGAGAGAGACGGCAGGGGGCAGACGGGGGTGGGGAGACGGGGGGGGATGTGATGATTGGATGGATGGATGGATGGGTGGGTGGATGGATGGGTGGGGGGATGGATGGATGGGGGGATGGATGGATGGATGGGGGGAGGGATGGATGGATGGATGGGGGGATGGATGGATGGATGGATGGGGGGATGGATGGATGGATGGGGGGATGGATGGATGGGGGGATGGATGGATGGATGGATGGATGGATGGGTGGATGGATGGATGGGGGGGTGGGGGGATGGATGGATGGGGGGATGGATGGATGGATGGATGGGGGGATGGATGGATGGATGGATGGATGGGGGGATGGATGGATGGATGGGGGGTATGGATGGATGGGGGGATGGATGGATGGGGGGATGGATGGATTGGGGGATGGATGGATGGGGGGATGGATGGATGTATGGATGGGGGGATGGATGGATGGGGGGATGGATGGATGGATGGATGGGGGGGTGGATGGATGGGGCGATGGATGGATGGATGGATGGGGGGATGGATGGATGGGGGGATGGGAGGGGGGGATGGGGGTGGGATGTGAGAGAGGAGAGAGACACAGACAGAAAAAAACAGAGATGGAGAGAGTGAGTGTGAGAGACACAGAGAGATATTTTCCTCCTGAGGAGATAGGCCCCGAATGCGTGCGCACTTCACAATGCGCGCGCATGCGCAGTACGAAAAGCCTGAAAATATCGATATATAGGTATATCTCGATATGAGCCTATCGATATATCGAAATCGGAAAATTTCCATATCGACGGACCCTATTGAGTACCAGTTTATTCTCTTGCATGTTGTCTAATTGTAGGGTGTACTTGCCAAACGTATGCCACATCTACATCAGGTTTAAGATACATGTCAGAACCACCTCTCTGTTGACTAGTTGCTGCTAATTTCATCTTGCTGTGTATGACATAAGGTCCTCAGTTTATAGACTTCAGCTTTATCCTTTCATTCGTTTGAAAATCTGTTACTTCTTACCAGTTCGAACTGAGATTTTTTGTGCAATCATCCTTCCTCCTACAACTGCCAACCCAGTGCATAGGCAATGGCCTAATGTTCCTCCTACAGCTACACCAAAGGGATCCTGCAAGAAGCACAGAATAGATTACCGTAAATACCCGCATATAAGGCGCACTTTTTTTCACATCGGAAGATCTCGAAAGTTGGGGGTGCGCCCTATACGCAGGTACAATAAATTTTGAGCCTCGGAAATACAGTAAACAGGAGGGGCGGCCGGCACGCTGTCAGCCGAGGTTTAGACACTGTGTCCGGCGGCGGTTGGGAAGAGTGGGTGACAGGGCTTCGGCCTCAGCCACCCGGGCAGCGGCAGCAGCAGCGGACTTCAGTGCCGTGCCTGCTGCCTGCCTTCTGCCGAACCCAGTCTACCTCCCTCCCTGCCTCCCTCCCTCTCTCTCTCCCTGCCTCTCTCTCCCCCCCTGCCTGCCTCCCTCCCTCCCTCTCTCCCTGCCTGCCTTCCTCTCTCTCCCTGCCTGCCTTCCTCTCTCTCTCTCCCTGCCTGCCTGCCTCTCTCCCTCCCTCCCTGCCTGCCTCCCTCCCTCTCTCCCTCCCTGCCTGCCTCCCTCCCTCCCTCTCTCCCTGCCTGCCTCCCTCTCTCCCTCCGTGCCTGCCTCCCTCCCTCCGTGCCTGCCTCCCTCCCTCCCTCTCTCCCTCCCTCCCTCTCTCCCTGCCTGCCTCCCTCCCTGCCTGCCGCACTCTCTCCCTCCGTGCCTTCCTGCCTGCCTCCCTCTCTCCCTCACTCTCCTGCCTCCCTCCCTCCCTACCTGTCTCTCCTGCCTCCCTCCCTCCCTGTCTGTCTGTCTCTCCTGCCTGCCTCCCTCCCTCCCTACCTACCTGTCTCTCCTCCCTCCCTCCCTCCCTCCTTACCTACCTGTCTCTCCTACCTACCTGTCTCTCCTGCCTCCCTCCCTGCCTGCCCTGCCTGCCTGTCTCTCCTGCCTCCCTCCCTACTGCCGGGAATATTATCGAAAATGCTTCCGTTTTTTTTCACCAATAAAAGGTCAAAAGTGGGGGGTGCTCCTTATACGCGAGTGCGCCTTATATGCGGGTATTTACGGTATGTTGTTAGAGAAAATGAACAGAGTATTCAATACATTAAGATATAATAAACCAGTTCAAACACTGTACACTCTGATTGGGAGTTCAGAGTAATTATCATGACTCACTGGGCATCCTTGGAACTGGACTGGAGAAATCTGAATCTTTTCACAAGATTGTTTTGGATGAAAAAAGGCTCCTGGTGCATCCTAAAGTATTGTTCAAGGTTTACTTTTTCAATCCCATTAAAACATTAAAAAAATATATTATAACACACCTTTATGAAGTCCCCTCCCAGTCACTTTCTCAAGGCAGAAGAACCTTAGCTGTCTTATTGTTGCTCATTCTTCTAACACTGGAGATCATCCTCATTGCTATCCTCTGTATTGACTATAGGGATGTGCCAACCCTTTATGTTGAGGAGCGCAGAAATGCAAACAGTATTCTAGGTGTGGTCTGACCAGAGCAAATATAGCCCAAGTATATCCATGGATCAGATCTGATTTAGCACCGTAGCCCAGCAACCTGTTTGCTTTGTTCTTTGCAATCAAACATGGTTTGTGGTGATATTATACATGGAATCCTAAAGGCAGAATTGATTTGTGATTTCAGAATAACCAAGGACCATTAAAGCTATTTATACACAAAACAAAAAACATCTATTTTTCACTTCCAAGATTTATTATGAAACAAAGAAATCTACAGTGCATTTGGCCCATCAAGACTGCACCAGTTCATAAAGCAGGGAGGTCATTTATCCCAATACATAGTAAAGCTACATTCTTTCATATATCTACTTCCCTCTTGAAAGCTACAATGGATTCTGCCTCCACCACTCTACTCGATAGAACATTCCATATCCCCAAAACTATGGGTGAAAAGATTCCTCCCAAGTTCTCTTTTCATTGTTTTTGTAACTATCATAACTATGTTACCTAGTCACCGAATCCCCCATCAATGGAAATAACCTCAATTGTTACCATCAAAACCCCTCATAATTTTGTGTGACCATAACAGATCTCTCAGCTTCACCAATCTCTTCTCATAACTGTACCCTTCATCCCTGGAATCATTCTCCAAAACCTTCCCTGAGACCTGTACATATTTAATGAAATGAGCTGCCCAAAACTGAACGCAGTTCTCCAACACTGGAGTAAATCTCACGTGTGTAAATCTCCTGAACGAGCTATGCTGTACACGCAAAGCAGCATAATCACTCCCAAAACCCACTCTACTCATACCTGGAAAACATACAGTGCATGCCTATTTCCAGAACCTATTATGCACTCTGCCAAAATTTTACTTCAAGTCTAAGCTACAAAAGATTAGACCTGGAAAGGTTAATGCCCACACTGAGTGCAAGAGTTTTTTTTTCTCGTGCTGTCACTCTCAAGCAAAAATATCATTCACAAGTTCAATGCCCATTATTTGAATTAATTTTAATTAATTAAAATGAGACCGACAAACCCACCTCTCTCGCTGCTAACACAATTGTTGTCAGCTGTGATCGATCTCCCCACTCTGCCAAAAAGGTGAGGGTAAATGCCTGAATGAACACTGGGGAAATGCAAGGCATTCTCCTCTTGTGTGGCAGATGTGTTGATGCTCCAATCTCAAGATCTTGTGAGCCATTTCCTAACTTCGATCTCTGAAGCTTTAACATAAGGAGAAAGAAAATGGATTAGTAAAAATCCCACAAAAATCCAAGGTAGTTTACTTTAATGAAATCTGGCAGTACAATTATAATGTTTATTAAATTTGGATAACAGTTTAACTTCAAGATTTAAAGTAAACTAAAGATTAGTTTTATGTTCACCAACAATCCCCCAGATAAAATTGGTGATTCCCTTTGTGGCTGTTTGTAGGCATTGCTGTTTTAAATTGGCTGCTGCATTTGCCTACAAATACTCATTCACTAATCTTTGCAGTACAATCTTGAAAAGTACGTTAATACGTCTCAGTGTCATGGTAAGTTGCAATATCAAATGCAAAGGATTTTATTACTTTTATGAACTTGGTTGAACGTAAGAATCGATTGCTTATAAATTGAAATAAATCATTGAAACATTCTCAGTAATAGTATAAAGCACAGTGTGCAATTGTGTTTGAACATACATCTTCATCTTTCTTTTTGATTTCTGCTTGTACTTCTTCCAGCTCCTCCTGTCCTTCATCTGGGCTCATCTTTAACCCCTCCCATAGCATCCGGAAGCCAAATATTGCAAACAACGCAGTCGAGACATAGTATGTATACTTTCGTGGAATTATTGTAGTAGCATAGCCAAAAAGAACTGTAACCAATAAGAACACAATATAAATAAAGAAACATACTTTGATCACTATTGTTTAGAATATTTCTACAGGTTAAAGTGCTATTTAGACCAAATTAAAGGAAATCCCAGGCAAAAAACACCTTATTTGATTGATAATAAGGACATTATCACACACAAAAAAATAGCCAATTCTGCAATCTTACATCTCAAAAGGCTACAATGCTTGGCATAGCTCAGTGGTTTCCAAACTGTGGGGCGTGCCTCCCTAGGCACGTACCGTTGGTGCCTCCCTTGGCATGTAATGTTGGCTGTTGAGGGGAGGCAGAGCTTCAAAGTCTGGAGCCCCCAAGTGCATGTGGAGCCGAGGTGGGGCTGAGGACCCGAGTGTGCAGAGTCGAGTGGGGGGTGGGGGGGGTGGCAGGCAACGAAAATGTTGCTGAGTTAGAGGGGGCGCCACTGTTCAAAGTTTGGAAGCCATTCGCATAGCTGAACAACTGATTAGATCTATATAACTGATGTTAATTAACGCCTGCATTGCCTACAACAATTAGAAGGCAAACAACCACTTACTATGTTGCAATCAAAATTGAGCACATTCCAGTCACTAGTTTGTAGCATTCATTTATAAACCAGTTAAGGATGCAAGTTATAAACCAGTCAGGCATTGAATTCCACAGTTAACCATACAACATATAGTAAAAGCCCGTTTATCCGTCACCCTCGGGACCTGGCCAATGCCAGTTAAACGGCATGCCAGATACTCGGGCGGCAAGTTGCCGAAAGATAAGATCCGGTGATTCGAATGGGGACTTTTTTGAGGTGCCGGTTATACGGAAGTTACAGTTGATCGGGTCACGGATAAACGGGCTTTTACTGTAGTTGTATCCAGCAAAGAAAAAAATCTACAGCTAACAACTTTGAGTAATCGGTCCAATCCTTTCAAAAATGGTGCATCTTTCTGGAAGAAAACACGAGCTCTAAACATCACTGCTTTAAAAAAGGTAAATCACTAACCAGATAAACAGGTCATTAATCCCAAAGCCAGCATAGCTCCAGCAAGGACTGTCAAGCGATTGTAGCGCATGGCCATAATAGCTGCGATGAAGAATGTCTTGTCACCAAGCTCAGAGACAATGATCACCGATATGGCAGCAACAAAGGCATGTATGAATCCTAAATTCTTCTTGGTGACAGATTCATCACTTACAGCCTTTACCACAGAATGTGGTGAAGGCATTTTCTGCATCATAAGAAACAGATTATCAGTAAAAATGTTAGTGAAAGCAACCAGTTGAAAAAAACATTTCTGTGAACTACACATTTGAAGTGTTTTGTATAATGTGTCCTTCCCTGTTCTTTTCTTAAAATCCATTAAATATTTGATTATTCTCTCATTGTATTACTGAACCAACACACTACACAAATATTGAAACATAAATCTTCCCACTAAAAGAAAACCCAAACCAAAAAATGCAATGATTTAGGAACATTGGCAGATTAAACACATTTCAGTGAATCTTGACGCTAATCTCGTTAGCTTTAGGTCAGGCACAGTGAGCAATTTATTAAATTATTGAATAATAAACCTTGTGTTTCATACAGCGACTTATCACGTCTTCTAGACATCTCAAAAGCGCTTTACAGAATATACCGAAGTGAACTGACTGTATATTTGTGGGCAAAACACAGCAGCCAATTGCACACAGCAGTGTTCCACAAACAGTCGTGGATTGAAGTGACCAAGTTATTATTGTCTTGAGAGATTATTATTACGCATATGATGTAAGGAAACCTGCCCAAGGTTTCGGCCTGTCTGGAATGGAATCCAGGTCTCTCGCTTGAGAGGTGAGTGCTCCATCTAATCAGCTACAGAACTCCATGCTGGAAGTATAGTATGGGTCTACCAGTATCATGAAAACTAAGATGCACATTTTCTGAATTTTGAAGCGTTTTTGCAGCTGAACCTGAAGTCCTGCTATTTTGTGAGTCTGAAACTTACATACAGGTTTTCTTATTCCACATGCCTAATAATAACCCCCCACAAAAAATAATAAATAAGTCATTTCAATCCACAACTGTTTGCTATGCACAACTGGCTGCCATGTTTCTTCCACAAATATACAGACAATTCACTTCACAGTATATTCCGTGAAGTGCTTTGAGACATCTTGAAGATGTGATAAGGCGCTATATCAAATTCAAGTATTATTATTATTATTTGTACTCTATCCTGCAGTGATCAGGTTAATATTTTCAGCTTGTTTTCCAATTCAGACATGAAATTTTCAAGTATTAAATCAATCAGTAAACTCCCCCCTGAACCAATGCAATATTTTCAGTAAAGCCAACCATCGGCAGCCAAAACATTTTTCGATAGACGTTTGTCTCCACTCAGAGAACTAGATGGCACAAATTAAAGTTGCAAAGAGCAATTTTAGGACCGTCAGTTTTCTGCTTTCAACCCATACTGTAATTAACCAGAAAGGGTAGTTAAGTCTAGGACACTAAACTCATTTTTTTAAATAAATAGTATGAATCTGTGATGGTAGGGAGAAGTGTAGGGAGGCGTTCTGGAATGATGAGATAATTGGAGGTTTGTAGCTCAGTGAATGGAGCACTCGCCTGCAAGCGACAAACCTGGGATCTATTCTAAGCAGGGCGAAATGTTGAGCAAGTTTCCTTACTACATCCACCTCTGTTTACCTAGCAGTAAATGGCTATTGGTCAATTGGCGGATAACTTTTCCGGGAATAATAATCCTTTAAAAAATATGTTATAATAATTTAGTCACTCAATCCATGACTGTTTGTGGGACAATGCTGTGCACAATTGGCTGCCATGTTTCTCCCACAAATATACAGCCAATTCATTTACAATATATTCTGTGAAGCCCTATGTGACATCTTTAATACCTCTATTACCAACTATCTGTCTCTCCCTTTTATGTACCTTTGCAAATTATAACTGCAGATACTGTGCTCAGGGCTGACAGGTGCAATTACATACTCTTCCGGTGCTAACTCTGGGATGTTTAAAGACAAGGACCAAAATAGAGTGGAGAAAACGTTTTGAAACTAGGTATGCTTCACTTGTAACATGATCAGGATGAATCCAGTTTTGTCTACAAAGCAAAAGCTAGCCAATTTGTCAGTCGGTCTTGCTCAGTGAGGTGCTATTAACCAAATTAAATAGACTGCACTAAGAAACTGCATCTGTAACTTGTAACCTAACCACAAGTGCAATGGTAAAAAGAGATAAAGCTTGTTATGTACAAACCAGTCTGATGAAGCAAATCAGATAACCAAGCAGAGAAATACTAAAAACATTAGAAATGGATTTAAAGGGGAAGTGAATAGATCACGAAGTTTGAGTTAAAAATCTTTATCTTGGTGTCCGGGCCAACAATCTCCCAAATAAAATTGATCATTCAATTGATGGCAGTTTGTGGGACACTGCTGCACACAAATTAACACTATGTTCAACTACAAAAATATAGTCAGTAATACTTTTCAGTATTTTCTATGAAGCTCTTTGAGCTCATCCTCCCAACATGAAATATGCTATATTAAATCTATGGATTGTTATGATATAAATAAAATCATGCACTGTTGTAAATCCATAATAAATGCAAGTACAGTAAAAGCCCGTTTATCCGGCACCCTCGGGACCTGGCCATTGCCGGTTAAAGCGCGTGCCAGATATTCGGCAGAAATCGCAAAAACATATTTTTAATGCATTTTCCCAAATAAATTCCGGTTAATCGAATGCGGACCTTTTTTTTGCAATGCCGGTTATACGGAAGTTACGGTTGATCGGGTGCCGGATAAATGGGCTTTTACTGTATTGATTTTTAAAAAAACGTAGATCCTTCAAAAGACCTCCTACAAAGCACCAGTAACAAATCTGAAAAATGCATTAATAATTAGATATATGCATGATCATTATGAATTAAATGACTATGCGTGGCCTTGGCTATACATCTGTATAGCATCTTTCACGTTGGGAGGAAGTACCAAGGTGCTGGACAGTTAGGGATTTGGAACCAGAGTGGTGGGGGAATTGTGATCAGGGAGGGTGGAGGTCAGGGAGGGTAGCCAAAAGCATGATCAAAGTGGAGGGCCTTGAGATATGTCTTGAAAGAGGCAAGGGAGGGTGCGAGGTAAAGTGGGATGGAGTTCCAAAAGGTGGGGGCAAAGCAGCTGATCCCCCAAACGCTGATGGTGGGGCAAGCCGGGCAGAGGACATGAAGCAGGCCGGAGCTTACTAAGCATAGCATTACTGAGACAGGTTGATATGACTTAGAAAGGTTTTTAAAAGGAGAGACTTCAGTAGTTCCAGAGGGTGGGAACAAAGTGGGTGTAATCTTGCCTGCTGATATTGATGGACTGAAGTGACAGGCAAGTGTGGAGATTGAGGAAACAGGACAGACAGAATATGGATGAAAGACTTAAAGGAGAGTTGAGGATCGAACAAAATGCAGAGGTTTCTGTGCAGATTCCATAATGTTAGACATCCATTGGATAACGTTTGATAACCTCACTTGAAAAGGGAAATAATTGCCCTTGTGAGAGCATATGAAAGGATAATAAAGATATCAGATCTTAGCAGCTAAAGAATGTGGAAAGCTTCTAGTTGATCTTGCTGAAAAAGGGACTTCAAGGTGAAGTAAGAAGTGTACAAAATTGTGAAGAGATGAATACAATTGATACAGACAGCTTATTCAAAATGATTAAGATTTAAGAAGGGTTCTACTCTACAAACTAGGAAATAAGGTTTAAACATACACATAAACGAATATCATCCTGACGTGAAAGGCGTTATACAAGTATAATTTTGTTGTTGTTGTTGTTGAAACTGCACTGCCATTCTGGCCAAGTTGAACCAGGCACACTGTGTACATATTTGATCATTGTGACAAACGGGAGGCCATTCAGGCCACAGAGACAATACAAAGAAGAGAGATAAAGTTGACTTGATACTGGAGAGGAGCTTTGCCATACATTTTTCCGGTCAGCCGGATGTGACACATGCGTAAACGCTTCACCGCGCTTGAGCGTTCCATGCATCCTACCTATTCGTTGACATTCCATTAATTGAAATGGAATGTGCAATCTCTTCCTGGAGACATAGCCTGCTTACCTAATTCCAGAGAGTATTAGGCACAGGTTTGTCAAGGCTTGGGGACCTCAGAGTGTACACCAGCTAAACCCGCAGTGTGGCATTAAAAACATTGTCTGGTGAGTTTTCTCTTTCCCCCCCACACCCACCCTCTCTCTCTCCCTGCCTCTCTCTTTCTCTCATCCCACCCCCCCACCAAAACAGTGTATAAACCAACAATACCGTCAGGCTACACAGGCAATACGTAATATCCATCAGAGAGAGAGGAAACAAAAGGGGAAGAGATAGAGAAGAAGGAAGGAGAGGGAGAGAGAGAAAGAAAAAGAGAGAAAAAGGAGAGTGCCCCTTTAAAAAGGACCGGAAGTGCACTACCGCAGCATTCAGAAATCATCGTACTGTCCTCTCCTGCGACAAGCGACTCACTAAATGCGCCACGATTGTGCCGGATAAGATTCGGTTATTCAAATGGCGACCTTTTTTGAGATGCTGGTTATACAGAAGTTACGGTTGATCGGGTCACGGATAAACAGGCTTTTCCTGTATCCTGATGACAGCCCAAAGCAGCCAATTGTGCACTATATCCCACAAATTATTATTTATTTTCTTGAGGGATTATTATCAAGCATGTGGAGTAAGGAAACTTGCCAAGGTTTTGCCCTGATGGACTTCGAACCAGGTCTCTCACTTGTGAGTGCTCTAACCATTGAGCTACGGGACAATTTTTGTTCAAGTGCTGCTATAATCATTTATTTAGCCTGCTCCTTGTGTCTACTAGGCCCCTGTCATAATGTTTGGCTAAGGGGTATTTTTCCTTACATTTGGTATTGCATTTTTCACGTCAAACGATTGTGGATTGAAGTGATCAATATCTTTTAAAAAAAAAGAAATTATAACCTACAGAAAAGCTATCTAACCCGACGCCAAGTGCACATAGTTTCAGTGTGTTCTGAGGGACAGGCACGGAAGGTTAAGGCATTCAGAACAGCAGGTGAGAAGACCCTGATGGGAGGGAGCCAAGGAGGGTCACTTCCGTTATCTAACCAGTGTCCGAGACCCCGGTTATGTGTCGGGGTTACGCACCGGTTATGTGCCGACCCTAGTTATTTGACCCCCCCCAGACCCTAGTGATTTGACCCCTCCCAGACCTTAGTGATTTGACCTCCTCCCAGACCCTAGTTATTTGTTCACCCCCACAAGACCCTAGTTATTTGACCCCCCCCTCCAGACCCTAGTGATTTGACCCCCCCTCCAGACCCTGGTTATTTGACCCCCCCCTCCAGACCCTGGTTATTTGACCCCCACCCCCAGCCCTTAGTGATTTGACCTCCTCCCAGACCCTAGTTATTTGTTCACCCCCACAAGACCCGTTATTTGACCCCCCCTCCAGATCCTAGTGATTTGACCCCCCCTCCAGACCCTAGTTATTTGACCCCCCCTCCAGACCCTAGTGATTTGACCCCCCCTCCAGACCCTAGTTATTTGACCCCCCCTCCAGACTCTAGTGATTTGACCCCCCCACAAGACCCTAGTGATTTGACCGCCCCCTCCAGATCCTAGTGATTTGACCCCCCCTCCAGACCCTAGTTATTTGACCCCCCCTCCAGACCCTAGTGATTTGACCCCCCCTCCAGACCCTAGTTATTTGACCCCCCCTCCAGACCCTAGTTATTTGACCCCCCCTCCAGACTCTAGTGATTTGACCCCCCCACAAGACCCTAGTTATTTGACCGCCCCCTCCAGACCCTGGTTATTTGACCCCCCCACAAGACCCTAGTTATTTGACCGCCCCCTCCAGACCCTGGTTATTTGACCCCCCCACAAGACCCTAGTTATTTGACCCCCCCTCCAGACCCTAGTGATTTGACCCCCCCTCCAGACCCTAGTGATTTGACCCCCCCTCCAGACCCTAGTGATTTGACCCCCCCTCCAGACCCTAGTGATTTGACCCCCCCTCCAGACCCTAGTTATTTGACTCCCTGCCCCTGGTTATTTGATGTCCCCCCGCTCCCACCCCAGACACCCCAGACATCATTTGACCCTCCCCTGCCGCCTGGTGACTGGAGGCCCTGGCGCTCTCTCCTCACCTGCTGTACCTGCAGCCCGGCCTCGGCTTTGACCGGCCTCTTCTCCTCTTCCTGGATACCGGCCACACCGGCCACCGTGGAATAGAGCAGGAAAACCGCGGCCAGAGCAGCCGCCGCTCTCCCCAAGACGGGACGCCGCCGCCCGGACATGATGGCCAAGAGACAGGGAGAGAATCTACGAAAGGAGCCGGGCGGCAGCAGGATTGAAGAAGCGGAGAGACGCCGCTCATTCAACTTTACCCACCGCCATCGCCAGCCGAACCCACACGTCAATCCAACGCGACTTCTAGTTCTGCCCACTTCCGTCCCGCCGATTGGAGGAAACAACGGCCGTCTCCCGCCGATCTGGAATTTGATTGGTGCGGGCCCCCTGTCAGTCGCGTGACGTCGACACTCACAGGTTAGGTTGTGGCTTTTCTTGTGACGTTCAGAGCGCGCGGCGTTAACGGATTTTTAACCAGCAAAAGCCCCCAGTACGCCTGCGCCAGAGCGGCATATGCCCTGCGCATGTGCGAGTATTTTCTTCCTCTTTCACCCCCCTCTCCAGCTCATCAGTTCCCTGGGCTCAGCATAACCTGATCTGCTAGACATTACCTGGGAGCGGCCCTTGTTTGTGCACACATGCTCATACATGTTCATACATCTAGGGTTTGAAATCCACCCTGACCCACCTTGCAGAGAAGTAATAATGATTATAATACTGCGATGATGGCAGACTGAAGGGCTTTCAGAAGGGCTTGGGGGAGCAGACCACACATTGTCAACTTGTTAGAATAATATTATTGGCTGCAAGACAAGTGCTCCAGCCACTAGGCCACAGGAGCTGCGCGGAATGTGCAGCAAATGAATGCAAAAAAAAACAATTACACACTGTAACTTACTTTTGACTTCTGAGGTGACATTGTTTCCTTAGTATTATCCGAATAAAAGTAAAATCAATGGTACTGACAATGAGATCTGCAGTTTAGCAGCCAATAATATAGACAAGAAAGGTTCAATCAAGGTTTGCCAAAGTAAAAGATAATGGTACAAGAACAACTTGGATTTATGTAGCGCCCTCCATGCCAGACACGAGTCTCAGAGAGCTTCACAATAATGGACCCTGAGGCCGAGACGGGGAGCTAGGTGATCAAAAACGTGGTTGAAACGAACATGACATTAAAAATAGGAAAGGAGGGGCCGAGGCGAAGGTAAGGAGGGCGTTCCAGAGCTCGGGGCAGAGTGAAGGCACGGACACCGACAGTGGAACGGAGGGTTCGGGGGACAAGGAAGAGGCCAGACCCAGTAGAGCAAAGGCAATGGATACTGTTGCGAGGAGAGAGGAGGTCAGAGAGGTAGCGGGGTGCAGAGTAGTGGAGGGATTTGAAAATGAGTGAGGATCTTGAAATTGATCCGCTCCGAGACGGAGCCAGTGCAGTCTGGCAAGGCCTGGGGTAATCGGAGCGAAGTTCGGTTCGGGCGAGAATGCGGGCGGTGAAATTTTGAATGAGCTGGACTTTATGAATGGTGGCGGAGGGGACACCGGTGAGGAGGGCATTGGAATAGTCCAAACGAGAGGGGAGAAAGGCATGGACCAGGGTTTTGGCGGCTTTTGGGTGAGATATTGGTGGAGATAGGCAATGCGTTGGAGATGGAAGAAAGCGGTGCTGGTGAGGGACCGGATGTGGAGGAAAAAAGGATAGTTGGATAATTGGGGGTCGAACCTGACAGTAACATTAATCATAGAATCATACAGCACAGAAGGAGGCCCATCGTGTGTGCTCAGAAAAGAGCTGTCCAACTCAATCCCACTAGCCCGAAACAGTGACTCACTTTACTTTCTCCATAGATGCCTGACCTGCTGAGTGTTCCCAACTACTCTGTTTTGTTTCTATTTCCATTGCATGTGGTTGAAGCCATGGATTTGAATGAGTTTGAAGTTGTGAATGGCCTGGGACCCAGCTGTAAATACAGTATATAGTCTAAATAATTCTCGTATACAAGTCTAGAAATAGTCTATAGTGTTCTAAACTATAAATAGTCTTAAAGACATATTTTTGAACTATATAGACTAAAGATGTGTCTTGTACTGCACTGATGCAAGCGAGACGACCTGGGTTTGAACAAAAGCTTGCCTAAGATTTCACCTTACCCGGAGGGTAAGGTGAAATCTTAGGCAAGCTTTTGTTTTTCTAGCAGTAAATAGGAATCTGGCTGTTAGTCGATTGGCAAAATGCTTTCTGGGGTTTATAATCCCATTTTTCAATCACCCAGTGGTCGAGAACACTAGGCACTCTCGTTATTCCACATTCCGTGTTCTTAAAACTGCTAGATATTTTAACATTGTACTGTAAATTATTGCAGTATGGTTTTAAAAGTTATAAATCCTCTTTTGCATGGATATAAACTAATTGAACAATTATTTTAGGATTTACATTGATTTACATATAATTTCCAGTGAGGAAACAGATCATTTGTCCCAATTCATCTGTGCCAGTGTTTAGACTGTAAATAAATCTCCACCCACTCATTACATGCCTCGCTATTTCCTTCTCCCGCATATGTATATCTAGCTTTCTTTTAAATGGATATATCAGGCAACAAGATCCCATTCTCACCTGTGTGAATTAGTTCTTCCTAAATTATCTTTTAGATCTCCTAGCCACTATTTTGTATGTGTGTCCCTTGGTTACAGACAAGTGGAAACAGCCTATTTATGCTGCGCTTATTGAACACTTTTAGAATCTTGAACACCTGTATTATTCTCTCCTCTTTTAAACATCTCCTCTCCAGTGGAAAAGGCCTAACATATCCAGTCTATGTTGATAACGGTAATCCACTAGTCTTGTCAGGGCAGAGGTCACATATCGGGGGACACTCGATAGTCCGAAGGTTCATTAGTCCGAAGGTTCGATAGTCCGAACACACACATTTCCTATACCCGGGGCGGTTACCGTGGTTACCACTCGATAGTCCGAACTGACAATGAAATAAGGTTCGTTAATCTGAACATTTGGTGCATTAGTCCAAAGTTTAGGGTTGGGGTTAGGGTTAGAGGTACGGTTAGGGTTAGGGGAAGCTTCGGATTAACGAACCTTCGGACTATCGAGCGACAACCCACATATCTAATGAAAAAGTTACATCAGTACTACTTCCCTCTAATTATACTGGGTGGTGGATTGCTATAAATGGGTGATATCATAGTGAACTAACAACATTTGCAGATTTTAAGTTGCAATAAAGAATTGCATCTCAGGATGCTGTATTTTACACGGTGCCTTATCATCTTATTGAGATGTCTCAGAGCACTTCAAGGATTTATCGTGACCTTCGTTGTAGGCAAACACAGCACGGATCTGATTATAGCATGAAACAATTCCGGAGCACATAGACACATCTCGTGGAAATTCCTGCGCTGTTCCTAGTTCCTAACATCTGGTGGAAATGCTCAGGAGGGTATTTGCTGGCTTCCTGCATGGAGGAAGTTAAATCAGCTGTAAGAACCCAGAACTGCTGAGTGGTGGCCATTTTTATAGCATGTCCATTATAAAGTGAGGTCTGCGATCATGGACCCAAACCACACCTGTATAATTGGGACAGACTTTATGAATTAAAACAATGTATCTTAACTAAAACAAAATCTAGAATATTGAACATCTACTTTCAGTTCAGAGTGATGCGAATCAAAGTACTGAACTGTCAGAAAATAATAGTTTTGCTAGATTGTGTTTGGGAGCTAATTTTTTTTTAAAAAGGTTCATTTTTTTGGATGTTTAATTGTGGTTTTCTTCACTCTGAAGATTGAGAAGATCGAACGGAATTCACAATAAGATACATCATAGATCGCCACAGGAGATTGTTAGCCTGACTGACCTGATAATTTGATTTTGCACCAGAAAGATTTGGATCAAGAGAACCCTTTCAGCTCTTTTGATTCATCTTTTGGGAATACTAACTATTCCATCTTCCCATTATAGCATCAAAATCTTTCTAATCGTCCTCTTGGTAATCTGTTCCGGCTGTTGTTACCATCTGTGTAATCATCTTAGTGTCCATCTGAAATCTGCCTTTCATTTAACTTCTATATTACCAGCATAAGAAACCACAAACAATAACCTGGAATCTCTGTCAACATCAAACTTAGCTCACCAATTTTAGCTATTGAACAGGCTCCTTAAGGTTAACTGCTTCGCATATGAAGGCTTTAAAAGACCTTTCATTGTAGATTACTGTAGATGGCAAATATCACCTCAGAAAAAGGCAAAGTGCAAAGAAAACAAAATTTATTTTTGAGATAAAAATGTACAAATAAAAAACAATGTAGATGTAGAAAACCAATACAAAACTAAAATATTAGAGGTATGAATGCTTTGCGCTTTTTTGGGTAATTCTTAAATGTTTTGACATAAAATTCATGACTGTGGAGTGCCATCATTGCATGACTAAACAATACATACAGCACCACAAACCACCAAGCAAGGTGTCGTCCTCCAAACACCATGGCCAGAGCAAGGTAGATCAGCAGCTCTGCGAGGTAGTGGGGGCAGGAGACCTGTTCAAACCAATCGCCGTAAGGAATGCTGTGATTCATGTTAACAACTTCACCTATAGCAAACAAAAACAGGAAAGTGCTTTAGTGTAACTCTAACACATTTCCAGTTAAACAGTAGCCATTTGTAAACTTAACTTAGTTATGTCATGATGACATAACTAAGTTAAGTTACGAATAATAATACGAATGCACGAGTTCCACAATCATTAATTAAGGGCAATGGGAAGCAATATTTTTAAGTTTGCAAATATTCAATACAATCCTGAAGTCACACAGTACTGATTCAGAAAAACACATAGAAAATACCCAAAGATTTTACCTATTTTGTTCTTTCGGAGACTGGCCAGTATAATGTGACATTTGTGATGATGAAACGTTGCCCAGAAAAACAGTGTTAATCCAGCTATATGATACCACTGGCACTGCACAAGTAAATCCTGAATTGTGTAAACTACAAAAGAAGAAAAATATTTAAAACTTAAAACACAAAATTAATGTTTTATAGTTTCAATCTTAGCTAAATATCCAGCTTTTTTAAAATCTTGTTTGCAACTAAAATAGCTCAATACTACATGACGGTTAAAAGAATAATGTGCAGAAAGAACAAATTTAAGGTAACCTAATTCAAAACAGATACAAATATTAACCATATAATGCAAATGTAAAGATTATGCTGATATACAAAATATAGTCTAACTAAGAAACCTCCCTGGATGACTAAGGAAATCGGGGCCAAAATCAAACAAAAAAAAAGAGGCTTATGATAAGTGTCAGGCTCAAAATTCAGAAGGGAACAAAGCAGAATATAGGAAGTGTAGGATAGAACTAAAAAAGGAAGTTAGAGGGGCAAAGAGACTGCATGAAAAACAATTAGCGAGTAAGATTAAGGGGAACCCTAAGGTTTTTTACCAACATATTAAGAGTAAAAGGTTGGTCAAGGAGAGGGTGGGGCCAATTAGGGACCTAGGAGGAAATCTCATTGTGGAGGCAGAGGGCATGGCTGATGTACTGAATGAGTACTTCGCCTCTGTCTTCACAAAAGAAAAGGATACAGCCAATGCCATGGTATTAGAGGAGAGGGTAGGAGAAATGGATAGAATAATTATAACCAGAGAGGAAGTGCTAAAAAGGTTGACGTCGCTCAAGGTGGATAAGTCACCTGGTCCGGATGGGATGCACCCTAGGTTACTAAGTGAGGCACGGGAGCAAATAGCAGGGACTCTGGCCACGATCTTTCAATCTTCCTTGGACACAGGGGTCGTGCCAGAGGACTGGAGGATAGCTAATGTTACTCCCTTGTATAAAAAGGGGCAGAAGGACAAGCCTGGTAACTACAGACCAGTCAGTCTAACGTCGGTAGTGGGCAAACTTCTAGAGTCCATAATCAGGGACAAGGTAGATCTTCACTTAGAAAGATATAGGCTAATAAAGGACAGTCAACATGGATTTGTTAAAGGCAAATCTTGCCTTACAAATCTGATAGAATTTTTTGATGAGGTAACGGAATGGGTGGATAATGGTAGCGCAGTTGATGTAGTTTACATGGACTTTCAAAAGGCATTTGACAAAGTGCCACATGAGAGACTTATTTTGAAATTAAAGGCCCATGGCGTAAAAGGGACAGTGGCAGCGTGGATCCACAACTGGCTGCGAGACAGAAAGCAGAGAGTTGTAGTTAGCGGCTATTTTTCAGACTGGAGGGAAATGAGCAGTGGTGTGCCACAGGGATCGGTTTTGGGACCATTGCTGTTTGTAATCTACATCAATGATCTGGACTTGGGTGTACGGAGTACAGTTTCCAAGTTTGCAGATGACACTAAGTTAGGGAGAATAGTAAACAGTGAGGAGGATAGTAGCCATCTGCAAGAGGATATAGACAAATTGGTAAAGTGGGCAGACACATGGCAGATGAAGTTTAATGCAGAGAAGTGTGAGGTGATGCATTTTGGGAGAAGAAATGAAGGGAGGCAATATAGGCTAGATAGTACAATTTTAAATGGTGTAAAGGAACAGAGAGACCTGGGGATTTGTGTTAGTGACTCGTTGAAGGTGGCAGGACAGGTAGACAAGGCTGTTAAGAAGGCATATGGGATACTAGGCTTTATAAATAGGGGTATAGAGTACAAAAGTCAGGAAGTGCTGACTAACCTCTATAGGACTTTGGTGAGGCCTCAGCTGGAATACTGTGTTCAATTCTGGTCACCACACTACAGAAAGGATGTGAAGGCATTGGAAAGGGTACAAAGAAGATTTACTAGGATGGTGCCAGGATTGAGGGACTTCAGCTATGAGGAGAGGCTAGATAGGCTAGGATTATTCTCTCTGGAGCAGAGAAGATTGAGGGGAGACCTAATAGAGGTTTATAAGATCATGAGGGGTTTCGACAGGGCAAATAGAGAAAAACTATTTCCACTCGTGGGTGAATCTGTGACTCGTGGTCACAGATTTAAAATAGTTTCAAGGCGCAGTAGAGGGGAGCTGAGGAGAAATTTTTTCACTCAGCGAGTTGTTCGAATCTGGAATGCATTGCCTGAAAAGGTGGTGGAGGCTGATTCGATAACAACTTTTAAAAGGGAATTAGATCTTTATTTAGGGAGAACGGGTCTATTAGGCTATGGGGAGCGGGCAGGGCAGTGGGATTGAATCGCTCTTTTCAAAGAGCCGGCACAGACTAGATGGGCCGAATGGCCTCCTTTTGTGCCGTAAAATTCTATGATTCTATGAAAAAGTAGCCAATTGAATACATTCATCGAGACAAATGCATTATTTAACCATATGTGTTAAAAAATGTATGAAATGATTCACTAAATATGTTCATATACAGGGGCAACAAATTAATGAATTACTCAACTGGGTTGAACCTTTTTGCTCTGATAATCCTTGCATTTGATGCAGCACCTTAACATTTTGTTGGGAAATCTCAAAGAGCTTCACGGAATATATTGTAAAGTGAATTGACTGTATTTTGTGGGCTAAAGAGCACACGTTTCATAAAATCAGTTTCCAATCTTCACTAAGACAAATTTAAATGAGTTCCAAGATGCAGGTGGATGGATTTTCAGAAATGAAATGGTAATATTACAACCAAAGCTCAGGTTCATTCAAAAGTGGGCATTCCCAGCTTGTAAAGTGCCCTTACAATTCTACTTCTATTTGCCTGCTGATCCTTCTGATGTGAACAGTACAAATAGTAAACCTGTGGAAGTAAACACCATTCTCCCTAGGGAAGCAGAAATGTTGATTTCTTCAAAAACAGATCAGATCGTTTTCTTTTAGGAAATAACATTATGTAAATATCACATAAGATAATATCACAATTTATACAATGCCCTCCATGCCCAGCAGGGTCTCAGAGTGCTTTCTTATGCTGTGAAAGGTGCTATATTATTTGCAAGGATTATTATTTATGGAAATACAGTCAACCCTTGCTGAATGCGACTGTCTCGAGTACAGATCGCCTATATGCGAAGAAATAAATGCGGCACTTTTTTTGCGTAATGCGAGTAAAACTTGCATATACGCGTTGGCTGGCCCTGCGCGCATGCACATTTGGGAGGACGACAGCAATTCCCGACAAAGTCCCGCTGATTCCTCGGCTGGCTGGCCCATTTGGGAGGACGCCAGCCCCGCGCTCAACATGCACTTGGGAGACACACTTTGCTCGGCCTCGGAGCAACCTGAATGGCAGTGAACAGAAGAGACAGAGAGAGAGAGTCTCCTAATACTTCCAGAATCAAAGGTAAAATAATTTAGGCAAGCTGTGGTAGTGTAAGGCGCTGATTTATTGTCTCCAGTGAGTCAGTGAAATCGAGGAGAGTGACGAGCGGGGAGAGTGGGCCAGCTGGGATGTAGCCTGCCTCAGTATGTCATTGGTTCTGAGCAGATTCTCCCAAATGTGGGAGTTTTAAAATATGCAAGCTGCAGGAAAAAAGAGCTTTGCGTGTCCGTGTCCCCATTGCAGTGTTATTTGTACAACGGGAGAAAGAAGTAAAGACAGCAATACAAAGTCAATCAAACTACCTCTGGTTGATAATGCAAACATTCACTCAGTTCAGCTGAGCAAACCATGTCTATTTCAAGCAAAAGTTATCAATAGCGGTTAAGATTGTGGTATACGTTAATGGGAGAAAATGGTAATTCAATAGATTAAATTCTTCGCACTTGCTCTGCATAAGTTTTTTGCAACAACTGAACAAGCAAATTAAACAGATGCTTACCCTTGGTTCCTAGAGTTGGTCCCTCACAATACACCGTTAAACCAACAAGAAAATAATAAACTAAACCCCAAATGTACTGTACGGGATGAATAACTCCGTTTGAAAACACAGAGATGAAAAAGCATTCTGAGAGACGTCGAAAAGACTGCATCCAAAGCAACATCTGAACAAGCAGAACAGATAGCTCATCCCCTGAAAAGTGTAACGGAAATTACAGGTATTACAAAAGTATTTGTGTTAATAATAATAATAATAATAATAAAATCCGTGCATTTGGTGCAACGCTTTTCACTTTTTTTTAATATAGATGTCTCAAAGCGCTTCACAGAATATACTGTAAAGAGAATTGACCATATATAAGTGGATGAAACACGGCAGCCAATTGCGCACAGCAGTGTCCCACAAACAGTCGTGGATTGAAATTATCAATTTTTTTTATTGTTAAACTTGCCCAAGGTTTCGCCCTGACTGGAATTGAACCCAGGTCTCTCACTTGTAAGGCAAGTGCTCGAACCACTGAGTTACAAGACTCCACAGTGTTAAACTGCACTGAAATCTATGACCACTACACATAATTTGTAATAGTGTGCAAGCAACCCCATTCTAATGAGCACGATAGCTGGTCAACACTTCTGCCTTCACAGAAAGATGGCCAGCTCTGTTAGTACTTCAAAACATCAGCTGGCGAATGGGAAGACAGGTTAGCCAGCTTCCAGGTCACTGGGTTTCCACCAATGTCACTTCATTTACATGTGACATTCAGCTAGGATTGAATTATTTTTACTTTACATATGAAAGAACGGAGGCTGTTATTTCCAAAGGGAGCAAAGAGCTCTGGGATTACCATTCTCGTCAGCGAAATCCATACATTGGCCTACTTAAAAACAGACTCACAATTAAACACAGGCGCATACCCCATCTAAAACTAGGGGTCATCGTCTGGATTAAATATTAACCATTTAGAACTGAGTTGAGAAAACATTTCTTCAATCAGAAGGCAATCAATTCATGGAATTCTCTACCCCAGAAGGCTGTGGATGCTCAGCCATTAAACATATTCAAGACTGAGATCGATAGTTTTTTTTAAAACCTAAATGGATTAAGGGATATGGGATAGAGCGGGCAAATTGAATTAGGATAGAAGATCAGCCATGATCTTATTAAATGGCGGGGCAGGTTTGAGCGGCCAAATGGCCTACACCTGCTCCTATTTATTATGTTCTTATGTAATTAAATACGATTTTAAAAATTAAAAATAAAGCATCTTAATACTCGCCAGACTTCCTGTGTAATTGACTTCCAGAAACAAAGCCGATTAGTCTTTGAAACCATATCGGGAAAGGTTGACCCAAAAATAGATTCTGGCCAAGAAGTAAAAGAAGGAGACTGTTCCAGGTCATCGAAACCACATAGAAATGAGTGAACCATCTGCACAGAGAAAAGCAAGAGTCAAAGCTATACATTTACTGTAAACACATCCAAGAGAATACTTTTATACTTGGGGGTGGGGTCAATTTGTTATCCGCCTGCCTGAAAGCAAGGAATATCAGAACAGGGGAAAGGAACACTTTGCCACTCAGTACTTCTCAACTCCTATTCAGATCATCCAGAATTCTGTAGTCACCCTCAGTCTTCTCCCACAGCAGGCTTAATGACTCTATCACTCCTATCCTCACCCGACTCCACTAGCTTCCAATCACACAGAGGATACAGTTCAATATCCTGGTTCTCACCTTCAAAGCCCTCCATGTCGTTGCCTCCTCCTTACCTCTGCAACCTCCTAACCCCCCCCACCAATCCACTCACTCCCTTCACTCAGTGGACTCCAGCTTGGTTCACGTCCCCCTCTTTGCCCGCCACACCATTGGTGGGCAGGACTTCAGCCACTCCGCCCCAAGCTTCTGGAACTCCGTTCAGCACAGTCCCTCCATCTCACCCCCTCCCGTGCCTCCTTCTAGATCCCTAGGAACCTCTTCGAATGAATCTTCAGTTATTCTCTATCGCCCCTGACCTCCACCCTCCCTGATCCTGACTTCTGGCTGGTTCGAGGGCCAGAGCTGGTACACATGGTGCAGGATTCCTTTGGACATACTAGGGGCAGTGCAAGCTGCATACCTCCACTGACTAGTAGATAATATGCTCCATAACCGTTAAAAGGTGTCAGCTTTGAGACGTCTGGAAGTCGTGATAAGGCGCTGTATAAAATGCAGGGATTGCATTGGAACAGACTAGGAGGCCGTGGAAAGAGAGGTTAGAGTGGGAGTGGGAGGGAGTATTAAAGTGGCAAACGACCGGCACCTCAGGGTTGCACTTGTAGATGGAATGGAGGTGTTCAACTAAGCGATTTCCCCCACTCTGCGTTTAGCGTCTCGAGTGCAGGAGACCACAACATGAGCAGCGAATATTGCTACTAAAGGGGTTTCTCCTAGTGTAAAATTGATCATTCACTTAATGCCTCTTAAATCCCCGCCTTGTTTAGCTACGCCACTCCAGATTTTCCGTGATCTTCTGATTTCTAATTTCACAAGGTTCCATCAAGTTAAACGTGTATGTTCCACTTGTCTGTTCAGTATTTAAATCAAATAATCATCTCATATTACATTAGCTGTGTCAGCATCCGCATGAGCTGGAACTGCTCACGTGATATATAAGATTATATAAGTGTCAGCAAAGTTTTTTTAAAAAAAAATTTGTTTGCTACATCAGCCACTCCCACAACAAACACCCACACGGCAGAGGCCAGTGAAGTCTGAGGAGTGCGGTGTGAATGATCTATTGATCAGATAACAATAATAATCCTTACGTTTTGTATATAGCGCATTTCAAGTCTTCTAGGCGTCTCAAAGCGTTTCACAGAATGTACTGTAAAGTGAATTGACTGTATAGTTGTGGGCGAAACGCGGCAGCCAATTGCGCACGGCAGCGTCCCACAAACACTCGTGGATTGAAATGACTCATTTATTATATTTTTAAGGGTTTATTATTAGGCACATGGAGTAAAGAAACTTGCCCGGGGTTTATATCTGCCTGGATTTGAACCCAGGTAACCCGTTTGTAAGGCGAGTGCTCTAGTCACTGAACTACAAACTCTACTGATGTGATCAGCAGCAGTGTGAATGCTCTTATTGATCAGGTGTGATCAGCAGCAGTGTGAATGCTCTTATTGATCAGGTGTGATCAGCAGCAGTGTGAATGCTCTCATTGATCAGGTGTGATCAGCAGCAGTGTGAATGCTCTCATTGATCAGGTATGATCAGCAGCAGTGTGAATGCTCTTATTGATCAGGTGTGATCAGTAGCAGTGTGAGTGAAGGCTCTTATTGATCAGGTGTGATCAGCAGCAGTGTGAATGAAGGCTGTATTGATCAGGTGTGATCAGTAGCAGTGTGAATGAAGGCTCTATTGATCAGGTGTGATCAGCAGCAGTGTGAATGAAGGCTGTATTGATCAGTTGATCTGATCACTAGGTGTCTGTGTGTGTGTGTGAGAGACACAATAGGCAACACGAGTAAGAACACAACCCGTCTCTCTCTCTCTGTCTCTCTCTCTCTCTCTGTCTCTCTCTCTCTCTCTGTCTCGTTACCTTTTGGGGAGATCCCAGCGCTGGACCCAGGGCGGTCGCTGCCGGGGGGATCCCTTGGTTTTCCCGTAGCTCAGCACGTCCCGGAGCAGGACGGCGACGACCCCCGAGCCCCGGGACAGGGCCCCGTGACACAGCAGGGCCGAGAGAAACAGCGAGGAGAAAACCAGCCACAACAGGCCCAGGCCTGGCTCCATCAGCAACATCCGGGAACATGGGGCCCGCCTGGGGAGGAGGGGCCTGTGTGTGTGAGTGTCTGTGTGTGTGTGTGTGTCAGACAGTCTCTGCTTCACTATAGGGCACAGAGCGTCCACTCACACCGCTCCTCATCACAGCTGATCAATAGAGCATTCACTCACACTAATACTAATACTGATCACAGCTGATCAATAGAGCATTCACTCACACTAATACTGATCACAGCTGATCAATAGAGCATCCACTCACACTAATACTGATCACAGCTGATCAATAGAGCATTCACTCACACTAATACTAATACTGATCACAGCTGATCAATAGAGCATTCACTCACACTAATACTGATCACAGCTGATCAATAGAGCATCCACTCACACTAATACTGATCACAGCTGATCAATAGAGCATTCACTCACACTAATACTAATACTGATCACAGCTGATCAATAGAGCATTCACTCACACTAATACTAATACTGATCACAGCTGATCAATAGAGCATTCACTCACACTAATACTGATCACAGCTGATCAATAGAGCATTCACTCACACTAATACTAATACTGATCACAGCTGATCAATAGAGCATTCACTCACACTAATACTGATCACAGCTGATCAATAGAGCATTCACTCACACTAATACTAATACTGATCACAGCTGATCAATAGAGCATTCACTCACACTAATACTAATACTGATCACAGCTGATCAATAGAGCATTCACTCACACTAATACTGATCACAGCTGATCAATAGAGCATCCACTCACACTAATACTGATCACAGCTGATCAATAGAGCATTCACTCACACTAATACTAATACTGATCACAGCTGATCAATAGAGCATTCACTCACACTAATACTGATCACAGCTGATCAATAGAGCATTCACTCACACTAATACTGATCACAGCTGATCAATAGAGCATTCACTCACACTAATACTAATACTGATCACAGCTGATCAATAGAGCATTCACTCACACTAATACTAATACTGATCACAGCTGATCAATAGAGCATTCACTCACACTAATACTGATCACAGCTGATCAATAGAGCCTTCACTCACACTAATACTGATCACAGCTGATCAATAGAGCATTCACTCACACTAATACTGATCACAGCTGATCAATAGAGCATTCACTCACACTAATACTGATCACAGCTGATCAATAGAGCATTCACTCACACTGCTCCTGGTCACAGCTGATCAATAGAGCATTCACTCACACTAATACTGATCACAGCTGATCAATAGAGCCTTCACTCACACTAATACTAATACTGATCACAGCTGATCAATAGAGCATTCACTCACACTAATACTGATCACAGCTGATCAATAGAGCATTCACTCACACTAATACTGATCACAACTGATCAATAGATCCATCAGCTAGTGTCACATTCTGTACTACTGCCCAGATTACATTGACACTGGTACTGATAATGGTAATAATAATAATTGATATTATTGTTTAATAGATATGATCATTTATCAGATCAGATACGGGTCAGATCTCATCTGATCAATAGATCCACCAGATGGTGTCAGATTGTGCTCTGTGCCTGCCCCCGGTGCACCATTGACACTTTGCAGAACACAGGACAGTACTTTCGCTTAAACTATTTGGGGAATAAACTATTTGGTTCTTAAAGGGGACATTGGGAATACAAAGGGAAAGAGAGTCCCTTGTAATTAAAATGTCACTCCTATCTGCATTTCTCAGAGAAGGAACTTCCATTTATGAAAATACGGTTTAGTTATTGGCATTGTGAAATTCTTGCTTTTCTACATTACATGGAACTCACTTGGCAGTACCGAGGCTGCCCTGGCAACATAGGCAACAACAACAACTTGAATTTGTACAGCGCCTTCACGCAGGGTGGCGTCCCAGAGCGCTTGACCGTGGCGGAGTCTGACCCATCGTCAGAGGAAGAGGTGACTGTAAGCACGATTGAAAAGGAAGGTCTTTAGCCGGGATTTGAAGGTGGGGAGGGAGGGGGCAAGGAGGAGGGATTGATGGAGGGCGTTCCAGCGCTTTGAGATTTAGTGTCATTTCCTTGTTGTTGTTGTCGTAGCTGAAAGCACCACTGCCGATGGTGGAGCGGAAATGACGAGGGACAAAACGAGGCCTAATCCAGCCGGGCGGAGACAGCGGGTGGTAGAGTGGGGTGGGGTAAGCAAATTGAAAAGGTAGGGAGGTGCGGGGGCATGAAGGGATTGGATTTAGGTGATGGGATTGGAAAGGAAGGCTTGATAGAGAATGGATTTTCCCTGTGGTGGAGGGATCCAAAATAAGTGGCCTCAATCTTAAAATGAGAGAAAAATTGATCCTTCAGACAAAGTTTTGTGAAGATATGGATCACACTGTCACTAAATACAGCATGTACAACATCAATTTGGACATTTAATAAGAACATATCTACTTGGAAAGGAAGACTATTAATAGATATGGAGAGACGATATACATGGAAATTGGATTAAAAAATCTACCATGATCAAACATTAATGCCCTAATGGGTTGAATGGTCTCTTCCCTTTTCTACATTCTTAAATGAGTTTCTGAAACCATGCAGTGTTTAAAACCCACTGAACTCAATGGCTATCCTTTAATGGTTCTGTGAGTTTCAGAATCAATCTTGGCCCCAAAATTTGCAAACCACTGTAAAACTGACAGCACCTCGTTGGTTCTATGGTTCTATAAAGAGGTCTGAATCCAGAAAATGTTACAACCTATTTCTCACAGTGTGGTATTAACCAGATAAAGATTGGAGCAAAATACTTGCCAGAGTATACAGATCCATTAAAATGTAATAATCAAGAAACAACAGTGGCACCTACATTCGCCTTACTAAAATATTGACTCTACCTAATTCACCTTGTTAGAGACTTCATCACTCACCTGGACTACAATCGGTTGCCAAACCCTACAAATTCTAATTGGTGCATAACCCTAAACAAGGTTAATGTAAGTTGTTGCCTCTGCCAGAGAGTGTGTATTCAAGTGATGGAACAGTAAGAATATTGACAGCCACCTGGATGGCACAGTCTCCAGGTGTTCACTGGATTTATTCAACACATAAACAAAGGGTAAGTGAGTTTTGACATCTAAATTCAGCACCGTATTACCTGATCTGCTTTGTGAAGTATTTTCCAATCAATTTCCACTAAGCTTGAGTTGTGTTCCCAGTTAATGGATTTATAAATCAAATTCAGTCAGGAAGGTTTAGAACATACATATTACTGTGTGAAGCATTGTTCTCCTTAACTGAACGCACAGCACAAAACTCTCCCCCTCATCATCTAGTTTATGTAGCTTGTTTAGTGCTGGATAATAAGATGTGGAATTGATAAAATGAAAGGAATCTAAAACTCTTAGCTGCTCAGTCTTACATGTGATGATAAATCCTGACAAGTGTTGCAAATACCAACCAGCCCGCCCCCTCCGCTCTGCAGGCTCTGGCTTGCTCCACTTCCCCTGATCCATCCGCCCCACCCTTGGCGGGCGAGTCTTCAGCCACTCTGCCCTCAACTTCTGGAACTCCATCCCAAAGTCCCTCCACCTCGCTCCCTCACTGGCCTCCTTCAAGTCCCGCCTCAAAACTCTCCTCTTCGATGGTTCCATCGGCAACTCCTGCTGGAAATCAAACCCAGGTGTCTCGGTTGTAAGGCGAGTGCTCTAAATAGGATGATACAGTATCTAGATTGTATTGGAGTTTACAACAAATATGAGCACTTGCTTCATGACTCACATCCTAACTGGCTAACTGAGGCTAACTGATGAAATGATGTTAGAGATAATTCTTTATAACAGACTACTTTTTAAATGAGAATAATAATAATCCTTGCATTTGATATAGAGGCTTATCACGTTGTTGAGACATCTCAAAGCGCTTTACACAATAATAATAATCCTTGCATTTGATAAGTCGCTTTTCACATCTTCTAGACATCTCAAAGCGCTTCACAGAATATACTGGAATGTGAATTGACTGTATATTTGTGGGCATAATGTGGCAGCCAATTGCACACAGCAGTGTCCCACAAACAATTGTGGATTGAAATGACCAATTTATTATTGTTTTTTTCTCGAGGGAATATTATCGCATGAGGAGTAAGGAAACTTGCCCAAGGTTTTGCCCTGACCTGTTGAAAATTGAACCCAGCTCTCTCACTTGTGAGGCAAGTGCTGTAACCACTGAACTACAGGACTCCAATATACTGTATCAGATGGTGAAACTCAATTCACTAAAACTAAAGTATTGAATAAAGAAGCGTTTAGTATTCTGTTTGGATTGTGATTGTTTTACTCATTATTAAAATCAAGAAAGATGGAAGGAAGGAACCTTTCACCTTGTGTCGAATCCTCTCAGGGTTTTGAGATGTTTCTTTAGTAAATTCCATTCTCCCAAATTTTTCTCTTTAGTGTTGATTGTTTGGTGTAATTCAATACAGTACAAGTGCTCCAATCTGACTGAAATTTTTTGAGTCATGTTTCATTAATCATATACTATTAAAGAAAGTGTTCTGTGTCATTAGAGCTCAGAACTTGAACTGAAACATTACATCAAAATAGAAATGGTGACCTTTGGGTTGAGCTTTCTTTTCAAAACGTATGTTTATTTTCCAGGTTTCTGTGTTTCTCTGAGGCCAATGTGGAAGCACTGATTCTAATTATTCCTTGTTCTCCTCTGGGTATCAATGTTTCATTAAAATCCCCACATATTTGTTTGTGTAATGTGCAGCATTTCAAAAGTGTTAAATGTGACTCATTCAAAACTAGATTGAAACAGTTGAATTTTAATTTTCTTCATCTCACCTCTGGGAAACACGTTGCTGAAGTGAAATTTTATACCAATGGAATATCAACAATTTCAACTTTGCCTGCCGGAGTTATTGTCTAACTACAAACTTCTGTATAAAATGCTCTGTACATTTACATGCTCAAGTATGTGCATTTATGTACATTATTTTCTACCGAGGTCAACCAAATCTGTTAGAAGTGAAAGTGTAGACATAAGTGAGGCACAAGACAAAAACAAAATCACATTTATAGAGCGCCTTTTATGTCCTGTGAATCACTTTGAGAAGTATTGATTAAGACATTATACCAAATGCCAGGATTATTTTTATTGGGTTATGAAAATAGCTGATTGCTTTGAGTCTGTGTCATAGTGAAAATTGTGAACAGCAGCTCCTTAGGAATACTCAGTGATAGTTATTCTCTAAGAGCTCAGTGGGTAATAGCAGCCCTTTTAAATGGATGGTCTCCTGATACAAAATACCGTCCATGTATCTGTTAGGCATCAGTGTTAATATTTGGGTCACAATTGGCCCTTTCACTCACACAAGTGGACATCTACCCATCAAGATATCAGAGGTCACACTGATGTGACCCGAGAGAAACGTGAGTTGATGAAATAGCTATTAGTCCGAACTGCAAGCCAGACAGCTGACATTCAACATCACTGATGCACTTAAGCAGATACAGATAACAGAGAGCCAGGGGCCTTAAGTGGTTCCCCGCTCGTATCAGTCAGTCTTACTTCCAGCAATAGGTGTTGGGTATGGATAGAGTGCTCCTAACAGTCTGGCAGAATTGATGTTATCGAGTTTCATGTCACTTGCTTTCACAATGATATTAACACAGAATGAAATGCAGTCACTTCCATTTCACTTTTGAACCATTTGTATTTAGTTTGGACTGTTGCTAATCGATTGTTAGTCGACTGGCAGATTGCTTTTCCAGGGTACTCCTTCAAACCAAATAATAATAAATTGGGGGAGGTAGCCATAAGCTTTGTCGAAGAGGAAAGTTTTCAGGTGGGACTTGATAAAGGGGAGAAGGGGGGCAAGGCGGTGGGATTGAGGGAGAGTGTTCCAGACTTTTGGAGGCATAGTGACTGAAACGGTAACCTCCGATGGTGGGGAGAATGGTGCGAGGAATGAGCAGGAAGCTGGTTTCAGTCAAGCAGCGTGAAGAGGTCGGAGAGGTAGGGAGATGTCAGAGAGTGAAGGGATTTGAACACAAGTGTGAGGATCTTGAAGTCGATCCAGTGATGGGGAAAACAATGGAGCCTGGCCAGAACTAGTGAGATGTGGGTACGGAGTTTGGTCCAGGTGAGTATGTGAGTGACAAAGTTCTGAATGAGCTGGATCTTTTTCGTAGTGGAGCTCTGGAGACCAGTGAGGAGTCCGTTTGGGTAATCCAGGCAGGAGGTGATAACAACAACAACAAAACTACATTTGTATAGTGCCTTTCACATCGGGAGGGCGTTCTAGGTGCCTGAGCTGGGGGTGTGGCTTGGGGAGGGCAGGGGTGGGGGAAGTAGGTTGATCAAAAGAATGGTTGAAGGAGGGCCTTGAGGTGGGTCTTAATAATAATAATAATCCTTGCATTTGATGTAGTGCTTTTCATGTCTTATAGACGTCTCAAAGCGCTTCACAGAAATACTGTAAAATGAATTGACTGTACAATTTATATGTGTGTGTAAAGCAGCAGCCAATTGTGCACTGCGGTGTCCCACAAACAGTCGAGGATTGATGAGTTATCAGTTTCACTCTATTAGTACGGAACTAAACTGGTCATTTAATTTAAGGTAGAGCTCTTTCTCCATTCTAAGATCTTTGGGAAGGATTCTGTCTGATCATGGAACACTAATGGATACTTTTTCACAATTTGCTTAAAGCACTTGGTTGAAGCGGATGGAGATTGAATTTGCATATAACTAATCTTAAATGCTTGTTGCTGAGATATAGGTGCCAAAAGGGAAAGAAAAGAAATCCATTCCCAGCATTAATAACTTACTTTGATTATCAAAGAAATGCAAAAGTCACAGAGGTACGCAGATGACCCTGCTACTCTTCCAATAAATAACAGATTGTAGGATAATATATTGTAGGCTCCTCTCTGCCTATCTTCAAACCACACTTGAAGACTTGCCTCTTCGCCTGTGCCTTTGGCCACTCATCCCTCCATCCTTTCCCAATTGACTGCTCTTAGAGCAGTCAATCGGGAAAGACTGATTGAAGCTGTTTAGTTCAAAAGAGCCTTGGTACCCGTTTAAAGGGGATAGAAATGCAGCTGGAGCGTAGTTCAATGAAACCCAAATTCACCAGTGGTTTTGAATGGTTTCCTAAGTACTGTATTTTGTTGTTATGGCTACATGTAGTAGGACCTGTCATAGTTATATATTAGGGTTGCACTTCGAGGGATTGCTACTCATGTATTGTTCTGGGCTTGTCCTATTTGACTGAAAGAGGTCAAGGTATAGAGATGTCTTGAATTCAATACTACTCACTGAATGGTGTCGAAATTAAGCATTCTCAAATCTAATGGGGATTCCTGTAAGCCATGGAAAAGCCAATTCAAAATGGATGGGGTATACTTAACACCTAATAATAATTCTATAAGGCTTTGCTAGGTGATGTCTGCTGCACATCCCTCGCTCCTTTGCTCCACATTTGTCAGTTGTGCTTTGAGACCAAATGCCCTCTGGAACTCATTGGCTCAGTTTCTTTATCTTGGCTCCTCTCTGCCTATCTTCAAACCACACTTGAAGACTTGCCTCTTCGCCTGTGCCTTCGGCCACTCATCCCTCCACCCTTTCCCGGCACAAGCCAGGCCACTGATAAGCACTCTGAGATGCAGCCTGCGTGAAGGGCAATACAATAATAATAATAATCCTTGCATTTGATATAGCGCTTTTCACATCTTATCGACATCCCAAAGCGCTTCACAGAATATACTGTAAAGTGAATTGATTGTATATTTGTGGGCAAAATTGTGATAGCCAATTGCGCACAGCAATGTCCCACAAGCAGATGTGGATTGAAATGACCAATTTTATTATTGTGTTTTTTTTGGACGAATTATTATTAGGCGCGTGGAGTAAGGAAACTTACCCAAGGTTTCGCCCTGACCTGCCTAGATTCGAACACAGGTCTCCCCAGCTTGGTCTCCCGAACTTGCAAGACAAGTGCTCTAACCACTGAGCCACAGGAGCTCCGACAACAAGTGGTTGTTGTCCTTTCAAAATGAATATTGAAGTTTTAGACTGATGACGCAAGGTAGCATTTTAAAATAAGTACAGTAATCAAAACAAAGCAGGAAACCTAGTGTTTGGTAACCTAGTGTTTGGTAAAAGTTTGAACAATACATTGTAATTGTCTTCCCATGTAGAAAAATGCTATGAATTTTTTTTTCTGGGGAATACTTTGTCTCCTATTTAAACCTGTATTTTAATAAATCAGATTTTAGAACCAAAGAATGTTCAGCAACAGGAAAAGGCTATGGCCTTCTGATCATACATAAGCAGTTCAACATTTCATATCTGATAGACCATTATAACAAAGGTTGCATTTTTACAATGGGGGTTATTCTCCACTGATGAGTTGTAAGTTTACCAATTGGTATAGAATTTCAATGGAACTTATTGGAAATATTCAGTTTCTCATACTCATCTTCTAATGGCTCAGTCAGTAGCATTCTTGCCTCTGAGTTAAAGGTTTGTGGCCCATGTGAAGACATCGAACTCACAGACTCGGTCGACACTCCAATATAATGCTAGGGGAGCATTATTGGACAATCTTTCGTTTGGTTGAGATACTAAACCAAAGTTATGTTTGCGTCTTCATGGATATGTTAAAGATCACAATGCAGTATTTAAAAGAGAAATCAGGTTTTCTTGGTATGCTGGCCAACACCCATCCAAATAAAATTGATCATTCACTTCTGCGCCTTGGCACATCCTCCCAATATGAAAGGCACTATACAAATGTAATTTTGTTGCAGTTGTTGTTGTCATGGCTCTTTGTGAGATATTGCTGTGTGCAAATTGGTTGCTGCGCTCACTAACTGAATACACAATTACTAACGACACTTTATAGAAAATTGTATGAAGCTCTGAGATTTCCTGCTGATGTGAACAGTGCTATATCAAATGCAAGGATTAGTTATATCATGATAGGGTTCCAATGTTGGCTAATGTTAAAGAACACTTAATTTCACTGTTCTAATAGTTTTGACCTAATGTACTGCAATAATCAAAACAAAGCAGGAAAGATATGTACAGGAATTATTGTACAACAATAATTGACATCTCAACCGCGGTCACCTTCCTCCCCCTCCCCTGGCTTGGCCCCGGGATCCGTTATTAGTAAGCACTCTGAGACGCTGTCCGGCAAGGAAGGGCGCTATATAAATCTCTATTGTATTTCTATTTCCATGAACAACAACAAAATTACATTTGTATAGCGCCTTTCACATCAGGAGGACGTCCCAAGGCGCATTGTTTCAGACCCGGATAGGAAAGGTGGAGGGAAAGGAGGGGATTTGGAGTGAACGATGGGACTGTCAAAGAGGAGGGTCTTGAAGCGGGACTTGAAGGAGGCCAAGGTGAGGTGGAGGGACTATGGGATAGATTTCTAGAGATTTAGGGCAAAGTGGCTAAAGGCTCGCCTGCCAAAAGTGGGGCGGGTGGGTCGGGGGACGTGGAGCAGGCCAGAGCCTGCTAGGCAGAGGGGGAGGGCAGGTTCGTCGGGGGTGAGGAGGTTGCAGATGTAGGGTGGGGCAAAGCTGTGGAGGACTTTGAATGAAATATATTTTGCAGAAGTTTTAATTTGTATGAATTTTCAGTCTGGCTTGAGAACAATGTATACCAGAGGATTCATAAATGATTATCCTTTTTGTTATGTTATTGTTTTAAGATCTTCTTTGTTGTCTTAAAACAGTCAAAGGATCCTCAAAATGTTTTAACAGGTTGTCAAAACAAAGTTGAACCTGATCCTGATAGATTGCATTCCAAAGCAGGAAATTGGGAATGTTTTGGAAGCTTTCCTAATGACATTGTTATTATTTTTTTCTAGAATAATTCTTTTCAGTTCATCGGGTTGATGGATGCTTGCCACTTGCAGCTGGCAAAACTTCCCTTTGAGAATTACTGTGCTCTAACCCAGAAACACAACACATGTCTAATGAAATAGAATTTCAGCAGCTACTTTAGAAAATACATTAAATAGCATGATACTGGATCATCACTTGCTTTCGAAACATGGTTATTCCCAGATGTTAAGCTGTAAGAGCAAGATTAATAACGATAATAATAAGAATCCTTGCATTTGATATGACGCTTTTCACGTCTTCTAGATGTCTCAAAGCGCTTCACGGAATATACTGTAAAGTGAATTGACTATATATTTGTGGGTGAAATGCGGCAGCCAATTGCGCACAGTAGTGTCCCGCAGACAGTCATGGATTGAAATGACCAATTTTATACTGTAATTATATACAGTATATTGTAAATATATATTATAACTAAATGTTCATTGCATTTAATATAGCAACTTATCATATTGTTGAACCATCACAAACTTCCTCAAAGAGCTTTTCATTAGTGCAGAATCTCCGAGATAGTGCAGTGACTGTGTATTCAGACAATTTGTATACAATAATGACCCACAAATAGCTGTGAGGTGAAATGAATGATCAATTTTATAGTTCAAGTACATGAACTTTGTGTTATACTTCTCTAAGACAATAGGGATGAGATCTATAATAATAGTAATCCTTGTATTTGATATAGAGCTGAATCAAGTCTTTAAGGCATCTATAAAAAAACATTCATTTTACAAAACACTATGTGAAGTCCAGTACTTTAAAACGTCTAGAAGACATGAAAAGTGCTATGTCAAATGCAAGGATTATTATTTATTTTAGAAAGTGCTTCACAGAATATACTGTAAAGTGACTTGACTGTATATTTTGTGGGTGAAACATGGCAGCCAATTACACACAGCAGTGTGCTGCAGACAGTCATGGATTGAGTGACCAATTCATTATTATTTTTTGTAAGGAATTATTACCTCAGGAAAAGCGATCCACCAATCGGCTAACAACCAGGTTCCTACTTATTGCTAGGTAAACAGAGGCGCGTGGAGTAAGGAAACATTTTGCCTTGCCGAGAATCGAACCAAGTCCTCTCACTTGTGAGGTTAACCCCTGAGCTACGGGACTCCACAACAGTTGGGCAGGCAACTGTTGGCACTGCGTTTCATTAACTTTCAAATTTTAACCAAGAAACGTTTTCTGAAACAAATACAAATCGCAATAATAGTTTGAAGAAAACTGGGTATGGTTCGGCACACTATTTGTAACCAGGTTAATCAATTTTATGAATCGTTTGGCATCAAATGAATACTCTTACGACTGTCTAATTAGCAGTGTCTATTAGCAGTCGAAAAGGTAAAGGATGGTTGTTTTTCTGGTCGAATGGGCAACATGAAAAGATCCCTTTAAAGAGACAGTGGTAATTTTATCCTCTTCCCATCTGCAGTTCATTTACAGGTTGCCGGAGTTCAATATTTTCCAGACTTTTCAAAGACCTGACGCAGCATTCTGTCATCCTCTAACACCTCATGCAGAGCACAGGGGTTAGATAAATAATTTCTGCAGCTGCCTGGGCATCTAGCACACAACTGACCAGGCGATAGCATTAAGCCACAAAATAAACGCAGTGCATCGTTCGTGCAGAACCTTGGGGAACGGATGTGGACATTTTGAACTTGACTCATCAAACGTGTTCTGTATAAGACTGGATAAGAATACCTGATAAATACCTGAATTTTCTTTAGCGTTTTGCATTGCAATAGAATTTGATAGTTTTATTTTTCTGTACTCAATTGCCCGCCGCATTTTGCCCACAAAATACACAGTCAATCCACTTTATAGTACAGTACTGTATAAGCAAAATACTGCAGATGCTGGATATCTGAAACAAAAAACAAAGTCCCTGGGAACACTCAGCAGGTCAGGCAGCATCTAGAACGTGTATTACCACCAATGTAGTACACTGCATTCCCATTAATAATACATGCATTCATAAGATCCACACGACTACACAAACTTCCTGCTTATTGGCCTCCCCAACTCCTTCTTCCATAGGCTGCAGATCGTATAGAACTCTGCAGCCTGTGTCCTCTCCCGCACCACGCTCCTTGACCCTATCAACCCCATCCTTGCCGAACTCCGCTGGCTTCCCATCACACAGATGTTCAATATCCTAGTCCCCACCTTCAGAGCCCTCCATGGCCTCGCTCCCCCACTACCACTGCGATCTTCTAGCCCCCTACCAACCTGTTTGCTCTCTCCGCTCTCTGGGCTCTGGCCTACTTCACTTCCCTTGCCCACCCCACCATTGGCGGGTGAGCCTTCAATCACTCTGCCCCCACCCTCTGGAACGCCATCCCGCAGTCCCTCCACCTCGCCCCCTCCCTTGCCCTCATTCAAGACAAATCTCAAGGTTTTCCTCCTTGATCGTGCCTTTGGTCACCCTCCTTACACCTGTACTATCCACCCTCTCCAATCCCAACCCCCAGCTCAGGTCTGAATCATTGATTGTCCAGCATCTTGGGATCTCCTCCCCATGTGAAAGGCACAATACAAATACAATTTTTTTTGTTGTTGTCATTGTAATGTAGTTCAGATTCTGTAGCATAAAATATGCACTTTGCACTGCAGAAGCTTTCGATAAACAAATTGTCACTGATAAGAGAAGGGTCACATCATTAAAAAAAAGTCAAATTTATAAAAGTTAAAATTTGTAAGAAAAGCATTGGTTTAAGTTTGGTGTTTTGGCAGAATAAACAAAAGGAAGTGCTCATTTGTTCCCAGGGCACTACCGAACACAGCAAAATTTGCAGCCCAAATTATAGTTCTGATCTGGGCTCAACTGAGCAACTGATATTTGCAGTTACTTCAATTGTATTATTGCTGCTCCGAATATTTGACTATGCACTGGTCAGACAGACCAAGTTATGCTCATTGCCTCGAATTGGGCAGTTGAGTTTATCCCATGTCAGGACTTTAAGCTTAGAGTATAAAATGACTCTCCCGTGCAATTTGGGTAATGCATAGCTTTGTTGGGGGTATCGTCCTTTAGATGAAATGTTAACCAAGATGTGGTCTGCCTTCTTAGGAGGATGTTAAAGATCCCTTGGGACTACTTGAAAATGAAGGAGAGTTTTTTTTCACATGATCTACGGGTGTCAATTCCCCAGCTAATACTACTCATTCACTTAATGGCTGTCTGTGGGATATTGTTGTGTGCAAAATAGCTGTCTTAATGTTTAAGCCTGTGCAGAAATGTGGAAAATTCTTATGTTAAATTTAACTGGTTTTGAAATTAAGTAGAAATTTAAGAATTTTTGCACAATGCTGCACGATCTTAACTATTTTTGACGAGATGATCTTTCCGACCAAGACTAGATTGAATTTTTGGTTATTTCTAGTGTCTGTGCCTACACTCTTGCAACTCAGTGGTTAGAGCACTCACCTTGCAAGCGAGAGACCTGGGTTTGATTCAAAGCAGGTCAGGTGAAACCTTGGGCAAGTTTCCTTACTCCACACACCTAATAATAATCCCTCAATTTTTAAAATAAAATTGGCAATTTCAATCCACGGCTGTTTGTGGGACACTGCTGTACGCAATTGGCTGCCGTGTTTCGCCCACAAATAAAGTCAATTCACTTTACAGAGTATTCGATGAAGTGCTTTGAGATGTCTAGAAGATATGAAAAGCACCATATGAAATGCAAGTATTATTATAACACTCCCCTCCCAGCTCGGGTCACACGCCTCTTGTTTAGCGCCTTGGGACGTCCTCCCGACGTGAAAGGCGCTATATAAATGTAAATTGTTGTTGTTGTTGTTAAGGAACAAAAACAGAAATCGCTAGGAACACTCAGCAGGTCAGGCAGCATCTAATAATAATCCTTGCATTTGATATAGCGCTTTCCACATCTTATCAACATCCCAAAGCGCTTCACAGAATATACTGTAAAGTGAATTGACTGTATATATTTGTGGGCGAATCGCGGCAGCCAATTGCGCACAGCAGTGTCCCACACACAGTCGTGGATTGAAATGACCAATTTTATTATTGTGTTTTTTTGGAGGGATTATTATTAGGCGTGTGGAGTAAGGAAACTTGCCCAAGGTTTCGCCCTGACCTGCCTGGATTCGAACACAGGTCTCCCCAGCTTGGTTTCCCCAGCTTGCAAGACAAGTGCTCTAACCACTGAGCCACAGGAGCTCCACAAGAAAAGGTATCAACTTTTTGGGTCCACGACCCTTCATTAGGTATATTCTGTGAAGCGCTTTGAGACGTCTAGAAGATGCGAAAAGCGCTACAATATATCAAATGCAGTTATTATTATTACACAGAGATAGCAGGATTTCAGCACACAGGCTTGTGGTAAAAGTGTACTGTTCCAGAAGTGAACTATAGGGGGCAGTTGCAGTCTGCTACGAAAAACTTTTTTTGCTCTTCTTACCTTAGATGCATTATCTGAATGCCGTTTCATATTGTTGTCTGTTAAAAGTTAAAATGGCAAGGGCATCCTTAAATTGTACAAAATGGACAAAAATGTGTGATGTATAAAGCCAATTTGGTAGTAACAGCATGAGCCAACAGTGAATGTGATTTCAGGTGGTTTCACTTTATCCTTTTTCTATGCTACGTTAGGATGTTTTGTTTAATATTAGATCCAGCTTTACCTACTACAATGACACATTTACCTTATTGAATAAGACAGAAGAATTTCACTTCTCAAATAATGTTATGCTTTTGCTCTGCTGCACATCATACTCTGATCAGACTATCCTGTACATTTCGGATCACTGTGACAGTCTTGGGTATATAGACAACACAAATGTGACCGCTTAGAGGTACAGTATATGGTATTTTAAACAAATTGAGAAAGTAAATCCGAAACAATACTTTAAGATGCACAAGACAAAAGAGAGAATAAGTTTAGAGTTTTAAAGAGCAATTCCAGGATAGATACCAAGAAAGTTTTCTTTACTCGGAGGGTAATTAATGATTGGAACGCATGGCCAGGAAGTCTGGTTGTGGTCACTGGGCACTGGGTGCATTTAAAATGCAATAAAAATATAAGACACTGGGAACAAGCAGCAGGTGAGACATCATCTACGGAGAGAAGAAACAAGTTACCATTTTCGGTCGATGACACTTTTGCCATTTAAAAACCTTTCATTTAAAAAGCAGTTTGATGTCGTAATATCTGTTTAATTTGGGTTTTTAGTCTTTCAGCTCCCACTCTCTGGAAACTCCATCCTGAAGTTGATTCATCTCACCCCTTCCTGGCCTCCTTCGAGGTCCATCTGAAGATCTTCCTCTTTGACTGTACCTTTGGTTATCTTCCGCCTACCTCTTCCAAATCCAATGTTCATCTCAGGTGCAAATGCTTGACTGTCCAGCGCCTTGGGATATACTTCTGGTTAGAAAGTACCTATACAGTATAATGCAACTTGTTGCTTTAGGTTGCGATGGAAGGGTGGCTATTCCGGAGCGATGAGATCAAATTGGAGATCAGAATGGCATTTTTCATTCAAACCAATCTTGTGAGTACCAGTTTTGAATGAAGCAATACAATGTACTTCATAGGTGCTAGTTAATTACATTTGTTAGCCTTGGATTTTGGCAGGAGAATATGCAATTTGCACTTCAAAAGATTTTGGTAAACAAATTGTCCCTGATAAGAGAAGAGTCACATTATTAAAAAAAACATGAAGTCAAATTTATCAAAGTCTAATCAGAAGTATATCCCACGGTGCTGGACAGTCAAGCGTTTGCACCCGAGATGATGATTGGATTCTGAAGAGGTAGGGGGGAAGAGAGCTGAAGGTACTGTCAACGAGTTAGCAGGATTTTTCCGTTAAGATAAGGTAGAAGTTATTAAGCTGTTTTCACTTGGTAGTACAAAACGTGGTGCATAAATATAAGGTAACTGGAAACTGTTCTAAAATAACAACAACATTACAATTGTATAGCTCCTTTTACATTGTGAGGATGTCCCAAGGCGCTGGAACTCCTAAAGGAAGTTTAGGAAGAATTTCTTTATGCAGAGGGTGGTGAATGTGGAATTCACAGTAGGAAGCTACGGTTGTAGCAAAAAGCATCAACATATTTTAAGAGAAAACTAGATGCCTACATAAAAATAGTAATAGTCCTTGCATTTGACATAGCTTCTAGATGTCTCAAAACCTTATAGAATGTACTATAAAGTGAATTGACTGTATATTTGTGTGTGAAATGCAGCAGCCAATTGCATGAAAGAAAAGGGAATAGAGGGGTATAAGAGAGGGGATTAGGAGGGCTGGAGGTCGGGTCCTGTGGAATATATACACTAGTATAGACTATATGGGTCAAATGGCCTGTTTCTGTGTCTTATCATTCTATGTAATTCCATGTAATAATAATAATCCTACCATTTAACACAATTTAGACAAGCGTTGTGACAGAGACAGGGTTGGGGGTCATCCTTGTGACAAGCTGATCTTTCAATGTATCAATTGATATATTAAGACATCAGCAAGGTGGAATGCACACCCCATTAATTCTGTTTATAATGTTACTCCTTTGATTTGTTTGCTTGTGTTTTTTTGAAACCTAGCTCCATAGCTGTCAACTCTTAAGATCTACGATCTTTTCATTCATGGCACGGGCACACTGCTAGCTTAGTGAGAGAAACCTTTACAGCTGGGAATATGCATTTCCAACTTTTCTTTTGACAGCGAAAGTAAATCATCATTAAAGTGTTATACAGCAAATGCCACAGGCCAAAAAATCAGGGACATTTTCCAAGAGTTTCACAGAAATTACTGTAAAGTGTTGTGACTCTGTACTTGTGTAGGTGAATGTGGCAGCCGATTTTGCAGGCAACAATTTTCCACACAACAGCCATGAATGAAGTGAATGATCACTTTAATAATAAAAATAATAATCCTTGCATTTGATATAGTACTTTTCGCAACTTATCAACATCTCAAAGCGCTTCACAGAATATACTGTAAAGTGAATTGACTGTATATTTGTGAGCGAATCTGAAGGAATGGCTGCCAATTGTTCCACCAGTAGTAAATTCACTTCTCTTTCCACATTCATCTGAATGGGTTCATAAAAATAGCTATTGATAGAGGCAAGTGGAGTAAGAAACTTGCTCAGTGTTTTGCCCTGCCTGGGATTCGCATGCGAGGCAAGTGCTCTAACAACTAAGCTACAAGAATCCATATTTTATACGATGAGAGAGGAAATAATGAAGAGATGAAGAGAAAAAATGATCAACAACTTGCATTAATAATAATCCTTGCATTTGATATAGCGTTTTTCACATCTTCTAGATGTGTCAAAGCGATTCCCAGAATATGCAGTAAAGTGAATTGACTGTATGTTTGTGGGCAAAGAACGGCAGCCAATTGCGCACTGCAGTGTCCCACAAACAGTTATGAATTGAGTGACCAAATTATTTTGCTTTTTCTCAAGGGATTATTATCAGGCATGTAAGAAAACTTGCCCAAGGTTATTTATCGTGTCCCCTCACACACAGGGTAGCATCTCAGAGTGCTTACTCAGAAGGGAAAGTACCTACTATTTCCAGTGCAATACATTGAATTGCAGACTGTGGTTTGTTACAACAACACATTGCAGTTATACAGCGCCTTTCGCGCTGTGGGGACATTCCAAGGTGCTGGACAGTAAAGGGTTTTCATTGTCCAGCACCTTGGGTCCTGAGCTGGGGGTTGGTGTCAAGTGGGATGGAGGACAAAAGGGGGTGGAGGGGGGTGGATGACTGAAGGCACAGTCAAAGAGGAAGGTCCTGAGACCTTACACAAGACAAGTACTTAATACCAGTTTGTACCATCAGCGGAGATGGTGAGGTTCCAATCTCTACTGCCAAGTCAGTGGCCGTATGCATTTCCTGAGTACAACACATAATTTCCTGGTATGTCAGCACAAGAGGCGTACACAAGAGGGGTACACCTTCAAGGTGAAAAGAGTTGTATTCAGTTGACCTAATCAAATCTACAGGCAGTAAATTAGCATAAATTACATACAGCAGAATTTTGTCAAATTCAAATTCTCTCTGAAACAAAAGTACCAGTTCAGGGTTTAAAGACCACCTATAATTTATTATGGGATGTCAGTAATCTGCTTTCTGATTGACTTTATTGAAGCCAGAATTCATCTAGCTGTGTTTCATTCTAAACAAAGATCTGTATTTATTTAGCTCACCAAACTTGAAAGGTGTGCTGAACTGATGTCTACCAGTCTCCCCATATGTGTGAAGGAGATAATTCTGATTCCAGCAATTGCAGTGACTGAAAGATCTTAGTCTTAATCAGAACCAATGTTTTTTTTTGTTTGTCATCAATAGCCTGGAAGAAACACGAGGGGTTTAAATTGAAGAAAATAGGTTTGGACTAATCAAAAACAGTGATAAGCATATCATTTTATCATTTCACTCTTTTAACTCTTATCGTTTTCTTTACTTCAAGTCAAAGTTGCTTCCCACCAGGCATCCCAGACACAATGTTGATTTTCCACCATAGTATTTGAATCTAAACTTTCCATCTGTTATTCACTTCTGTTGACCTACAAGTGGACATGATTTGCCGTTTGTTGACAGGGCTTTTAATGTGAAATGTATGGAAATGAACCGTTTAATCTTGGAAGGATTATGTCAATTTCAAGTATTATTATTGGGGGGAAGCAAGGAATTATCAGGCCAAGTCACGCTGGGCCTTTAGAAGCTTATGTGTCCCTATCAAACAAAAGTTTTTGTTTATTGTACCTACTGTTAGCCAGGCAGTGCAGTCAACCAGGAGCCACACCAGCTTTGTTGACTGTGATCATGAATGAATAAGCAGGAAGTAGTCACCCAATGGTCTGATAACACGGAGTCCCGACACATTGCTACTCGGGAGTTGGAGGGGGGAATGGCACAAATCAGTGCTGATAAACTCTTAAGATCTCTCAGTCACTGCATTTGTTGATAACTAACAATCTTTCAAGTACTAAGTTATCTCTTCAAGACATCAGTGGAGAGTGATAGACGACGGTTTAGTACATGGACGATACCTTTCAGATCTAGTGATTAAAGTGTATTATTTATGGTAAGGCACAGCTGGATAAAACCAAGGTTCAATACACTTCCAAAAAGCAGATTGCTGATAGACCACAATGCAGTGATGGTAGTCCCATTGCCTTGGGCCTTTATTTGGCAAAACAAATGTGTAATCAATTCAGTCAGAAGTAAATGTAACTTTGATCTGTTGGCAGTGCTCTGATGGGTGTGGTCTGGCCTCACAAAGAGGAAGCGGAGGAACTGGAATACGAATGTAGCTTAAGGACTTACTCAGCCACTAGGCTCAGGCTTTGCTTGCCCAGGCCAGTGAGGTAATCTGGTCGCTTGACTTCCTCAGGTGATCGTAAGAATAAAAATTAGGACCACATCGTCCTTTGACGATTTGACACTGAGATTTGGGGCCAATAGGGTTGTCTGGTGACAACTCTCTGTCCATTTGAGGAACATGATTTGGTCTAATTCGGCCTAGCAGGAAATACACGGGGCCTACCAACAACAACACAATTACATTTCTAGAGCGCCTTTCACGTCGGAAGGACGTCCCAAGGCCCTGGGACATCACTCACCGCAAAAAATTAAACTTTGCTGATTTAAATGTTGGACTATGGACTCACCAAGTCTTATAGCGAAGACCTGTGGTATTTACATTAATGTGAATTTGCAGATAGCAGAGTTCCTGTTTAATCATACTTGTCAAAGATTCACTGAAACACAGTCTATTAAATCCATGTAGAGCTTAAACTCATTATCACCTCAATGTGAAAAAGTGAAACCTGATCCACATGCAATTCTTTCCTATCGGACTCTTATCTAGTGCTTATTTCAGCACTCTGACACGTATGTGACTTGCTAAATATTGATAAAAGACTGGATAGGCTAGGGTGCAGAGACCAAGAGCAGCAAGCAAACAGGTCGATAAGTAGGGGATCATGTATCCTCAAACTAACACTTGCATAAACAAAGACTATGCACTGCCTGGTCCCACTGATCCTATTGTTTACTTTAGATGCTCTTTAAAACTTGTATATAATTCCATTAAGTATTTTCCTAGATTGTCTGGACAGCATGCAACCTTGTAGTACTTTCATTTTAGCTCTAAGCCTTTCCTAAATGACAGCCAAATTGCCTTTTGCTTAGGAAATAATACTGGATACAGCTTATGGTGTGGGTGTATATTCTGTGAAGTACTTTGAGATGTCTGGAAGGCGTGAAAGAGCGATATCAAATGCAAGGATTATTATTATTTATTATCACTTCAAGTTGTATCATTTTCCTAATGTTTTTTTTTGTGTTTTGACTATTTTTTTCTCTATGTGCTGTTTGTGAATTGTGTATTTCAATGGGTAGTATTTCTACATATTATTATATAATCTCCTATAAAGTATGTTCGAGGGGAAGAGCATAATTTATAAGGGAAGTTCTTCAGGAAGGAAATAAAAACTTGAAGAATGAATAAAGGCTATTTGATCCATTAAACTCACTCCTTCCACACAAGATCAATCATAAATTCTATCCTACCACCCTACAACTTCTAGGAACATGTTGCATAGATATTGTCTGACATTCAAAGCATTTGAGATACTTGTACCACCTCCAGTGCATTTATTAGTCCCTACATCTCCCCTATTAGAGCCCTGTAGCTCAGTGGTTAGAACACTTGTCTCATAAGCGAGAGACCTTGGTTCGATTCCAGGCACTCTAAAACCTTGGGCAAGTTTCCTTACTCCACATGCTAATAATAATCCCTCCAAACAAAAAAAATAAAAATTTTGCTCACTCAATCCACGACCATTTGTGGGTCATTGCTGTGTGCAATTGGCTGCCGCGTTTCACCCACAAATATGCAGTCAATTCACTTTACGGTATATTCTGTGAAGCGCTTTGAGATGTCTAGAAGACGTGAAAAGTGCTATATCAAATGCAAAGATCATTATTATTATTATAATTATTATTGATTCACTGGCCTCCTTTCTTCCAGGGAAGCAACCCCATTGAAACTATTGGAACAGTGTAGACACAATAGTGTCCCACGGGGCATTTGTTCCTTTCAATACAATCCTATATCTATAACCTCCTATAAAATTAATAAGCAAATACATATAATTATTCCACATATGGGAGAATCCCTTTGTAGAGTTCTTCAATATAGCGTTGCCTTATTTGTTTCTAAGCACTAACTAGCTGAGCTAAAAAATGTCTGGCTTGCATTCACGAGTCACGATTAACGTCAGTTTGTACATGTTGCATAAAGGTTCATGGTGTCCAGGAAGCACCTCATTTTCCACTTTGTGAAGGTTCATTAAAAATGTAGCTGGGTACAGTGATGTTCTGAAGGTGGGTGTCCTAAAGGGATGAACTTGGATGGGCTAGAAGGCCTTCTTCATCCAAATTAATCTTGTGGGTGTGGTGTCAGTGGCTCTTCTTACATGTACAGCACACAGGAAATTACACTGGCCAACCTCATTATACGATTCAATACTCTGGAGAAAAAAAACATTTCTCGTTCAATGTTAAAATGAATCCAATATTCTCTCATTTTACTTTCATAGTCTCATGCATGTATTTGTCACCTCCCGCTTAGACTATTCAAATGTACTCCTCGTCAGTCTCCCCAGCTCCACTGTTTGAAATATCCAGCCCACTCAGAACTTTGCCGCCCACATACCCACCCACACCAAACTCTGTACCCACAACTCATCAGTTCTCGCCAGGCTCCACTGGCTCCCCATCACCAACAGATTGACTTCAAGATCCTCACATGTGTGTTCAAATTGCTTCCTCTCTGGCACCTCCCTACCTCTCCAACCTCCTCACTCTCCAATCCACACCTCGGCACCTCCGCTCAACTGGCACTGGCCTCCTACTCGTCTCACACCCTTTGGCTCAACATCGGATGTCACACTTTCAGCCACGATGCCCCAAAACTCTGGAACACTCTCCCTCAATGCCTCCACCTTGCCCCCTCTCTACTTGTTTACAAGTCTCACCTGAAAACGTTTCTCTTTGACTGTGTTTACAGCCCAAAACTCACCCATCCCGCCACTGGCTTGGAGGCAGGGTCCCCAATTGTTGTGTTCCACAGTGTTCTGAGATGCTACCCTACATGGAGGGCATTATATAAGTGCACGATTGTGTAGTAAATCGAACAGTCTTCTTACATTTAACTCATCTATACCACCAACAATTTTAAAGTCCAGATCATGTCTCTTTTCAATCTTCGTTCTTTCCCATTGAAAATAAGTGAAGGTCTTCTCACAAGCTGAGTCTTCATTATCAGCTTCATTATCTCTGGACCTATATCTATACCTACACTTAAATGCCCTTTCGAAGATTGGAAGTCCTAAAACAGTGCACTGTGTCAAATGTGGCCTCACCAGAAATTTACATAATCAAATGCCTTTAAGATATATTTCATATTGGATTAGCTTTGTTAACAGAGATTTTGCATTGATTACCAATTCTCTACAAATGATCAATTACTAGATCTCTGCCATTGGACAAACATGTTTACCTTATATCATTTTAGATTTTATTTTATTGATATTTTAGCTTGTGAGGAGACCTTAACTTATTTACAGTTTTCTTATTTGGGAGTTATTTTATTTTAGATTTATTTTTAAAATTATTTTACCTGCATCTGATTACTAGCACTTCTTGGGACGTACCTGACATGAAAGGCGCTGTACAAATGTAATTTTGTTGTTGTTCTTCTTAATTAGCCCAGATCTATCAAGAGTCCTGTAGCTTAGTGGTTAGCTCACTTGGCACACAAGTGAGAGGATTTAGTTTTGATTCCTAGCCAGCATGAAATGTTGGGCAAGTTTCCTTATTCCACATGCCTCTGTTTACTTGGCAGTAAGTAGGAACCTGTTTGTTAGTTGATTGGTGGATCGCTTGCCCAGGTGTAATGAATAATCCCTTTAAAATAATTTAGTCCTCAATCCAGGAGTGTTTGTGGGCCATTGCTCAATTGGCTGCTGTGTTTCACTCATACAAATATACAGCTAACTCTGTTTGCAGTATATTCTGTCAAGTGCTTTGAGATGCCTCGAAGACATGATAAGACACTATATAAAATGCAAGGATCATTATAATAACAATAATAATAATAATAATAATCCCTGCATTTGATAAAACGCTTTCACGTCTTCTAGACATCTCAAAGCGTTTCACAGAATATACTGTAAAGTGAATTGACTGTATATTTGTGGGCGAAACACCAGTGGAGCTTATCTGAAGTATAAAGTCTAAATATATCTAAAATATTGCCTATATTAATCATGTATCGTGTTAATAAGAATGGAAATAATATTCTCCTCCAAGTCATCTATGCCTAATGTAACATGAAGATCGGGGAACCCAGCATAGGTCGTTTGGAGCCATACTCATCACTGTTCAGACGGAGCTTTTTCCATCTATCATCATCAAAATACTGTATGTCCTATTGCTCCATCAAAATAATAGCTAATTTGCCATTATTTCAATGAACTTTAACAGTCTTTGAAAATGTCAATTATGGTATCGCGCATTGTTAGGAGCAGATGGATTAATACTTGTGTTGCTATCACACAAACCTTATCTTTTTTCTATTGGGTAAGCAACTTGAGCTAATATTTTAGATATGGCTTATACGATGCAAATACATTCAATGAGAATATTCCAATAAAGCATATAATTCAAAGCAGTGGATTTCTGCAGTTTGTGATAATGTTAGAGCAAAATATAGCTCAACATTGTTACACACTGCATGCTCTCATCCAAAGATGAGAGTAAATTTGTACGACACAACTCTTGTGACAGATCATATCTGTGAATTAATTCTATTGCCATTATGAGAATGAGAACCAGTTGAAATATAACTGGGAAAGGAAAGAAAATAATGCACAATTTCTAGAATCTTATCATGCCAAAATGTTCAAAGTGCTTCAGAAGCAGTTAAGATGGTCACACATTGTTTTGTAGGCGGTAACATTTCCATAGATCCAAATTCAATCATTCATCCAACTCTCTGGGATCCATACATGATACTATCGCTGAGGGGGTAGGTTAATTCTTTGAATGCACACAAAAAGAACAGCGAAGATATGTGTGCACATGTTTGTTTGAAATAGAGTGTCTCAGGTCCAGCCCCACTTTTGATCTTACAAAGAAATCAGTTGTCCGATTACTAATTGAGCAATTGAATGAACAGCCTTTATCTGATGAATATGTAATCCTGGTTGTGCTGCTTCACGTCTTCCTTGACCTTTGATTCTAACGTCTCCTTTGTCTAGGGGGATCATTCCTCACTAGACCTTAGGTTCTTGGAGGTTGAACACAGTGACAGGAAATAACTAGTTTGTGCTTCTCTTCAGATGTTATTGTGGCTGCCATCAGGTTCTCATTATATACTTTGTTATCTTTGCTCATATCTGTGCTCATTTTTCAATGGAAACATGAAAATCACACTTGTGTTTTTCATTTTTCCTCACCTCTCCCATTATTAACAATGTCACCTTAATTAGCGATTACGAACGAGTTTAATGACATACTTAATCATTTTAGTCAGGTTTTCCAAGACAGTTGGAAAATCAGCAATGAATGCTTATTCAGTTGTAATAGCTGTAAAAATAAAAATAGTTATTACCAGTTATGAACAGTTATTAACAACAGCGAATGAAAGTCTCTGTTTATGGGCGTGCAGCATTTCTTTCTACAGTAATAAAATAATAATCATCGCGTTTGATATATCTCTTTTCACAACAACAACAATTTAAACTTATAAAGCGCCTTTCACGTCGGGAGGACGTCCCAAGGCGCTGCACAGGAGGCGTGTGACCCGAGCTGGGAGGGGAGTGTTCGGGAAGGGGTGAAACTCGTAGGGGAGGTCGAAACGTTCGGGGGGGAACAAAAGGCACGGTCGAAGAGGAAAGTCTTCAAACCGGCCTTGAAAGAGGAAAGGGAGGAAACAAGGTGGAGGGATTGGGGGATGGAATTCCATAGGGCGGGAGCGGAGAAACTGAAGGCCCGGCCTCCGATGGTGGGGCGGTTCGGGCGGGGGGCTTGGAGCAGGCCAATTCCTGCTGAACGGAGGGTCCGGGTGGGCTTATAGGGGGAGAGTAAGTCGGATAAATAGGGCGGGGCAAGGCCATGTAAGGCCTTGTAGGTGAGGACGAGGATCTTGAACTCGATCCTCTGGAGGATGGGGAGCCAGTGAAGACGAGCGAGGGTGGGGGTTATGTGGTCGCGGAGGCGGGTGCGGGATAGTACACGGGCTGCAGAGTTTTGGATGACCTGCAGCCTGTGAATGGAGGAACTGGGGAGGCCGATGAGGAGAGAGTTTCCGTAGTCCAGCCGTGAGGTGATGTATGCGTGAACAAGTGTTTCGGCAGCGTGGGGGGTGAGATAATTGCGGAGCCTGGCAATGTTGCGCAGGTGGAAATAAGCGGTGCCGGTCAAGGCGCGGATGTGGGGGAGGAAGGAGAGTTTATGGTCGAATGTGATGCCGAGGTTCCTGACTGGCTTTGTGAGGTGGAGAGAACAGCCTTGGATGTTGAGGCTGGCAGCGCCCGATGTGCGGAGGCACTGGCTTGGGCCAATCAGGAGGGCCTCAGTCTTGCTCACGTTCAATTGGAGGAAGTTGTCCCTCGTCCAGGACTCGATGGCGGACAGACATGCTGTCAGAACATCGATGGTCTGCTAGACGTCTCAAAACGCTTCACAGAATATACTATAAAGTGAATTGACTGCATATTTGTGGGCGAAATGTGGCAGCCAATTGTGCACAGCAGTGTCCCACAAACAGTCGTGGATTGACTGACCAAATTATTATCTTATTTTAGGATTATTATCCCCGGAAAAGCGATTCACCAATCGACTAACAACCGGATTCCTACTTACTGCTAGGTAAACAGAGGCGTATGGAGTAGGGGTACATAAAACATTTCACCCGCCTGGGAAGAGAAACTCTGGGTGATGGAAGGCCAATGGAGCCGGACGAGAATGTGGGAGATGGGGTTGCTGAGCTTGGAGCAGTAGAGGACACGGGACGCAGAGTTCTGCATGATCTGCAGCCTATGGAGGGTCACGTCTCTCACTTATTAAGTGAGTGCTCTAACCACAGAGCTCTAGGATTCCACAGTATATCAAATAATATCAAATGTATAAGAAAATAACCTTTTTTCAATACTTTTGTTAAATATTTTTTCATACTTGGGTAGGAAAGATTGGTCGCAATCTATGGGGAGGATAGAAATCTTGCTTGCGAGGCGAGTGCTCCAACCCCTAAGCTATAGGAATCCCAAATTCTACCTGTGTCTAGAATTTACAGAAAACTGGCTTCAAACTTAAAAAATGCATGAACAAATTGGATATAATTTGCATGCTCTTAAATGCTAATAAAGTACTTATAGAAGCAGATGGAATTTCTGTCTAATAGTAAATAGGATTATATTGTTGCTATGATAGCACATTGTGACAGGCAAACATTACTTCAATTGTGTGGATCTTATTAATAATAATAATAATCCTTGCCTTTGATATATTACCTCACCACATTATTCAGGCTTCTTGAAGCACTTCACAGAATATTTTATGAAGTGATTTGACTGTATAATTTGTAGGAGAAAGACAATTACTCGCAGAAGTGTCCCACAAATGGATGAAGGGACCAATTATTATTATTTTTATTAAATTATTCATTTTTGTTCATGGTGAAGGGAATATTACCCCCACAAATCAATCCACCAATCGACTAACGACTGGGTTCCCACTTACTGCGAGGTCAAACAGATGCATGTGGAGGATTGAAACTTGACTAAGGTTTCGCTCCGCCTGGGAAACCAATCTGGGTCCTCTCATTTGCGAGGCGAGTGCTCTAACCAATGTGCTACAGAACTCCATGCATTTGCACATTCTTGTGTGTTTATTCAGTGAACCTAGAAGTTAAAATGTTAAGTTAAAAAGATCACACGAAGGACAAGCCAAAAGCTCTTCTCCAAATCTGGAACATTAAACAGGAACCAAAAATGAATGGGCAACTTAAATATTTATTCATGCACTTCAGCACTCATCCTGTTTTTTTATCCACTTGGCTCACAGGATATTTATTACTTGTGTTGTCCAGTTACCATGGAGTAAAGGGTATGTGTGAACAAGGTAAATTAACTCCCTTTCGAATTTTCCTCAATGCCGTGACTGGGATCAGGAATTTCGTCAGTAAAAAGCATAGGAGAGAAATGTTTTCTCTGGAAGGTAAAAAGTTCAAAAGGAGGATACGGCAGGAGCCCAACTCCCAATCTCATCGTACATTTGTTGCTGTCAGGCATCCCCTAGATCAAGTCCTCTGGAGAAGAGAGAAAGATGTGCCTTCCTGTATTGCCCAAGTGCATCCAGTCTGAACTGTGCTCCTTAAGTGATTTAGTTGCATAGAATGGAAATACTGTATATGCAGGGAGGGCTACACTAATTTTGTGGTGTAATAAAATTGAGGAAATAAATGACAGATATAAAGGTAAAAAAAACATTCCTATGATCGAGGAGGAGATTTCTGGAATCAGGTCTAAAGTTTAGGACGATCTAAAGGTTTGCCACTTTGACATATTTTTGAATGACTTGAAATATCCAATGTGACAGAAAAGGGTTTGGATCAAGTTTTCGATGAATACTCTGTGTTTTCTGCAGTAAACTGGAACATGTACAATATACAATATGCACATCTAAAATGATCAATCATTCATTCTCTAGTGAACAGATTAGTTTCACAAAGGTATTAAAGAAAGGGTCCTTTCTTTTACATAAAACATCAACATGCAATTGCATAGCGCCCTTCACGCACTGTGGCATCCCTGAGCACTTACATATGACACTATTTGATCAACTGTAAATAAATACAATGTCACTGTGCTACAACTCATACAACATTGAATGTGGTTGTTTCTGGGAAAAGCAATCCATTATTAATTTTTTCATGGCCGCCAAATAATATTGAACACGTATTCGGTGCTAATAATCATCACATTTATTTTTGTTCTTATTCTGTGCTCGACAGAGCATGTAACATTGGTTTAATGAAACTATTAATGGAGAGCAGTAATACCACAATGACCACTTTCCTTCTTTTGAACTCCTTGAGAACTTCTGCTACTTAACTGCGAATAAACAATAAACAGAATCTGCTTTAGTACTGTCAACAGGTTAAGTATCATCACTTGCTCAGCAAGGGGGTGGAATGCCACCCTCATAGTTATGTGTTTGTTCCACTTCATATGTTTTCTTACACTCACCTTCCTCTTAGACACTTGATAAACAGGAATCCGAAGCTCCACAAAGAGGTGGATGCACATTTGTCCCTCACATACAGCTGGTCTGAGTTAACATGTGCCACGTAAGGAGTGAAGATCTTTTTACTTCAAAATTGTTTTAAGAACCAAATACCCATTGTCTGATACTGCTGATCAATCATAGTACAGTACTTTGATTTGAACAAGGATGAATTATACTATGTGATCTCACTCATTGTTTTGCTTCATGAAACATAGTACATGTGACAGACCATATGTAGAGAAATTGTATCAAAGTTGACCTCGTACCATTGATACAGTGATTCCAACAATCTGAGACCCATGTGTCTCACCAACAGCTGTAGTTAAGTCTGATTATCAAGCGGTGACACACACAATTGTGTTATTTTTCTTGAAAATCTATCTCCAGCACTCATCCAGTGCAAAATGGTATTATTTAAATCCTGCCTGATTGTCCTCTGCTCAGACATGTCTTCTGCAGTGTGTACTTAAGCTCGAGCCTTTCTGGTCTATAGATTCATGGAAGGAACAGATCACATGCAAGCCATTCAGTGTTTATACTACACATAAGTGCCCATCTTAGACCCTCTCCCTGGTCCAGTATTCCAGCTCTTTACCCACATCCCTCAACTTTATTCTGTCTTAACCATGTGTCCAGTCTTTTTTAAAATGTGCCCATGGTTGCTGGCATAACCACTAACTGTGTCGCCATTCTCTCTGTCAAAACTTTCAAACTAATCTCTGTTCTTGACCTCACAGTTATGATATTAAAACTGTGCGCTTTAGTTCTAAACCCACTGAACCCTGAAAAGAAGCTTTTTCTGTCCATCCTATCTTACATCCTCCTTATCCTCTTTATCCACCGACACCATTCCCTCTAAAAGCAGCTGTTATCATCCCCATCTTAAAAAACCTTCTCTGGACCCATCCCTACTCTGCATCTACCGCCCCATCTCCAACATCCCATTCGTCTCTCATGCCCTGGAATGTGTTGTTGCTTCCCAGCTGAGCTCCTTTCTTTTTTGCCATTCTATCTATGAACCTCTACAATCCGGTTTCCGTGCAGCCCATAGCACAGAGACAGCCCTGGTCAAAGTCTCTAACAGCATTTTGAACATCTGTGATCAGGCCTCTCTCTGCCTCTTTGTCCTCCTCGACCTCTCTGCTGCCTTTGACACTGTCGACCACTCCATCCTCCTACTCCGCCTCTCCTCCCAGCTCAATCTTCATAGACCTGCCCTTACTCGGTTTGACTCTTACCTTTCACCATCTCCACTTTGTTGCCACAAATGGCTTCTCTTCCAGCCCCCGCACTGTCACCTGTGGCATCCCCCAGGGCTCTGTCCTTGGCCCCCTACTTTTTAACATCTACGTGCTCCCCCTTGTCAATGTCATGGGGTCAACTTACACATGTATGCGGCAAACAACCAACTCTATCTTTCTGCCTCTATCCTTGACTCCAGGACCACTGCTGTCCTGGCAGATTGCCTGATGGACATCAAGTTCTGGAGTAGAGCTAACTTTCTACAGTTGAATCTCAACAAGACATCGGCCTTCCTGACCAAGCCATAACCTACTCTGCCTTCCCTCACCTCCACAACATGATTCAATTCAGCAACTACCTTCAGCAACTACCTCACCCCTTAGGCTGCTTAAACTCTCATTCATGCTTTCATCTCATCCAGGCTTGATTAAACCAATGCCCTGCTTGTTGGCCTTCCTAACTTCTCCCTCTGTAGGCTGCAGATCATCCAGAACTCTGCAGCCCATGGCCTCTATCACTCTAAGCTTTGCAACCCCATCTCCGCCATTCTCACCCGACTTCATTGGCTCTCCATCACCCAGAGGATTCAATTCAAGATCCTGGTCCTCCGCTTCAAAGCCCTCCACTCTATCTCTGCGACTTCCTAACCCACTACCAACCACTCCACTCCCTCTGCTCAATTGTCTCCGGCCTGCTCTATGTCCCCCGACCCACCCGCCACACCATCGGTGGGTGAGCCTTCAGCCACTCTGCTCCTAACCTCTGGAATTCCATCCCGCAGCCCCTCCTCTTCGCCCTCCCCCTCCCTAGCCTCCTTCAAATCCCATCATAAGACCTCCTCTTCGACCGTCCCATCGGTCTCCCCAAATCCTCTCCTTTCCCTCCACCCACCCGAATCCCAACTCCAGCTCAGATCTGAAACATTGATTGTCCAGTGCCTTAGGATGTCCTCCCGATGTGAAAGGCACTATACAAATGTAATTTTGTTGTTGTTGTGAACAAAAAAATACCTTTGTAAAGCTCCTCTCACATTGGGAGGATGCCCCATCAACTTATATATCTTAGTCTTCCACATCTCTCTCAGCCTCCAGAACACCAAAGCCCCATGAATCAGTATAAATTACAGTGTTATGTTTATTATTTACCAAACAATCGGTAATAAATGTGCATGAAAATAAAAGTATAAGCATTTGATACAGCGTCTTCTTGACGTCTCAAAGCGCCTCACAGAATATACTGTAAAGTGAATTGACTGTATATATGTAGGCGAAATGCGGCAGCCAATTGCAACAGCAGTGTCCCACAAATAGTTATGGATTGAAATGATCAATTCATAAGTAATACCCAGACTTAAGATAAATATTGATGACATTTGTAAAGGAATTTGAATCATAGAATGAGCTAAATTTGGGTAATATTCTAGATTTTGTTTAGTCAACCAGGTGTTTGATTACATGGAAATCCATCACTAGGTTTAAGAATAACAACAACAACAACAAAATTACATTTATAGAGTGCCTTTCACGTCGGGAGGACGTCCCAAGGCGCTGAACAATAAGCCTGAGAATTCCACGTATATATACCACCTATGCATGGAAATATAATGTAATATGTTTTAATAATTAATACATGTTAATAATAGAATAACAATAGAGTAATAATAATACAATAAAAGAATAATATTTTAATGCAAATTAATAATAGAAATATAATAATTGATTATTATGGTTCCTGGATGTTTTTGATTTAAATATTCAGTTTGCTTCTCACATTATAGACCTCGCGGATTGTTAGCATTGAAAACTGTGTCAGTGGGGGTGGAAAGAGTCTGCCTTCTAAACATCCAGGTAATTCATGCTCACTATTTAAAATGAATGAAAATATAGTTCCTATGTTACGCCCTATGTATTACGGTGGCAAAATGTGTTGCACACTCAAACCAAATATTTTACAAGAAACTATTTGATAGAGTCACACATTCTGCTGCTGAGCCTGTATTAAGCGTAAAGAATATGAATACACTCAAATCCATTTTCGAAAACAGTTGAAATTAGCATGGGAAAGTATTGGCGCACTGATTTGTTTGTTTTCCTAACAAGCTTCACAGTGGCATTAAATGTGGAATATAGGCTCCGTGTTTGTGCTGCTACTAGTGTCACAGTTAGCCTAGTTCAAAAAAAGGACAAAATAATTCACTACCCAACCTGGCCTTAAGCCCTTGTAAACATCGTAGGTTATTTGAGACTGATCAGAGGATATAATGGGGACTGAGATAACACACAAAAACTCCACATAAAAGCTTTCACTTTTGAGGACTGTCTGTCTTGTGTTTGTTAATACAACATCTGTAAGGAGCTTGTAAACTGATTACTGTTGCCCAGAAACTGCAGAAACCACCTAGGTATTGGTGTGAATCCAGCAGATACTTTACTCCGGAACTAAAAGTTGGCTGTGGATACTCAGCTGAATTGAACTCATCGGAATAACTAGTGAGGAAACTCAGGCTAATTACCAGAAACACTCCAGTGCAAATGGACAGGAAGTCTGAAATCATTATGTCTATTGCACCAAGCACTGTCCATGCCATGTTCCCTGCTGGTGTCTGTTTGACACCTTTAGTGAGGATTTTGTGAACCGGATACATGACATCCCACTCACGAGTCTCTGGTCACCATTGGAGGTATTTTACTGTAAACAGAGACTTCTCTAGTTGTTTGATCTGTTGTGGTCCCAACCCCCATTCAGTCTAAATCCCTGAATTTCCAGTGCCTTAGGACGTCCTCCCGATGTGAAAGGTACTATACAAATATAATTTGTTATTGTTATTGGTATTGTCTGTCTGTCAGACATCAAATCCTGGATGAGAGCTAACTTTTTACAGTTGAATGTCAACAAGACAGAGACCCTACTGATTGGCTCGCGCCTTCATGCTTCAGACGCTGGCAGCATCAACCTCCATGGTTGCACACTCTACCTCACCAAGCCAGTCAGGAACTTAGGTGTCTTGTTTGACCCTTAACTGTCTTTCCTCCCCCACATCCAAGCAATGACTCGCTCTGCCTTTCCCCATCTCCGCAACATTGCCCAACTCCACCACTACCTCACCCCCAAAGCTGCTGAAACCGCCATTCACGCCTTCATTACATCTAGGCTTGATTATGCAAACACCCTGCTGGTCAGCCTTCCTAATTCCTCCCTCCACAGGCTGCAGATAATCCAGAACTCTGTGGCCCGTGTCCTCTACCATTCCAAACTCTGTGACCCCATCTCCCCCATTTTCGCCCGACTTCATTGGCTCCCCATCACCCAGAGGATCCAATTCAAGATCCTGGTCCTCACATTTAAGGCCTACACAACCTCGCCCCACCCTACATTCATGACCTCCTATCCCCTTATCAACCTGTCAGCCCCCTCCGGTCAGCAGGCTCTGGCTTGCTCCACATCTCCCGACCCACCCGCCCCACCAATGGCGGGCGAGCCTTCAGCCCCTCTGCCCCCAACCTCTGGAACTCCATCCCGCAGCCCCCTGCCTCTCCCCCTCCCAGGCCTCCTTCAAATCTCGCCTCAAGGCTTTTCTCTTCGATGGACCCATCAGCAACATCTAATCCCCCCTTTCCCTCCACCCCCATCCCTAGCTCGGGTCTGAAGTAGTGTCTGTCCAGCGCCTTGGGATGTCCTCCTGATGTGAAACTCGCTATACAAGTGTAATTTTGTTGTTGTTGTTGTGTTATTCCAGTTAGGAGCCACTGTCAATGAAGTAACGTTTTACTCTGGTCTACACCAGTCACTAACAATGGGATGAAGTTGTAATAAAATAAATAATAATTCTTATATTTGATATAACACCTTCTATGTTGGGAGTATTTCTCAAAGCACTTACTATAATTTGTGTATTTTGTAGGTGAGTATAGCAGCTAATTTATGCAATCAATTTTATCCAAGTTATTAGTTACTGACGATGAAGTAAAGTTCTACTCCTGTTATTATTTACTAACATTGGGGGTTAAATTTTGCTCCGGTTGTCAGTCACTGACTATAAGTCCTGAAGGATCTTTTTTTCTTTATTTTCTTCTTCAGCAGCACCAAGGAGAGGCAACTGGACGAGAAGAATTAGATGCAAAGAATAAAAATAGGTATGGAGGCTGAAGAAAAGAGAACATAGTTTTGAAGGTTATGACTAGTCTCTATAATGTACTGCTCAGACTGCACTTTGTTTAGTTTATTTGTGCCGTCATCCCAACGTGAAAGGCGCTATATAAGTGCAATTTTGTTGTTGTTGCTGTTTGTTGTCATGTCTCAAAAAACAGCTTGCTCAGTTGTGGAGAGAGTTCAATGGGGAGCAAAAAAACGTGAACAGTTTTTTGATAAAGTTAAGATTCAAGAAAAGGCTAGAGAGGCTTACAGTTTCAAATGAAGGTGTGTGAGAAGAGACTTCATTCTGGAATGTGAAACAGTGTAGATAGGGTAAACATTACATCAAATGAAACCAGAGAAAGCAACAATAATAATGATCCTTGCAGTTGATTTCTTCATTTCAAGAAGATGTCTCAAAGGCACAGGATTGACAGTAAAATATGGTGGCTGTGTATTTGGTACAACGCACAGCACCAATTTCTGTAAATCCATGTCCCACAACCAGTCATGAAGAGAATGGCCAATTTTATCAATTGGGGGGATTATTATGATTCCCTTATTAGCCAAGATGTACGAGAATTCCCATCTATTTTTGAATAGTACGATGGGATCTTTAACAGGCAGACAAGAATTCATCTTATTCAAAGGATAGAACCTCCAACAATGCAGCGGCCCCCAGCTCTGCACTGGACAGTAAGTTCAAAGCCCCGATGTAGGATAAGAGAGCACAGATTTAAAATGGTAAAGTTATAAATGCATTTTAGGAAGAACATTTTTTCTTACAAAAATGAACTATAATTGTTACAATGGAAGAAAAAATGATAGAGTTACTCTATATAAAAGGAAACTGTAAACTATGCAAGTAAAATAAAGCAGTAAAGGCAAGCTTCAATGAACTGAACTGCAATGCAATGGTAAAATAAAACACTGGGCCTATGGGCAAATTTTAATATGTTATTCCAAGCCTCACTATACCTATTAGGATATGTGATTGTTGAAGCAATTGTAAAGGGATATTCTCATTTGATAAAGAAGTTCAGAACAATTCACCCATTAGCCCCCATTGTGGCAAATGAAAAGGTTAGAGTTACTCTAGCAGATATACAGTTAGTGCAGTGCTGTTATAACGCGCTTCTTTCCGGCACAAATTTGGTTGTAACATGATTGTACTGAGGACCCCATTCATTGGGTATGTATTTAACACCAAAAATACATAAGACATTTTGTGCGAAATGTCCGTCCTCTAGGGTATTAGGCCTCCCTAAGTGGAGCAAGCAGGAGTTGATATAGTGGGAACCTCATCACGCTATCATAGGGTGTCAAGGTACCACCTTCCGAAGTATGAACTAGGCAGCAATAAAATTTTTTAAGTTTTCCAAATTCTTTGAAAAGATAAGAAGCTTTTCATTTCCGAGAGCAGACAGAGCTGTAATGTGTCTTCTGTTGATGTAACTAATCACTTCCATATGATGAAGTAGCCCAAGGGTCATTTGGTGTGTTGACAGTAGGCCTGCTTTGCCCGATCAGGGCCCCAGATCAACACTCTCCCTCTGAATAGTTCCACCTTACAGGTGGGCAAGACTTTCACTGAAGATTTTGCAACTAAAATCTCAGTTTACGATTCTCCTGTGTCTTGCCGCAGGGAATTAGAAACTTTTGGTATTAGTAGCACGACACGGCAGTACCTAAGTTACTACTTCACGTGGGGACGCTACCCCGTGTGAAGGGCGTTACATATAGATTTTTCTCCAATGATGGATAGTACTATGTAATGTATTGATCCAAACTCTGCTGCCCGCATACTCACCCGTGCTAATCTCCGTACCTCAATCACACCAGTTCTAGGCCAGGCTCCACTGGATTCCTATCATTAAACAGATTGATGTGAAGTTTCTCATACTCATTTTCAAATCCTTTCAAGCCCTGGTACCTCTCTACCTCTCTTTGACCTGCTTACTCCCCAACCCACTACCCACTGACTCCACTCAATTGGCTCCAGTCTTCTGCATTTCTCTTGTGTCCTCTGTTCCGTCAGCCACACTTTCAGCCACTACGCCCCAAAACTCTGGAACACTCATCCTCTATCCCTCCACCTTGCGCAATCCTTCCCTAACTTGAGATCGTGCTTGAAGACCTTCCTCTTCGATCATGCCTGTGGTCACCTCCCACTTCCACCTGGCTCGGTGTGGTGCTCCACCTCTTTCAAATGCTCTAGGATACCACACTGCATGAGGGGCAATATATAAATGCAAGTTGTTGTTGTTGTATTCCCACTTTGCTAGGAAGCATTAAGAATGCAGTGAAAGCAATGATGGGAACAAATGTTCCACTCTGTACACACTATTACAATTGCACCAGAGATTAATGGAATATTACAGTACCTGTATTAGGGTTAAGTCTTCCGAATGACCGTACACGCAGGCAAAATTGTACTTTAAAATTAGAATATGATACAAGTAATCCCATGTCTCCTGTGGCTTAGTGGTTAGAGCACTTGTCTTGCAAGCTGGGGAGACCAAGCTGGGGAGACCTATGTTCGAATCCAGGCAGGTCAGGGCAAAACCTTGGGCAAGTTTCCTTACTCCACACGCCTAATAATAATCCCTCCAAAAAAACCACAATAATAAAATAGGTCATTTCAATCCACGACTGTTTTTGGGACACTGCTGTACGCAATTGGCTGCCACAATTTGCCCACAAATATATACAGTCAATTCACTTTACAGTATATTCTGTGAAGCGCTTTGGGACGTCGATAAGATGTGAAAAGCGCTATATCAAATACAAGGATTCTTCTTCTTATTATTATTCTCATGTCTCACCCTGGAACTTTGAGCTGATAGTCTAGACTGACACTCCAGTGCAAAACTGGGTAATGCTGCACTGTTGGAGATGGCATCCTTCAGATGAGACATTAAAATGAGGTCCAGCCTGCCTGTTCAGGTGAACGTTAATAATTGCATGGCACATTTCAAGAGAAGGGAGTTTCTCCTGGTGTCCTGGTAAAAAATCACCAGATAAAAATTGGCCATTTCCTTCATGGATATTTGTAGGATAGTGAAGTGCGGAAATTGACTACCACATTCATTCACAAAATACATGGTCTCTCCACTTTACAGTACAATTCTGTGAAGCACTTTTGAGAAATCATGAAGAAATGCTAATGTACTATATCAAACACACACAATCATACAGAGTTCATTGACATTAACAATATAAGCATGAAAAGCATGGGATATTCAAGTCCGACTTAGAACTCCCCACAAGCATTATACAACAAGATGTCACTGCATTCATGTCATTGTTCCGTGTCTGTAAAATTGTATTTAAAATGTTAGCATTGGAGTAACTTTGCAGATAACCATGCTTGAGTGAAATGTGTAGTACTTGTTAAGCAAAATATAATAACAATATTGATGTTAGTATCAGTGTACAACTTAGACATTCGCCCACTAATAATTCACTCTGGGAATATACGGATAGAGTTTATTGAGGTATGAATGGATGATAGAACATCAAGCCAGCGCAGTGGATCATCTGAACCTAGAATCTGTCACTGATATGTAGGCTTCTCCTGTATTTTGTGCTGTGTATTACATAAATCAGGTCATGTGGAAATTAATTGAGTTGGATTCCAGTTGCTATGACCATCTTGAGGACATACTTTCAGCAGGACATCAGTTCACACCGTGGTGGCTGTGCTCGACATGAGTTCCATTCATAAAAACTCAATTGGACTACCCAAGAAGTTATAACAGACAATATTTTGATGTTATTAAAGTGAAGGTTGGCTATTACATAATATTAATAACAGTAACGACTAGTTACAAAAACTCTGTACATGCAAAGAGCTCTTAGGTCTGGGCCAAAGCAATAGAAATCAGGATTTCTCACACCCAATTTTTATTGTTCAATGCATTATTTCTTCACTTCCAGCAATAGAAACTTGCCAGAAACTGTTTCAGTGATAAGGAGACACCTTAGCTGATCTACAACAATGTTTACAATTCAGTGTGTTTTTGAAAGCAACTGCGTCACCCAATTTGTCCACAGTTATGCCTCGTAGTTATGAAGCGAAGGATCAGTTGTATCTGGAGGGTACGAGGAGAAACTCCCCTTTTGAATATTGCTTTTGAATATTACCTGGGATCTTTAATGTCCACTTGAACATGCAGACAGGCTCCTCTGGTTAATGTGAAGCACAAAACCTCTAACAATTGAGTACTCCCCCAGCGAAGCAGGAAGTGAATTATAAATGGTGTTGTAGTGTGAAACTATTATTCCGCTTTCCAAAAATTGTGGTGGGTTACTGCAGTTACCAGTAAAATGAAACTCCATTTTGAAAAGAATAGAAGATTAAAGGGAATAGGATAACACAGAATAACACATTCAGTAACTTGCTCATTGATTTCTGAAAGGAAAAGCTGGGCAGGGCCTTAACAATTGTGCAAAAACACAAAATACTGCAGATGCTGGAAAAATGAAACAAAAACAGAAGTCGCTGGGAATATTCAGCAGGTCAGGCAGCATCTATGGAGAGAAAAAAAGTGAGTCAACATTTCAGGTCCATCTAATGCAGGGTCGTGGACCCAAAAAGTTGACACCTTTCCTTTCTCCATAGAGGCTGCCTGACCTGCTGAGTGTTCCTAGTGATTTTTGTTTTTGTTCCTTAACAATTAATAATAATAACAATCCTAATAATATGGTGCTTTTCATATCTTCTAGATGTCTAAAGCCTTCACAGAATACACTGTAAAGTGAATTGACTGTATATTTGTGAGCGAAACGCAGCAGCCAATTGCGCACAGCAGTGTCCCAAAAAACAGTCATGGATTGAAATGACCAATGGAATTGAACCCAGGTCTCTCGTGTATAAGGTGAATGCTCTAACCATTGAGCTACTGGACTCCACGTGTCTGCCTTAACAATGGTGTAAAAGTTATTTGGTGTTTGTAATAACCTCTGCTTGATTTCCACACAGAAGGCAATACTCTCAAAACTTTAGGCTAAATTGAAAATAAATTTTAAAAATATGGAATTGATTGTGATTCTATGATTTTAAAAAAACACAGGACTATAAAACGTTTTGGACTTGGAGAGGATTTCAGGAGAAATTTTCCATTCCTAAGTCTGCTCCAAGTGATTCGTCAATTGATGATAAATTTGCTGACCCTGAGAGGCAAATTACGGTATTTTCCCATTATACTTTCAAGACCAGTATATTTATCAGTGGGTCAGAGAATCACCTCCAAATCATTGGAGCCAAATACTTGACACAGTTTAACATATTCACCTACTAATATTATCCAGGGAATTATTTGTAATTTGAAACATCGTAAAATGATGGTTGTGGTGGCATAAAATAAAGTGTGATTGATTTCACGTTGATATATAGTAGTTTTAAGGGAGTCTGTTTGTTTCAGGTCTCACGCACTGTTAATTTTTATGGACCTGTTGTGCAGTAACATTGCAAAAGTAGTAGAGTCATGGGATAGCCATAACAAGTCTCCTTGTGACGGTCCCTGGATGCATCAGAATCTTGAATTAGGCCTGTCTGAGAGGATAGAGTGAATCATGTAGAAATCCTTTACACCAGATGCATGAGAATAGGGATTGCAGCTTCAATACATAAACAAATAGCGGTGTGTAGTGCTAATTAAACAGTAAGCTAAGTGCGTTTCAGATCCTATCACAAACCAGAGGAGTGCACCCTGAGACAATTTAGTACCAAACAGATGACAGACTTTTTTTTCTTTGTGTTTAATAATTTTATCAACTTCTATGGGGAAATAGAATCAAACCAAGGGAATCAAACCTGTGTTTGATTCACAGCAGGGTGAAACTTTGGGCAAGTTTCCTTACTCCACTCACCTGATAATAGTCCGTCCCAAAAAAAACACACAATAATACAATGGGTCATTTCAATCCATGACTGTTTGTGGGATACTGCTGTGTGCAATTGGCTGCTGCCTTTGTGATCTACTGTACCTTACTCAAACAGCAAATATAACAAACATTTTTTAGATTGAAATCTCATACCAAAAAATAAAATGATGAGAGGGTGGGGTTACATTCTAATTCTAAACGTGACAGAGAGAGGATGTAAATTCTCTGCAAGGTACATCCAATGGGTTTGACAAGATTACATGAGATTTTTCTATGTCACACTGTTTGCTGCTGCCATTATCAGATTAAAGGGATATGAACAGCATGTGGCCAGTATCACCAGCACAACATGTGCCATGAATTAGTCACCCATCCTGCGACTTCCTGTCAGACACACTGCTCAGCCGACTCCTACAAATCTGGCTATGCCTCTTATCGTCGCTACTGTAGTATAGCTCTGAATTACTACAGCCCATACTTCCAAGTATGCCTGCAGGTTACAATGAGAGGAAACCTTATTGTATGTTAATGGCCTCTCTGGGAGGTTAGCACAGGATAACATAAAATATAGAGAAAACAAAGGATATGCTCCAGGAAATTGCAAAGCTAGTGCTCTATTTGAAATAAAATTCATTTCAATCTGGTCAAAGTACAATCTATCCTATCATGTTTTCATACATACAATTAAAAGGTGGGAGCCTGATATTAATTCCAACCGATTTATTTCTTAACCACTTCCGCTCTCACAATAAAAAGCAGAAAAACATGGGGCAGCCTTTATTAGTCTGTTCTTGGAACACACTCCACTCTACTTCATCATCATTAGGCTGTGTGATGGTGATGAACATCTGCTAATACTCAGTTGTTTTATGGTTATTGTTCAGACCTTCCCTGAACTGAGACAAACCTTTCTTCAGTATTTCCAACACTGAAAGCCCCTTTTCACTTCTCATATTGGAAATCTATATTGCTCCTCATGCCAGATTCCATGTACAAATACTTGGAAGAATATATTAAAGGTACATCAAGAGCTAACACCAACACATCCTGTATTGTGCTTTATGCAGAATGAGAGTTTCAGCGTGGATGGGAGTGAGATAAGAGCAAAAGAGACCATTAATGCAGAACACCAGAAGTCAAGTCGACTAAGATGGTTTCTCCTTATTTTTTAACATTTAAACCTTTTTGTTAAAATCTTTGAATTTCCTGCTATTTCCTTGTTATGTTTTTCTTCCTTCCTTGTTTGCTCATTTGAGCGTCAGGCTTTGAACTCACAGTCCTGGCTGATACTTTAGTGCAGTGCTGGGGCACAGCTGCATTGTTGGAAGTGTTATTATTCAGATGAAATGTTAAATCAAGTTCTTGTCTGCTTGCTCATGTAGATGTTAAAGATTGCAAGGGCCTTTTCAAATTCAGAGGGGAGTTTTCCTAGCGTCCAAGCTAACAATGTCCCATATGTGGCCGTTTGTGCAAAGTTGCTGTGTGCAAATTGGCTGCTGAATTCCCAATCTGTTCTAACACTCCAGTGCAATTCTGGAGGGAGTGCTGCAGAATCAGAGATGTCATCTTTTGGATGAGACGTTAAAATGAGATCTCATCTGCTTGTTTTGAAGTGGACATTAACATTCCCATGATGCTGCAGGTATCTGCAAAGAGAAGGGAATTCCTTTGAGTGAAACACAAAATACTACAAATGCTGGTAATCTGAAACAAAAAACAAAAGTTGCTGGGGAAGCTCAGCAGGTCAAACAGCATCCATGGAGAAAGGAAAAAGAGTCAACGTTTTGGGTCCACAACCCTTCGTCAATTCCTTTGAACGTGCTGGCCAATAATCCTTCGGTTAATTGATCATTCACCTCAGAGTTGCTTGTGTGAGCTTGCTGGGAAGACGGCTATTATGATTGACTATAAAAAACTATTATGATTGTCTTTTGATAGCAATGACTTGTGAAGTACTGTGAGACATTTCAAAGAGATAAGAAGTTATAAAAACACAAGCTATTCCTTTCATTCCTTGTACCTGCTTGCTTGGCTTACGTGAGTTAGAAAGTCTCTGTTATTGCTGATACACATTCTACCAGTGAGTGTGCAACACCATTTCCCTCCACCATTTCCAGGATTTAATGACTGTAAACTCCCAAATAAACATTTATGAGCCATGACAGCACTCCTTACCTTTCCATCTGTAGGAAACTTAAACTCAAGCTGAACATACATTGAAAACAAGAGATGAATGATTATCGGAGTCCTGTAGCTTAGTGGTTAGAGCACTCGCCTCACGTGAGAGAACTGGTTTTGATTCTCGGCAGGGCGAAATGTTGAGCAAGTTTCCTTATCCCACACATCTCTGTTTACCTGGCAGTAAGTAGGAACCCATTGTTAGTCAATTGGTGGATCGCTTTTCCAAGGGTAATAATTCCTTCAAAATAAATAATTGGTCACTTCAATCCACCACCGTTTGTGGGACACTTCTGTGCATAATTGGCTGCTACGTTTCACCCATAAACTATACAGTCAATTAACTGAGTTGAGAAAAAATGTCTTCACTCAGAGGGTAGTGAATGTATGGAATTCTTTACCCCACAGGGCTGTTGATGCTCAGTCCTTGAACATATTCAAGACTGAGATAGATAGTTAGATTTCTCATTCAAAAAAGGATTAAGGGTTATGGGGATAAGGCAGGTAGCTGGAGTTAGAATGGAATATCAGCCATGATTGAATGGCAGGGCAGGCTCGATGGGTCGAATGGCCTACTCATGCTCCTACTTCTTATGTTCTTATTTACTGTCGTATTTTGAAATAAAATTCAGCTTTTGTTAGATAATAAAATACTTCAGGTTCATAACATCAGTCCATCAAAGCATAATGATTGTGTCTCAGACATAATTTGAGCTAACATGCGGTAAAATTGGATGTTGTTATAATGTGACATTCTTGAGATGTCTCAAAGAGTCGATTGCATATTTCGCTTGATGTTCTGCGGCACTCAAATATTGCCTCTAGGATTCAATATTGGGATGCAATCTGCAAAATTTCATGTAATAATTATCATATCAATTCTGTAATGAAATGCCATTGATTTCCTGCCAATTCTAAAGACCCGCCATAAGACTAAATATGCATCCCTTTGCACAATGAATTGATCCTATTTGTGTTTAGATTTTAAAAATCTGTGCCATCTTGGATAGCAAGAAAGCCAGAGTAATTTGTATTTAAAATCCTAGAGGCAATACTTGAGTTCTATTCCACAGGATATCAAGTGAATCAAGTCAACGTCCTGTTTGTAGCTGCACTCAAATGCACTGAGGGATGCCAGAAAACACTTCAAATAAACTCTTGTGCTGAAAGCCCTGAGGCTGACCCATGTGTTTCTGGTTTTTGCATTCAAGATTTCCATATATATTTGCGATATATGCGGCTCAATTTTGCAGTATTTCTTAATTGATTTCTTAATTAGGAGGGGACTTCTTCTGGTTACTGAAAGCATATCCTTCTGACACAAACAAATCTCACTCCAGTAAAAGATGAATACGTTCCACAAAATTTATCCACATTGTCTTTTAGATACAAACTTTGCTTAATCATCACTATTTTACTAATGTGAGCAGACCTTACCATGCTAGAGACAGCTGGTGAAACCCTATACGGTACTTTGAAACTGCTGAGTGCGCCTAACTCTGCTACTCTACTGAGCTCAATGGGGATAAGAAAGCCCAACAGAGCCATACTACTTTTTAATTGAATTTGATAGCAATTCATTTACAATATAAATAATAATCCTTACATTTGATACAGTGCATTTTGCATCTCGACATCTCACAGCACTTCACAGAATGAACTATAAAGTGAATTTGTGGGCGAAATGCGGCAGCCTATTGTGCACAGCAGTGTCCCACAAACAATCATGGATTGCAGTGACCAGTTTTTATTATTGTTTTTTTGACTTGAGGGATTATTATCAGGAGTGTGGAGTAAGGAAACTTGCCCAAGGTGTAGCCCTTATTAATAATCTTTGCATAACACCTTTTGTGTCAGGGGGATGTCTCAAAGTCTTCCACATAATGTATTGTAAAGTGCAGTATCTGTAGACAAATTTGAAGTCTTCTTCATAATTGTAACAGTTTCTATGTATGGTTGTAGGTTCTACATCTATTTTGAGAGTTTGGTTTACATATTTTGAAATATAGATTTGGTTACGTTGAGAGATAAGAAGCTGTGAATTAGCTTATAAATTTATATAACAATAAAGAATGCTTTGCTCTGTATTTTCCAATTGCTTGTTTTTCCAAACAAAGCTTGTCCCTTAATTTGAGCTTCAAACTATCAGCTAACTGACTGACATGTTTATAGAGAGAAGGGGAGTTCAGCCCTGGCTTTAGTTTCTGGTCACTGATTTACTGGCCACTCGAGCTACTGTGTCAGTGAAAATGTAATCGACACCCAGACTGGATTTGTTTCCATTTAATGGGTCATGACTTCATAATGGGGCTGAGTCCTAATCTTACTGACCACAGGACTGACCTTTGACATCCCAAAGAACAGGTGATTTAAGACCCTTCTGCAGAAAAGTCTGAGACACTCTTTATGGTGATGAATAATGAAAAGAAAGAGTGACCACTTCCAACGGTGGGGATCCTGCAACAGGCCTGGCTCCTTCAATGACTCAATGCATAAATGCACCTTGGGATGTAAAATTGAGTCAAGAAGATCTAAGGTTGACATCCTGGTTATTCTGAGCTAGCAGCTCTCGGCCAGCACTCAATATGACAACTAGATTCAGGCACTCTGGTATCCATATTGTGCTGTATTATTGGAGATGCTTTCCTTTGTTGAGACATTAAACCAAGAGCCCACTTATCTCTTTGTTGGGACATTAAAGATCCTTGGTACTATTTGACAAGAGAAGGGGAGTTTCTCTTGGAGTCCTTGTCAACAACCGATTAAATAAAGTTGGTTGTTTGTGTGACATTGTTGTGCCAGATTGGTTGCTGCATTCAACAACAAAATACACAGTCATTCCACTTTACAGTTTAACACATGAAGCGCTTTGAGATGTCTATCCAAACATAAAAAGTGTTCTATCAAATGTAAAGATGATAATTATTTTATTTGTTAATAATAATAATAATAATAATCCTTGCATTTGATATAGCGCTTTCCACATCTTATCAACATCCCAAAGTGCTTCACAGAATATACTGTAAAGTGAATTGACTGTATATATTTGTGGGCGAATCGCGGCAGCCAATTGCGCACAGTAGTGTCCCACACACAGTCGTGGATTGAAATGACCAATTTTATTATTGTGTTTTTTTGGAGGGATTATTATTAGGCGTGTGGAGTAAGGAAACTTGCCCAAGGTTTCGCCCTGACCTGCCTGGATTCGAACACCTTGGTTTCCCCAGCTTGCAAGACAAGTGCTCTAACCACTGAGCCACAGGAGCTCCACGTTATGTTATGAGAGCCAGAGGTGTAATAACAGCCAAAGCTCCTGCTCATGGAAAGTGTGTACGTGAAGGCATTTGTGGACCCACCTATTCTCATATTATTGGGCTTAAACAATTGTTTTAAGAATTTCTATTGTCGCCAAAAAGAGCAGTGGGAATCTGGCTCTCAAAAAACCCCGCAAAATTAAGACGGTTTCCCCAAACTCTGCACATTCTCAAATTTTAAGAAAATTATCTTAATATGAGAATAGGTGGGTCCACAAATGCCTTCACGTACACACTTTCCATGAGCAGGAACTTTGGCTGTTATTACACCTCTGGCTCTGATAAAGTAGGCACTGAGGGACTGTTTCCCCTGGTAGGAGAATCTATAACCAGGGGTCACAGTCTTAAAATTAAGGGTCAGCCTTTTAGAACAGAGTTGAGGAAACATTCACTCAGAGGGTAGTGAATTTATGGAATTCACTACCCCAGAAGGCTATGGATGTTCAGTCCCTGAACATTTTCAAGGCTGCGACTGATAGATTTTTTTTAAAAATAGAGGGATTAGGGTATATGGGGATGGGGTAGGTAATTCGAGTTAGGTCAGAAGATCAGTCATGATCTTATTGAATGGCGGGGCAGGCTCGAGGGGCTGAATGGCCTACTCCTGCTCCTAATTCTTATGGTCTTATGGTCTTAATGCTGATATCAAGTGAATTTGGGGCCAACTGGTCTAGTACGATATTAGGCTTGGCTGTGTGGAGGTTGATTGGGATATCTTATGCCCTGTATAGGATTGCATATAAAGAATAGCCACTTGGGCAAGATATGAAGGTCTGAAATATCAAAGTATTTGTGCCCTTGAACTAATCATAAGTTGGATGAGGATAGTGGCAAAGTGGGACAGAAAAAAGAAACAATGTCATAGTGAAACTATATATTCTTGAGTGTTTGCTCCTGCCTACAAGTAGACATTGAAAACCTAACACTTCATGATCTTGGACATATATAATTTCCTTAAAATTTAAGATGGGACGGAATCTTGAAAATGGTCTGGAATTCAAACTTAATTGAGAAGCACATGTTCCACAGAAGAGCTGCTGAAAAATTGCTGAATAAAGACTGCATTCCAGAATTCCACCTAATTGTAAATGTTAAGCCACTGCTCTTAAGGCTAAGAACATGCAGTATTTCAGACACAAAATAACCACAATAACTACTTGCTCATCCTCCCAGCTGAAACAGCCAGCAGATTTAAGGAAATACAGAGATTTGGGAAAGAGTGAACTTAGGATATATATTGGAAATGATTTTTACATCTGATAGAAATTGGGTTACAGTACTAAAACGAGCGAAAATTGTCTTTTAATGACTCGTTTTTATTTTGCAGCCTGAGATTTACTATAGTACAGGAAGCTACCTGCCAATTAGGAACAGCAGTAGCCCATCCAGGCAAACAGTTTTCATTGTGTTTTGGTCCTGTTAGATAAGTAAGTGAGTCTCTGCTCAGCCAGAAATAATTGATACATATTTTATGCTCATAATTTAACTGTTTGACAGATATTTGCTATCCAAAATAACTTGGAAAGTACACAATGTCACCAGAATCGGAACAGTAACAGGGTGCTAAAATTAGAACTTTCCATATTTATGGAAGAACTCAGGGTAAGTGGATTTGTACCACTTCCTGCTCTCACTCCTACTGAGACACAGAGACAAAACAAATGTGCACACCACAGCTTGTAAAGTAGATAAGAGAATGCCAGACAGCAGCTGAACACCTTGAAGTAATCTTAACTAGAAAGAAAAGCTATAATTCTAGCAGTTTTCTCAGTGCTGGGCTGAGGAAGAGAAGGGAATTGATGTTCATATTGCTGCAGTTATAGGCTATAAATTCATGCACATCCAAACTGCTTGACATATAGCACAATGGAGCATTTGAGGTCTGATCCTACAGAAAAAGCTGTTCTTCCCAGAGAATATGTTACTACAGTTTGAAGTGAAACCTATGCAGTTTGATTTGCTATTTCTTCAAACTAGCTCAGTGTTACTATACATAGGCATGGATGTCAAACTCATCATAATAGCTTTCGCTACTATCAGACGACTGAGAAAGGCACCATAAAGGTGACTTGATTCTAACAGGGCTTTGGCACTTCTGAGATTTCAGCTGCAGCTCACTTCTGAGATTTTAGCTAACTCAAACTCTGGGCCCCCCGAGCGTTGGCTCTTAACAACCTGTACTAGTTCTGGTTATTGTTGTTGTAGGCAGGGTGTGCCCTCCGAGGAGAGAGCACATTCTATTCCAAGCATGGGAATTCCCATGTATAGATAGTACTTACAAGAGCTTGTGGAACTCCTGTGGCATAGTGGTTAGAGCACTTGTCTTGCAAGCTGGGGAGACCAAGCTGGGGAGATCTGTGTTCGAATCCAGGCAGGTCAGGGCGAAACCTCGGGCAAATTTCCTTAACTCCACACGCCTAATAATAATCCATCCCAAAAAAAACACAATAATAAAATTGGTAATTTCCATCCACATTTGTGGGACACCGCTGTGCGCAATTCGCTGCCGTGATTCGCCCAAAAATATACAGTCAATTCACTTTACAGTATATTCTGTGAAACGCTTTGGGACATTGATAAAATGTGAAAAATACTATATCAAATGCAAGGTTTATTATTATTATTATTATTATTAACTCTCAAGCTGGTTTTTATAACTCTTTATGGCTATGGGAACTCGTCTCAGTGGCTCTATTACCTTTCATTAACCATCTTTTACCGAAAACTTTGGTAAAAAAAACTTTTGGCATTTTCCTATTATTTTCTCTGTTTCTAATCTTTTATTTCTCCCGCAAGCGAGAGGCCTGGGTTCAATTCCTGGCAGGACGAATGTTCGGCAAGTTTCCTTTCTCCACATTCCTCTGTTTACTTAATACAGTAAAAGCCCGTTTATCTGGCACCTGATCAACTGTAACTTCCGTATAACCGGCATCGCAAAAAAAAAGGTCCGCATTCGATTAACCAGAATTTATCCGGAAAAATGCATTTGCATTTTCGGCCGAATATTCAGCACGAGCTTTAACTGGATTGGCCAGGTCCCAAGGATGCCAGATAAATGGGCTTTTAACTGTAGTATGTAGGAACCCGGTTGTTAGTCGATTGGTGGATTGTTTTTCCGGGAATAATAATTCCTTTTAAAAAAAGTCACTCGATCTACGGCTGTTCGTGGGATACCGCTATGTGTAATTGGCTACCATGTTTTGCACACAAAATATAGTCAATTCACTTTATAGTATATTAAGTGCTCTGGGATGCTACCCTGCATGGTGGGCTCTAAGTTGCTGTGGCTGAAGGTGTTGTATATTCCATGAAGCTTTTGTAAGAACATAGGTTTTGAATGAGTTGATGGATGTTAAGCCTGACATTCTATTTCATCCAGGCCTACAGTACCATATTATCTTGAAATTTAACATCATATAGGACGGAAAATGGAAAGCTAGTTTCTACAACGCTTACATAAATCTGATTTCCAAATTTAAACTGACCAATTTAATGGTCTTTCTCAATTTTGCATCAAATGCAAATACGTGAATAGCAAAGAAAAAATGCCACAGTATATTCTGTGAAGTGCTTTGAGACATCCAGAAGACATGAAATGTACAATATACCCCCACCCACCCCACATTTCATACTTTCAAACCCACCACCCCGTCTTTAATCACAAAAATAATCACCTCCATGAAACCCACCACGTGCTCATTGGACCCCATCCCCACCCCCCTCCTCCACACCCAGCTCCACCTTTTGGCCCCGTTCATTTCTGACATCATCAACCTTTCCCTCTCCTCAGGCACCGTCCCTACCTCCCTTAAAACAGCCACCATCACCCCTATCCTGAAGAAACCCTCCCTTGATGCGTCGCAACCATCAAGCTATCGACCCATCTCCAACCTCCCGTTTTTATCCAAGGTCCTTGAAAGAGTGGTTGCCTCCCAGCTCCGCTCTTTCCTTTCAACTCACTCACTCCTTGAACCCCTCCAATCAGGTTTCCGCCCTATTCACAGCACAGAAACTGCCCTGGTTAAGGTTACAAATGACATCCTAACCGCCTGTGACCAGGGCTCCCTTTGCCTCCTCGTCCTCCTTGACCTGTCTGCTGCGTTCGACACAGTCGATCACACCATCCTCCTTCAACGTCTTTCCTCCCACCTCAACCTTCAAGGCACAGTCCTTGACTGGTTCCATTCTTATTTGACCCACCGTTTACACTTTGTATCTTCCAATGGTTTTTCCTCAAAGCCCCGCACAGTTTCTCACCGCGTCCCTCAGGGCTCTGTCCTCGGCCCCCTCCTATTCACCATTTATACACTCCCTCTGGGCGATGTCATCCGCAAACATGGGGTAAATTTCCACATGTATGCGGACGACACCCAGTTGTACCTTTCTGCCTCATCCCTCAACCCCCAGACCATCGATGTTCTGACAGCATGTCTGTCCGACATCGAGTCCTGGACGAGGGACAACTTCCTGCAATTGAACGTGAGTAAGACTGAGGCCCTCCTGATCGGCTCAAGCCAGCAACTCCGCACATCGGGCGCTGCCAATCTCAACATCCAAGGCTGTACTCTCCACCTCACAAAGCCAGTCAGGAACCTCGGCATCACGTTTGACCAAAAACTCTCCTTCCTCCCCCACATCCGTGCCTTGACCGGCACTGCTTATTTCCACCTGTGCAATATTGCCAGGCTCCGCAATTATCTTACCCCCCACGCTGCCGAAACACTCGTGCACGCATACATCACCTCAAGGCTGGACTACGGAAACTCTCTCCTCGTCGGCCTCCCCAGCTCCTCCATTCATAGGCTGCAGGTCATCCAAAACTCTGCAGCCCATGTATTATCCTGCATCCGCCTTCGCGACCATATAACCCCCACCCTCGCCCGTCTCCACTGGCTCCCCATCCTCCAGAGGATCGAATTCAAGATCCTCGTCCTCACCTTCAAGGCCTTACATGGCCTTGCCCCGCCCTACTTAACCAATCTACTCTCCCCCTACAAGCCCACCCCGACCCTCCGTTCAGCAGGACTTGGCCTGCTCCAAGCCCCCCGCCCGAACCGCCCTACCATCGGAGACCGGGCCTTCAGTTTTTCTGCTCCGACCCTATGGAATTCCATCCCCCAATCCCTCCATCTCGTTTCTTCCCTTTCCTCTTTCAAGGCTGGTTTGAAGACTTTCCTCTTCGACCGTGCCTTTTGTTCCACCCCGAATTTTTCGTCCTCACCTACTTGTTTCACCCATTCCTGTACACTCCCCTCCCAGCTCGGGTCACACGCCTCCTGTGCAGCGCCTTGGGACGTCCTCCCGATGTGAAAGGTGCTTTATAAGTGTAATTTGTTGTTGTTGTTGTTGTTGTTATATCAAATGCAAGGATTATTATAATAATGGTAGTGGTTAGCGCAAATCCTGGTAACAATAGATACCTTACTCCAATTTACAGCAACTTGTTGTGGACATAGATGCTGTTGGTGTAGCGTTAGTGTAGGTCACACACCCCAACTCGGAGTAATTTCCACATGTTTTCCTTCCTTTACTTGCACCACCGCAGTTATAATCTACCACAATATAACAGCAGATCCTCCACAGAATTCATATTTTGGATCTGTTACAAATGAACAACAAACACAAAAAAGTATCTGAATTCAGAAAATATACAAGTCAATTAGCATCTGTAAGAGAAAAAGAAGTTAACCTTTTGCGGGTGACCTTTCAACAGAACTGGGAACCTTCTGATTTTATATCAGGTTTCCAGTGTCCACATACTTTTCTTTTCATCTTCAATGTGGTGTTAACGTGAAATCCTGCAGCGTATTGGTTAGAGCACTCGAAAGCAAAAGTACCTGGATTAATAATAGTAATAATCCTTGCATTTGATATCGCACTTTTCACGACTTTGAGATGTCTCAAAGCGCTTCACAGAATATACTGAAAGTGCATTGACTGTATATATATGTGAGAACTGCAGCAGCCAATTGCGGACAGTTGTGGATTGAAATGTCCAAGTTATTATTTTTTTTATGAAGGATTATTATTAGGTGTGTGGAGTAAGGAAACTTGCCCAAGGTTTCGTCCTGACCTGTTGGGAATTGAACCCAGCTCTCTCGCTTGTAAGGCAAGTGCTCTAACCACTGAGCTACAGGACTCCACAGGATCAAATCACTGGGCAGGGCAAAACTTATTCCAAATGCCTCTCTTTACTTAACAGTATGTAGGAAACTGATTGTTAGTCGATTGGCGGATCGCCTTTCTGGGAGTAATAAAAAAATGTGGTCACGCAATCCATGACTGTTTGTGGGACACAGCTGTGCACAATTAGATGCCACATTTAGCCCACAAAATGTACAGTCAATTTACTTTACAATATATTCTATGAAGTGCTTTGAGACTCCTTGAAGACATAGTAAGGCGCTATATCAATTACAAGGAATTTATGATTATAAGATTCAATATCAAATGCAAGGATTATTATTTTATATTATTATATCTTGACTGAGGATCGTTTGTCATGATTTTGGACCTGTGGAGGCCAAGCTTCTAATGTCGATCTGATGTAACCGGGCTGGTATTTCTGGTACAGTGTAGATCGAAACATGCCAGGCTAACATTATTCCTGACTCACACAGTGTTGTCAAAACTGTAATCAAGATGGGTTTGTCATAAGCAATATGGGAAGGAGCAAACATGAGTTTGTGAACATTTGGGTGGTGGGCCCTGGGAAAACTAGACTTCTCAGTTTGGTTCAGTAACAATGACCACAGAAGGATAAAAGTAGGAGTAACAGTCCATTGAGTAGAATTATCTCATTCCTTAATAACCATGACATAATACTGTGGTAACTGTTCAGATGTATTTTTTATGTAAACACTTCTATTTTTATCGAATGTATGGGGTATGATTTGTACTGAGGATAAAGTACTCAAGCCAGAAATACGATAAGAATGCTCTTCTCAACTGTACGCCTTCTTCAAACCAGTTATTCAAGCTGTGTGCACAGTTTATACATAATTTGGAGTGCTAAAGCTTACTGAGAGGATCTGAGTTCGATTCCCAGCAGGGAGAAATGTTAAGCAAGTTTCCTTACTCCATATAGCTCTGTTTACCTAGCAGTAAGTAGTAATCCGGTTGATAGTTGATTGCTGGTTTGCTTTTCCGGGGGTAATAACCCCTCCTAAAAAAAGATTTTTAAAAAGATAATAATAATAATTTGAGCACTCAATCCACAACTGTTTGTGGGACATTGCTGTGCGCAATTGACTGCCACATTTCGCCCACAAAATATATAGACAATTTACTTTACAGTATATTCTGTGAACCACTTTGAGGTGTCTTGAAGATACGAAAAAGCTACATCAAATGCAAGGATTATGATTATATATTATATCTGTAGCTCCTGTAGCTCAGTGGTTAGAGCACTCGCCTTACAAGCGTGAGACCTGTATTTGAATCCAGGCAGATCAGGGCGAAACCTTGGGCAAGTTTCCTTACTCCACACGCCTAATAATAATCCTTTTAAAAAAAACACAAGAATAAAAATTGGTCATTTCAATCCACTGCTGTTTGTAGGACACTGCTGTATGCAATTGGCTGCCCACAAATATACAGTCAATTCACTTTACAGTATATTTTGTGAAGGCTTTGCGACGTCTATAAGATGTGAAAAGTGTTTTATCAAATGCAAGAATTATTAGCATTAATATCATTATTATTTGAAGGGTCAATGATAGTGGAGTAGGACGATTCAGGAAGATTCATTATCTTGCGAAGCCTGGAACTGCCTACGTTTAAACTTTGTAGCAACATACCCATGTTTAGCTTGGAACAAAGATGTTATTGCTTTATTAAAAAAAATTCTTTTAGTTAACTGTTTTATAATTTATTTTAGTATATTTACCGAAAAATTAAGCAAAACAAAAGTGCCATGTTTCTTTCTTTTGGAACTCAGTCGAATTATATTGCCTATGATCGAAACCAACTCCTTGTATACTTCAACAAAATGTCTTTTCTGTTGATTATTTTTATGTGTCTGAAAGAAACAGCTTGCAAGTCCACTGCAATATAAGATATGATTAATTGAAACAAACAGTGGCTAGTCTGAATCCGATTTTCATTCTGTGTCCTGAGACTGTACATTATTATTATTATTTTCATTGTTATATGTATGAATTGGTCTCAGCTTGAATTCATGCCAAACCTAAGATTTATTTTATACAATGTAATAGAGTTTTAGGGCAGGCAGTTTCAAAATACAATTGCATTTTCTTATTTTCATAAGTTCATAATTTCCCCATTAAAATAATCTGATATTGGGAAATAAAATATGTTATTCGTTACTAGGAATTACATGGTCCCTGGCTCAGTATATACTCAGTATATAAACCAAGTAAATATTGAGTATATATAGTATAATAATAATCCTTGTATTTGATATAGCACTTTTCACATCTTATCGATGTCTCAAAGTGCTTCACAGAATATCCTGTAAAGCGAATTGACTGTATATTTGTGGGCGAAACACGGCAGCCAATTGCGCACATATACTGAATACTGAATACATATATATATATAATTACAATCTATTTGATTCAAGTTGAGATTCATGCATATAAGGAGAGAATGACAATAATGCACTGACTAAACACAAGCAACAAGAACAACAAATTACATTTATAGAGCGCCTTTCACGTCGGGAGGACGTCCCAAGGCGCTGCACAGGAGGCGTGTGACCCGAGCTGAGAGGGGAGTGTTTGGGAAGGGGTAAAACACGAAGGGGAGGTAGAAAAGTTCGGGGTGGAACAAAAGGCACGATCGAAGAGGAAAGTCTTCAAACCGGCCTTGAAAGAGGAAAGGGAAGAAACGAGACGGAGGGATTGAGGGATAGCATTCCATAGGGTGGGAGCGGAGAAACTGAAGGCCTGGCCTCCGATGGTGGGGCGGTTCGGGCGGGGGGCTTGGAGCAGGCCAAGTCCTGTTGAACGGAGGGTCCGGGTGGGCTTGTAGGGGGAAAGTAAATCGGTTAAATAGGGCGGGGCAAGGCCGTGTAAGGCCTTGTAGGTGAGGACGAGGATCTTGAACTCGATCCTCTGGAGGATGGGGAGCCAATGGAGACGAGCGAGGGTGGGGGTTATGTGGTCGCGGAGGCGGGTGCGGGATAGTACACGGGCTGCAGAGTTTTGGATGACCTGCAGCCTGTGAATGGAGGAGCTGGGGAGGCCGACGAGGAGAGAGTTTCCGTAGTCCAGCCGTGAGGTGATGTATGCGTGCACGAGTGTTTCGGCAGCGCGGGGGGTAAGATAGTTGCGGAGCCTGGAAATATTACGCAGGTGGAAATAAGCGGTGCCGGTCAAGGCACGGATGTGGGGGAGGAAGGAAAGTTTTTGATCGAACATGATGCCGAGGTTCCTGATTGGCTTTGTGAGGTGGAGAGTGCAGCCTTGGATGTTGAGGCTGGCAGCGCCCGATGTGCGGAGTTGCTGGCTTGAGCCAATCAGGAGGGTCTCGGTCTTACTCACGTTCAATTGCAAAAAGTTGTCCCTCGTCCAGGACTCGATGTCGGACAGACATGCTGTCAGAACATCGATGGTCTGGGGGTTGAGGGATGAGGCAGAAAGGTACAATTGGGTGTCGTCCGCATACATGTGGAAATTTACCCCATGTTTGCGGATGACGTCGCCCAGAGGGAGCGTGTAAAGGGTGAAAAGGAGGGGGCCTAAAACAGAGCCCTGAGGGACGCCGTGAGAAACTGTGCGGGGGTTTGAAGAAAAACCGTTCGAAGAAACAAAATGTAAACGGTGGGTCAAATAAGAATGGAACCAGTCAAGGACTGTTCCTTGAAGGTTGAGGTGGGAGGAAAGACGTTGAAGGAGGATGGTGTGATCGACTGTGTCGAACGCAGCAGACAGGTCAAGGAGGACGAGGAGGCAGAGGGAGCCCTGGTCACAGGCGGTTAGGATGTCATTTGTAACCTTAACCAGGGCAGTTTCTGTGCTGTGGATTGGGCGGAAACCTGATTGGAGGGGTTCAAAAAGTGAATGAGTTGAAAGGAAAGAGCAGAGCTGGGAGGCAACCACTCTTTCAAGGACCTTGGATAAAAACGGGAAGTTGGAGATGGGTCGATAACTTGATGGTTGCGACGCATCAAGGGAGGGTTTCTTCAGGATAGGGGTGATGGTGGCTGTTTTAAGGGAGGTAGGGACGGTTCCTGAGGAGAGGGAACGGTTAATGGTGTCAGAAATGAGCGGGGTAACAAATGGAGCTGGGTGCGGAGGAGGGGGTTGGGGATGGGGTTCAATGAGCACGTGGTGGGTTTCATGGAGGTAATTGTTTTTGTGACTGAAAGCGGGGTGGTGGGGTTGAAAGTGTGAAATGGGGGGTGAGTAGGGGTTGAGGTAACTGATGAGGGCGCGGAGGTGGAGGAGTGGTGGGGGGAGGAAACCGCAGAGCGGATTTTCTCAATTTTGGACTCGAGGAAGTCCAGCATCTCCTCACAACGAACGTTTGAGGAGAGGATCTGCGAGGTGAGGCGGGGGGGGGGCAGAGGAGCTGGTTGGTGGTGGCGAAGAGGAGGCGGTGGTTGTCCTTCGCTTCCAGGATTATCCTGGAGTAGAAGGCTGATTTGGCGGTGGCTAGGGCGGAGCGGTAAAATTTGATGCGGTCCAGCCAGATTTGCCGGTGGACCGTGAGGCCAGATTTGATCCAGGTGCGTTCAACTGCTCTCACTTGGCTTTTGAGGGAACGGAGGTGAGTTGTGTACCACGGTGATGATCGGGAATGGGAGACGGTTTTGGAGGTGAGGGGAGCCAGGGTATCGAGGGTAGTGGAGAGGGTGTTGTGGAGGGCGGTGGAGGCGGAGGATGGGTCAGTACAGAAAAAATGCCATTGTGGGAAACGTTCGGAGGTTTCTAGGGCAGAGGTGAACGTTTGAGGGGGAATGCAATGCAAATCTGATTCCGATTTTGATATTATCTGACAATATAATTACAAACAGGGACTAATCCATATTTAACACATCGACAATTCACTTTTCGACAATGTGTCAATTAACCCTATAAGTATTAAATAAATTATAATGGATGAGGTTCCGATTCTATGATACCAAGCAACCGCTTGACTTTCTCATTTCGTCATGAATTGCAAATTTCTCTGCTGCCGTGGTGTGATTCTAGTTCTCCCTCAAGTGCAGTCTAGCAAACCCATCATATTATAAATTGTCTACTGTCCATCACATGTTGTAACTTGAAGCACTCTGAGATGCTACCAGTGTGAAGTGAGCTATATAAGCCCAAGTTGCTGTTGTTATTGTCGTAACTAACAGCTGCCGCTAACACTTTACTTTGTATTTCTAGTCATTTACTGTTTAAATAATCAATTGGCGGCTGCTCCTGTAATGTAAACAGAGCAGCTATTAATCTAATTGTCTGCTCCTCTGATATTTTGTGTATCTCGTTTCGCGCGGTTTGCTATAAATCAATTGGTTGTGCTTTATTCTCCACTCACATTCATCATTATCAATCACTTTCTCTGCTTCAGCTGGAGCTGTGCTGAATAAATCTTCAACTTAAGAATTACGTTCTAGACAGGAGTGTGAATTCTAACCATGATGAAGTCCAGACATCCATGCATCCAAATCGCTATCTTTGACAATTAAGCGTTAGACCAATAAAATCTACCTTGTTTAAAGCTGTGGGTGTCTGTATATACTGATGGAATGTCACATCTGTTAAAGGCTTTTTCTAGATGAACAGATGTCACGTTTATTAGTTTGTATTTTTATCCTATCACTTTTTTTAACCTTAATTTTATTCGGTTTAATTCAATTAACTTCTAATGTTTTCAAAGGACTTTGGTTATTTAAAAAAAATCTTGTCTTCAGTAAACGTGTCTTAAAGCAAATGGTATTAGCTCCTAAAAATAACTCCAAACTAATTGAATGTTGCTTCAAGTTAAGCTTACAATTAATCACCAGAAGGATAATAGGTCTGAATGTTTCTTTCAGCTGTAAGATTAATTGTGTTAGCTACCTGGGCAGGTAAGTCTTGTCATGAAAGATTATTGAGACTCAAACCTCTTCAAAGTTTGCAAATATAACTAAACCTCTGGATGCCCTGTGGCCTCAGTGGAGGAAGTTATAACGGTCCTAGTTATAATAATATAATTATAATATTGACTGCCACGTGTCGCTCACAAAATACATAGTCAATCCCACTTTACAGCATATCCTGGGAAGTGCTTTGAGATATCTCAACTATGTGATAAGGTGCTATATCAAATACACGGATTATTATAAGGGGAGGAGAGAGAGAAAGGGAGAGAATGGATACAGCGATGCATTTGTTATAGCATCTTTCATTTCAGAAGATATCTCAACATATTTTACAGGATATATTATATAGATGCAGTGACTGTGTATTTTGTAGGTGAATTGCAGTGTCCAAAACATATTTAATTTCTTAATTGATAGACATTGATAATAATAAAAAAGATCATCATTATCATAAAATTTGGTATAGCGATTTTCAGGAGGACGTCTCAAAGCTCTTCACAGGATATACTGGAAAGTGTATTGACTGTGTTTTTTATGGATGAACTTTGCAGAAAAATCCCATAAGTAGCCATGAAGTGAATTACAAATTTTAACTGGAAGATTCTTAGCCAGGATACTGGGAGAAATTATTTTCTCTTTTCCAATAATGCCATGATCTTTAACGTCCACCTGAACAGGCAAACAGGGCCTCAGTTTAACCTTTCATCAAACTGCACAGCCTACCTCTCACACCGCATTGGGGTATCAGGCTAGACATATGATTTCCCAATCCCGATATGGGCTCATATCCATAACCTTGTGACTCAGAATAATAATAATTGCTCGTGACTCAGAAGTGAGATTGCTACCAACTGATAAATGTGTGTATAAGAAAACTGTAATTTGGATTCTGCAATAAGGACAATTTAATATTGGAGGTAAAAAAAGAAACATATTTCACCTGAATTACCATGTCTATGAGACCATTTTGTCTTAAAATTTAAGATGATGTAAAATCGTCCCATTATGAGACACTGTTGTGTGCAATTGGCTGTCGTGTTTCGCCCACAAAATATACGGTCAATTCACTTTACAGTATATTCTGTGCAGCGCTTTGAGACGCCTAGAAGTCATGAAACTCTGTTGAATGCAAGGATTATTATTATTTTGCTGTAAAGTGAATTGACTGTATCATGCCCATTCTGTTTGTTTTTCAGCAACCTCCAAACATCTGGTCATTTATCTCTTGTATGGTCATTTATGAGTCTCTCAGCACACCAAAAGCAGTTGCGAATAATTGATGAAAATGTCTGGGATGACAGCTGCTGGGAGGTGTTACCTGGAGTCCAGGTTTGTCAATACACGCACACATATCCAGAGCTTGTAATCCACTCTGACTATTTTACAAAGAAGTAAGCAGCTGCTGCTCAAACTCTGCACCTCCAACTGATTGGAACCATCAGTGAATAGGTCTGGCTGGGTGTCTGAGCTGGGGATAGGAGGGTGGTGGCATTGCTTTCATGCTAAGATGGGCTGCTCCCCAGATACAGTATATAAGAAGTTCCTGGTGGCCAGCTATCCACCTAGTGATTGTCAGACATCAAATTACCAAATTATGTGGTTGTCCCTCTAGGGGTGGGGGGGTGGGTGGAGGGGGGGTGGGGGTTCTGATACCTGTGGAAAACCATCTCCGTGCTTAAGAGTATCCAACCAAACTGAGAGGAGCTTTGACTATATAACCCCCGATTCTGCCACTTCTCCCTCGTGTTACTTGATTTTTCCAGTTGGCACGAAATCTGGCTGTTGATGCAATTGTAAAGTTTGCCTTAGCCCCTGTTTACTCAATACAAGCTGACACAAAGATTACAAGAAAAGGACTTTATTCATACACAAGTAGCAGCACTCTCTACATCAACGTTGGTATTATATTATCACATCAGCATACAGTTTAATCCAGCATAAGAATCTAAATGTATATTACCCAGCGGTAACACAGCTGAAGAAAGCCCTCCTTATGGACCTCACTACTCTTCTTAAAACTGAGACCATAGATACATTAGGATCTATATCGATTCCACTGGGAAGTGTGTTGACCCTCTACATAACTCCCAACTATTTAAAAGTTACATCTTTCTTTTACGTGTTTCTAACTCCACCTTCCTTGTCACAGACGTAGCCCCGAAACTTCACAGGCTGCTTTGCAGAGAGAGAGAAATGGACAACATCTGGGCAGCCTTCCATAGGCTGCTTGTTTTGCAGCCTTGAGATAGGCAGGTGTTGAGACTGTAGCCTTTTATCGGAAGCCACCTCAACCGATCCAGCGAAGATACTTTTAACCCCAGCTAAACTAGTCATCAAACAAATCAAATATGAAGGATTGTGGAACAAAAACAGGAGTTACTGGGAACACTCAGCAGGTCAAGCAGCATCTATGGAGAAAAGAAAGTGAGTCAACGTTTCGGGTCCACGACCCTTCGTTAGAATGGATTACGGGTAGGTTATATACTAAACATATATAAGATGAATTAAAAGCCTTTAAGAATTAAACAAATCTAATCTTACACAACTCTAACATTTTAATTTTAACACATCGTGCAAAACTCCAGATGTTTTCATACCATTACACCATCCCTGGTGCCATCCCATGGAAACAAGACACTTTTACTTCATCAGCGTAATGCTCTCCTTGTGTTAAAACAAACCACAAAATGGATGCTTTCACCCACGTAAAAGACCTAATGCTGTGAATGACATTGAAAAGTCCACAATGCGCAATATATCCAAATGTCGAATGGTACTTCACAGCAATTACTAAATTGTTCCCTCAAGGTCTACAGATGAAAACCACACATTTATGGATGTTCAAAGGTGGAATCTCACTGTCGGGGTTCCTTTTAACACTGAAAGCATTACAAAGAATTATATTTAACATTCTCTTTGTTTGCTGCCCAACGCTATTTTTAGTTGCAGAATGTGTTTCTATTTAAATTCAGAGTTTCAATGACAATGCTGAGAGACTGACTGGATAGAAAACTCCTATTATCTCACAGAAGATCGCTCAAAAGCATTAGGTTGATAATTATATCTTAGAAATTCCTTTCAATCAGTTTCTCTTTCTTTAGCTAGATAAATATTCGATCAGTTTACATTCACTATTTGATACATTAAATGTATCAATACATATATATGCAGTATACAAATACACATTCTTGCATTAGATATAGCACTTGAATACTGGTGAAATTGCAGCGAATTTGCACATCAATATCCTATAAACAGTCATGACGTGAATGACCAATTTTATTTTGGGGATTAGGGATTATATGGCAGGAGACCAGGAGAAACTCTCTTCTCTTTTCGATTAATGCCATGGCATCTTTAACATCCACCTAAACAGCCAGACAGGTTCTCAATTTAATGTCTCATCTGAACGTTAAATTAAGGTTCAAGGATTTGCTTGTGGCTGAATGTTGTTGTAAATTATTCTCTGCTTCTTCAGGTTACTTAGGACTCCTTAAATACATTGCAATTCTGAACGTAATCTGATACCTGTTTAAAAATACCATAATGCCTGATAGTCCACAATGAGTTCCAGAATCACAGAGACCAAAGTTAGAATTAAGAAAAGAACGCATCTTTCCTTATTTAGACAAATATTTGGAGCTTCCACAGATTGGTTGACTTGGTACCATGCCTATTTCCCTGTTAGATCAAAACATAATTTTCGTTTCCTCTTTTAATTGTTTTAATCAAATCTGAATGCCCTGAGCTAGGTGGCAGTCTATGCAATAAATGATCAAACTTGCTTGGTGTTTGTTGCAAATAGTCCCCGGCTTCTGAAGCTGTCACTCACGTCTGCTGGATTTCTTCTTTTCTTTCATGTGAATATCTTCTCCAGATTTACTATTCCTTCCATGATTTTGCATACATTATCCAGGTTTCAATAAAAAAAAACTTGGCTCCCCCTTCATAACTCAACTAAGAACCATCTGTGTGCAGACCTTTCTCTGTTTAGCTCACAACAGTGGTATCTTGCACACAAGCAGCGTCTGAAGAATAATGGATTGCGGCAGCGAATTACAGGCCCTTCATTTAATCAAGAAGTTCAGATGACAATTTAACAATTTGTATACTGAAACTTGAACTTAGTTTTCGGCCTTTAATTCACTCTCTCTCATCGGCTGTGATATATCACTTCTGTAACTTTAATTTAAAATTGTTCCAAGGTTCCAGTGTATTGTTCATATATATCCATCATATGCATGCTGGATTACACTTGGAGCTGCTTTTGCTTTTGTTGAAGTGCAAGATACAACATTCAATAGCATTTCCATGCAAATCCCTGTTAAGGAAAATCTATGTAATGAAACCAAGCAAGAACTAATTACTGGGCAATATCTGTTTACTGGTACTGTAGAAAATATTAATAACTGTTTAGTAATAACTGGCTAAGAACTTATTGTTAATTTAAATATAATCGTATGATCTAGTGTAACTATATCAAATTCTTGTTTGTACGCATTAGTTTGTGTCAGAAACTCTCTACCACAAACTGTATAAAGCTGTGTGAAGCTAACATAAGTTATATGGAGAACAGAAAAAGAGAAAGTATTGATGTTTGAATCATTCTGAATTTGATCAGCCTGTAATAGACATTACGTCAGATTTTTTTGAATCTTGGAATTTGAAGTAGGTTTTTCCACTGTTGACCAGTGTTGACTATATACAGTATATAGCTTAGAAATAATTTGACCAAGTTTGTAAAAAATGCAAACGTTGATATTCTAACTAAATGGGGGTCTAATTTGTGACATCCAGAAACCAGTTTTATCCCATTTACTGCAACTTCTGCTTTGTGAAATTCGAAGCCAGTGAATTGCAAATTTCTGGTCAGCAACATCCAAAAAATGGCGACAAGTCAAACAAAATACTTACTAATGCACACATTAAAAATGGTCACACCAGTTAACGGAAATGATAACCTGCTGAGCTCTTGCGTTTGACATAGCACCTTGTCTCAAGCATCGGAATTTGAAAAATTGATGAATTCAGTCTTAACAAGTGTTCTGTAAATTCCTTTGAAAGCTGGCTTCAAAATTAAGGTTGTATTTAAGTTTATGCCAAATACTAAACGCTTAAAATATCACATATGGTAAATCTAAATGCAGGAGGTATCTCTCCCATGTATTCGTTATAAACATAACATCACAATTACATTTGTAGAGTGACTTGCATGTCGGGAGGATGTCCCAAGGCATAGTACAGTCGGGGTTCAGGACCTGAGCATGGGGGAGGGGTCAGGGTTGGAATGAGGGAGAGCAGAGAGATAGGAGGGCAGCTGAAAGCACGGTCGAAAAGGAGGTTCTTGAGCCGAACTTTGAAGGAGGCAATGGAGGGAGTGAGGTGAAGGGATTGTGGGATGGATTTCCAAAGTGTGGGAGCAGAGAGGCTGGAAGCCAAGCCTCCGATGGTAGGGTGGGTCGAGCAGGAGACATGGAGCAGGCTGGAGCCTGCTGAACGGAGGGAGCGATCAGGACACATAAACACACTTTTAAAAGTAATAAGAAAATCTACTGAGCTGAGATAAATGAAGCTTAAAGTGTGACTGATCACAGGATGCATTGTGTAATTCTTTTACTTCCTGTCGAAGGAAGCTTGACCTGGCTTCCTCTAACGAAAACAGCTTAACACCAACATCTAGTAAATCCAGTTCACATCAGTGACATATATTTTGATGCTCTATTGTTGACTAAGGACACTTAAGTCATTTTAACTTTTTACGTGTTTTTGTAACTGTTCCTGTTTTATTTGGCATCCTTATTTCTCTGCCTGTGTTTTGTCCTAATTTACCTATAGTTGATTTGTCAAGCAATCGGAGGTTAGCTGTGGAAACAATCACAGATTTTCTCATTATTGAAAGACGTGTTATGTGATGAACAGTTCGTAATAAATGACATTCAATTGCACGAACCCATTTCATCAAAAGACTTCGGTATAAACAAATCTGTGTGCGGTGGATAACTTTAAATATTGAAATGGCTAATTCAATGTGTTTTATTCTTGTTTAAAAATGTATTATTTTGGTAATTTATGAATTTTTAAAATATATTGTCCGTGTCATAATAGTTGCAGAGGTTACTGATTACCCTTTCTCCCCTGACAAGAGGGACTTGTGTTGGGATGCAAGTTTGACAGCATTTCCAAAATCCCAACCTGCCGACTATTCTTGGTGACAGCGATCTAGGCAATGAGTGTCCGTGAACTACCGGACTGTGGGGTTAGAACTAACCTGAACCTGTCCACACATGTGCATACATACAAGCACACACACTCAATCACACTTAGAGTGAATATCTGCACAGTAACGGTACCATCAAGCCTCTCTTAAGCGCTCCGAGATGCTGCCTCACATGAAAGGTGCTAAATAAATAATAATAATTCTTGCATTTGATATCGTGCCTTATCATGTCTTTGAGACATCTCAAAGCGCATCACAGAATATACTGTAAAGTGGAGTGACTGTACCTTTTGAGGGCAAAACGGGGCAGGCAATCGCTCAGAGAAGTGTAGGATTGAGCGACCAATTTTGTTTTTGAAGGAATTATTACCCCTGGAAAAGCTATCCACCAAATCAACTAACAACCAGGTTCCTGCTAGGAACTGCTAGGTTAACAGAGGTGTGTGGAGAAAGGAAACTCACTCAAAGTTTTGCCCTGTCAGGAATAGAAACAAAGTGAAAATTACTTGTTGATTGCCCTTCTTCATGGCCAGAGGATGGTGACACTGCCAATGATTGGCCTTTCACTTTCAGTGCAGATCCAGAATCAAATATGGAGCATTCCTGGTCCATATGGCTCAGTACTCGTCCACAAACTACAATAATCCGCTGAGGTATTGGAGGATATTTTTTGCTTGCCAGTCTGGAAAGTCTGAATATCTCCCCAAATTATTTAATAGGGGAAAATTGTACTTGTGCTAAAATGTCTGGAAACTTTGTTTGGTTTGAGAATGGATGGGAACTCATAAAGAAATGTGCTGTGTGAGTCATATGAAAATGCCTTTCAATATCTAATAAGTGTAAAACAGTTGCCAAGCACTTTGTCAGATAAACAGAATTTGCTTAACATAGAAAACTGACTTTAACAGTTAATTAATCTAAAGTCAGCTCCATTCTATCCCAGTATGATTTCACATCTGGGTAATAACTCACCCCAATCTTCTTGGAAGATAATTTATTTTAATACCTTTGTGACAGCTGGTAACATTAGAACAAGGGCTGTTCAGTTTAAAGATAAGGAGGGGGTGCACACACAGAACTGGCAAACACTGCTTTTATGGATTCATTGCTAGTTGGAAATGAAGATGATTAAGCACTTTAAGACATTTCTAAACAAGTCACATAAAACGCTCTGAACACATTTTCAGTGAATCATCATTGAAGTCCTCCTCCCTCACCCACATGTTGATGTTGATATGTATTGTACAGTTATGGAGACTGACTGGATAACTAATGTACATTTTTATGACAAATATCTTTACTGGGTCGCATAATTAGATCAGACTGCAGAAAGATCATGATTGATTTAGATGAAGAAGGTTCTTTAGGCCAGTTGATCCCATCCTTTCAGAATACCCAACACTCCATCTTCCCATCACAGAGCCAGGGACCTGGTCTCTACCACGTTTCTTGTTCCAGTCACAAATTGCTTCTGCGTAAATAAATACTTATTGGTGTCTGTCCTGAATTTGCTCTTTTCGCATCTAAACCTGTGTCACCTTGTTTTGCTGTCTCGGTGCATCTAAAAGTATTGTTGGAGATGAACTTTTTCAATCCTATTTAAAATCTTCTATTACGTTGTGAGGCAATTCCTTTCAAAACTGAAGAGCCCTAGCTTATCTAATTGTTTGTCATGGCTTACTCCTCTAACACAAAACATCATCCTCTTTGCTCTCCGTACTGCCTCTAGGACCTTGGGCAGACCTCTTAAGGCATGACCAGAATTTGGATGCAGCACTGTATGCAGGTCTGAGTAAACTCAGTGAATTTGTCGTGAGGCAAAAAACGGACATGAGTTGGTTGAAATATGTAATTAAAAGCTTTCTTGTTCTAAAGTTAGGTTCATTTTTAAGGAGCTCAAATAATCAATTCAATATTTCTAATGCTATCACCTTCATGTCTGTGACCGAATGACTAGTGTATGCTCTGCCTCTGACTGCCAGTGTGATAACGTGTATGTCTGCCATTCCAAGGCACTGGTGTTTATTGGTGGATTATGGAGTAGCCAAAGTTGATTGCTTAAATGTCGCAGGAAGTCTAGATGCTCACTGAATATATCCGCACTATGAATATTGTATGTATGCACTTATGTATATGTATGTACATCAACAACAACAATAAATTTACATCGACAGTAGCATTCAAGTTCAGAGGACTTTTTATATAGTATATACATATTTATACAGGTACATGAATTTACAATATCCTGTGCAGCATTAGCACAGTTATGCTCGGTTTGGCATCAGGTATTTTAAGTTAACAGTAAGAAATACCATTACCCTGATTCTACATTAGTTTCATGTATGAATCTTAGAACACAAAAGTCAAAATATCTCTGAAGCTTACGGTTTGTTTTGCCTTTGCTCCTGTTGCCATATGTGCAGCAGATTTGGGCATCAGTAATATGATCCTGCAGCATGTACAAGGCATCCCTTGAATGTTGATTGATTGTAAATGATTTCATATTGCATACTGATAGGGGCCAGCTATGGTTCACTTGCATGTGGCACTGCATTACGCAGATGTGTATATCTTAGTGACAACTCAACAAGCATGTTAAACTGTTGAGTTACACACTTACTCAGACCAAACTCCACACCACATTTTACCAGTTGTGGCCAGGCTCCCCACCATCGAATGGATCTATTTCAAGATCCTTATACTCCTGTTCAAATCCCTTCAATCTCTGGCACCTCCCTACCTCTGAAATCTTCTCACTTCCCAATCCACCACCTAGTGCTTCTGCTCGACTGACACTGGCCTCCTGTTTGTCCGTCGCATCCTCTACCCACCATTGTAGGTCGCGGAGCCACTTCACCTCAAAACTCTGGAAGACTGTCCCTCAATCCCTCTGTCTCGCTCCTCTCTCTCCCCTTTTTGAAGTCCTGCCTGAAAATCTTCCTCTTTGACCTTGCTTAAGGCCACCTTAATCTCTCAAAGAGTAAAACGAGTGGATTATAGAGAATGACTAGATAAAGTAGGGTTCTTAAACCATGAAAATGACGTAGAACAACAACAGCAAAATTGCATTTATAGAGCGCCTTTCACGTTGGGAGGACGTCTGACGTAAGGACATAAGCTATGATATCTCAGAGAGAGAGAGAGAGTAAAATGTACAGAGGTAAATCGGGATCAAATTTGCAGTTTCATAACAGTTCAGTGAAATATCTTATTTTCAGACACACCTAAACAATGAACTTGGAATTGAACCTTTGCCTCCCTGAGGCAAGTAATTAGAAATACTTTAGTTTCAGTTGAGGATTTCAGAAAGATTTCAGCACAGCTTCACAGCTGATTTGAAGTAAGCTAGTGAACTCTTTTTAGTTGCAGTTTACAGTCAGAGTCATACTGGAGAAGTCCTTGGGCACAATCATTATGCTGAGACAACAACAACAAAATTACATTTAAAGAGCGCCTTTCACATTGGGAGGAGGTTCCAAGGCACCGAACAGTTAGGTCGGGACCCGAGCATGTGAGAGGGACAGGGTGGTGAGGAGGGGCGGGAGAGAGTTAGGAGGGGAGGGTGAGCTCCTGTGGCTCAGTGGTTAGAGCACTTGTCTGCAAGATGGGGAGACCAAGCTGGGGAGACCTGTGTTCGAATACAGGCAGGTCCGGGCGAAACCTGGGCAAGTTTCCTTACTCCACAAGCCTAATAATAATCCCTCCAAAAAACACCACAATAATAAAATTGGTCATTTCAACCCATGGCTGTTTGTGGGACACTGCTGTGCGCAATTGGCTGCTGCGTTTCGTCCACAAATATACACAGTCAATTCACTTGACAGTATATTCTGTGAAGCGCTTTGGGACGTCGATAAGATGTGAAAAGCGCTATATCAAATGCATTATTATTTATAAGGTATGTAAATCTAAACTAAACTACACCTGGAAAATATATGAATATGCAGTTAAGTCTTATTTAACATAGCAACGTGGAATCCTGTAGCTCAGTGGTTAAGCACTCACCTTGCAAGCGAGAAAACTGCGTTTAATTCCAGGCAGGGCAAAACCTTGGGCAAGTTTCCTTACTCCACATGCCGAATAATAGTCCCTAAAAAAAATTGGGTATTGCAATCCACAATTGTTTGTGGGATACTGCAGTGTGCAATTGGCTGTCACGTTTCGCCCACATAAATACAGTCAATTCACTTTACAGTATATGTGAAATGTTTTGAGAAGTTTAGATGTGAAAAGTGCTATATCAAATGTAACTTTTATTATTATTATTAACAATAACTTGCAATTACATAGCAACCTTCATGCAGGTAGCATCTCGGGGCACTTAACAGTGGCACAGCCTTACACTAAAATGGGGAGGGAAGGGAAGTGACCATAGATACAGTTAAGGAGAAATGTCTTCAGGTGCAAGAGGGGTGGCAAGGCAGGAGGATGGATGCAGAGAGTGGAGGAGTTTTTGGCCGTAGTGGCTGAAAGCACTGCTGCTTATGGTGGAACTGATGGGTGCTGATGGAGTTGAGGGATGTGTAGAGGCTGGAGCCAGCCGATTTAAGGGGTCAGGTAGTGGAGAGGGGTGTAAACAGGTTGAAGAAATAGCGAGGTACTAGAGTATGAATTGATTATTAAGTAAGTGTAAGGATCTTAATAATAATATTGCTTGCATTTAATATAGCACTTTTCACATCTTATCAACGTCTCAAAGCGCTTCACAGAATATAAACTGAATTGACTGTATATTTGTGGGCAAAACGTGGCAGGATATTGTGCACAGCAGTGTCCCACAAATAGTCGTGGATTTAAATGACCAATTTTTATTATTTGTTTTTTTGGGGACGGATTATTATTAGGCATGTGGAGTAAGGAAACTTGCCCAAGGTTTCGCCCTGACCTGCCTGGATTCGAACACAGGTCTCACGCTTGTAAGGCGAGTGTTCTAGCCACTGAGCTACAGGAACTCCAATTGATTAAATCAATCCATTCTGCAATAGGGAGTCAGTGGAGCTATGTGAAGGACTGTGGTGATGGGAGTGTGGAGGTTGGTAAGGGTGAGAATACAAATCAGTTGTATTTTCTATTTAACATAGAATGCTGTTATATAGGCAAACATGGTAGTTAATTTGTGCCAGTTATGTCCCATAAACAACAATGAAATGAATGGTTATATTAAATTAGCTGTGCCTTGTAGCTAGATTTGGGTAATGTTCCTAAAGGAAGCAGTTAATCAGGTAAATTGCAGGGAGCAAAGGAAGGCCTGTAGCTATAATGTTTCTTAACTGCTTCTTAATAAAGGACACAAGTAATTTGATAATCTGTGGTTACCTTTGTAAGAATTTATTGCCAGTTAACCACAGTGTAATAGCTGTTATTCAAAGGTATTATAGATGAATAAAAAAAAGTGTACAAAATACAATACACTCATATTCAGGATTAAAGCTTGTGTTGTCATGTACTTGCAAACTACATGCTTTTATTTTGAATTGTTTTTACTGTGTGAGAGAAAATAATTATTTGTAGTAGTTCAGACACTTTCGATAATTTTTTACCTTTGGCTGGGGGCTATTCCAGATTGGAACCAATTCATTTTGGAGAACTATTTCCTTGTACCTATGAATTATTTCTTCATTTTATGCAGTATAATACTGTATTGAAATACCTGTAAATACTTTTTAGCATACATAATCAACAAATGCTGCATACCTACCACAAGATGGCAGAACCCTGTTCCAGGTGACTGAATAATCTTGTTTGCTCTTTTTTTAATTCAATCTTTTTTTTTAAAAAAGTTCTTCTCATTTGGAAGCTTTCTCATTTTCATTTGTTCACGATTTGTTTCCTATCCTTGAGCTGGTAATGAAGTGGTGAGATCTGGCAATGAGGAGCGAGAGCCACACTCTCCAGGGTCCAGAATGAACTTTTTAAGTAATTGAAAGATTTTGGCCCTCAAGATTGCACCTTCAATTAATTAATTCAATTAACCTTGTAAGAATTTTTTGCCAGTTAACCACAGTTTAATAGTTGTCAATTAATTAATTAATTAATTTCGTGCACTGTCAAGCCATACTGTAGACTTATCCCACACTCATTCAGTTTCCTGGAAAATATTTTTTGTAGACACCATATTTCAGTGCAGTGCAGGAAAGGTGATGCACTGTTAGAGGTGCCGTCCTTCAAATCAAGTATGAAACCAAGGTCCCATCTAGCTACAAAACTAAATTGGAGAAATTATGTTATTTTCTGTACAGTCCAAATATGAGCAATTTCAGAGCAGTTTGAATTCTTCAGTTGTATTTTACTGACATCGATAGCACATATCTGGCCACTATACCTCTTCTTAATCAGATATAGAGTGCAAAATATACCAATGGTGCAGGCACCGTAGGGTAGACATTCAACCTGTCCCTTCATTTACCCCCAATTGCTTAGCATTTCAGAGAGTATAGAAGTTGACAAATTCTTAAATACAGCCTAGATTATGAACATTTCTTGTGAACTAGACAGAGCGAAGATAAGACTGAGTTCCACAATTTACCGAGCTCTACACACCCTAAAATGCGAATTAATTTCACCTGAACAGGCAGACAGGACCTCGGATTAATATCTCATCTGTCGGACAGCATCTGAGTGCTACCAACTGAGTCAAGTTGATACCAAAATAATAATTAGTAATGATTCCTTTAGGGGAGCTATCTCCTCTCGTCTTTGCACTGGAAAATAGAGGATAGTTAATCTCGATACAGAGAAAGTGACACAAGATATATTGCTCCCCTAAATGAATTATTATTTTTATCCAGGGCAAGATGCATTTGATCTTTTCATTCTTCTTTTAAAATAGCAATTATTGAGACTGAATATATTTCTTGAACTGTGTAAATAATAAATGCATCTCACTCCTGGCCTAAAGCAGATTGTTTAGATCGTAACAACAACAACAACAACAAATTACATTTATAGAGCGCCTTTCACGTCGGGAGGACGTCCCAAGACGCTGCACATGAGGCGTGTGACCCGAGCTGGGAGGGGAGTGTTTGGGAAGGGGTGAAACACGAGGGGGAGGTAAAAGAGTTCGGGGTGGAACAGAAGGCATGATCGAAGAGGAAAGTCTTCAAACTGGCCTTGAAAGAGGAAAGGGAAGAGACGAAACGGAGGGATTGAGGGATTGCATTCCAAAGGGTGGGAGCGGAGAAACTGAAGGCCCGGCCTCCGATGGTGGGGCGGTTCGGGCGGGGGGCTTGGAGCAGGCCAAGTCCTGTTGAACGGAGGGTCCGGGTGGGCACGTAGGGGGAGAGTAGATCGGTTAAATAGGGTGGGGCAAGGCCGTGTAAGGCCTTGTAGGTGAGGACGAGGATCTTGAACTCGATCCTCTGGAGGATGGGGAGCCAGTGGAGACGGGCGAGGGTGGGGGTTCTGTGGTCGCAGAGGCGGGTGCGGGATAGTACACGGGCTGCAGAGTTTTGGATGGCCTGCAGCCTGTGAATGGAGGAACTGGGGAGGCCGACTAGGAGAGAATTTCCGTAATCCAGCCGTGAGGTGATGTACGCGTGCACGAGTGTTTCGGCAGCGCGGGGGGTAAGATAGTTGCAGAGCCTGGCAATGTTGCGCAGGTGGAAATAAGCGGTGCCGGTCAAGGCGCGGATGTGGGGGAGGAAGGAAAGTTTTTGATCGAACATGATGCCGAGGTTCCTGATTGGCTTTGTGAGGTGGAGAGTGCAGCCTTGGATATTGAGGCTGGCAGCGCCCGATGTGCGGAGGCGCTGGCTTGAGCCAATCAGGAGGGCCTCGGTCTTACTCACGTTCAATTGCAAAAAGTTGTCCCTCGTCCAGGACTCGATGTCGGACAGACATGCTGTTAGAACATCGATGGTCTGGGGTTGAGGGATGAGGCAGAAAGGTACAACTGAGTGTCGTCCGCATACATGTGGAAATTTACCCCATATTTGCGGATGACGTCGCCCAGAGGGAGCGTGTAAAGGGTGAAAAGGAGGGGACTGAGGACAGAGCCCTGAGGGACGCCGTGAGAAACTGTGCGGGGATTTGTAGAAAAACCATTGGAGGAAACAAAATGTAAACGGTGGGTCAAATAAGAGTGGAACCAGTCAAGGACTGTGCCTTGAAGGTTGAGGTGGGAGGAAAGACGTTGAAGGAGGATGGTGTGATCGACTGTGTCAAACACAGCAGACAGGTCAAGGAGGACGAGGAGGCAGAGGGAGCCCTGGTCACAGGCGGTTAGGATGTCATTTGTAACCTTAACCAGGGCAGTTTCTGTGCTATGGATTGGGCGGAAACCTGATTGGAGGGGTTCAAGAAGTGAATGAGTTGAAAGGAAAGAGCGGAGCTGGGAGGCAACCACTCTTTCAATGACCTTGGATAGAAACGGGAGGTTGGAGATGGGTCGATAACTTGATGGTTGCGACGCATCAAGGGAGGGTTTCTTCAGGATAGGGGTGATGGTGGCTGTTTTAAGGGAGGTGGGGACGGTACATTGTGCAAAACTTCCAGAACCCTGACATACGTGATTATGCAGTTCTTTCATATTGACAAACATGTTTTGAGTTCTAGATTGCTAGGAATAAAAGCAAAAGCACACACTGCTGGACACTGTACAAAAATACAACCAAGGGCAACGTCAACCAATTTGGATTGAAACAGAACCGGAGGCAGGTGTCATCTTTGCAGTTAATCATTTTTTGTTTGGATCAGTAAAGTTTCCTGCACTATTATTGTAAAAATGACAGATAAAAATGTGAGTGATCCAATAATTTGCAAAAGTATTGTTAATCCTGGCAATCTCAATTCTGACCTGCTGGCCTGAGTGGGAAGGAAGAGGTAAGGTATGATGGAGATCCACGAGTTCTGGATTTGACTCGGGGCTGTTTTTAGGGATTGTATTTTAATATTCTGATAGTTTGATTCAGCAGTGCCTTATTTGACTGATGGATGGAATACATACTTGAGGTAACGTTAACTAGGCGTTTTTTAGCTACACGTCGCTTACCATGGCAAGGGTAATAAGAATTTGAGTTGATGCCGATGGCAAAGCAGGTTACCTCCTGTGTGGGTCATCATTGCTCCACATCTAGGGTCAACAACAATGCAGTTCTTCTGGCAGCTCATCTCAGCTGCTCCTCCTCCTGCTTCCTGCTCAGTGAGTTTTGGTGACCTTTACATTGACATCCAGTGACTAACTGATGGATCTTCCCACTGAGCACTGCTGGGGCACCCTATCCCATTGCTGGATGTCACATAAAGCATTGACTTCTCCAGCAGTTTAGCCTTTTGCAATAAAATAAAAGCACAGAGGGGAAAAAACAACAAAAAAGGTTGATATATGCATTGACATTGTCACAGATTCAGTCAACTTAGAATCAGAGTTGACTTTAATTTGAACTTTGTATCGCTGAGATGCTGCTGCTTTAGCATTCATTGGGGCTGTGTGTGCTCTTGGCACGGTTTAGAGTGCTGAATGATGTCGAGTCTGTATACGTAGCACTCAATTTAAAATAAAGTCAGTGCTATTATACAATAACAATCCTGGCTTGGCACAGAAGCTGGGGGTCAGAGCCAAGGTGGGCAGATGGGAAAGATGACCGGATGGGTGATCAAAGAAGAAGAACTTGAGATGGAAATTGCTACTCCTTTCCAATAGGGATTAGGCAGGGTTGCTCCCTATTCGGCTTGCTCCATATGAACACTCCAAGCCATGGCCATAACAAGACTCCCACACATCCACAGGATGCAGGAATCATTATGTATGAATGACATACTGTTGCACATCCTTCTCATTCCCCAACGCTTTGTAGATAAAAATTTCACGTTGATTAAAATACTTTCATCATCTCCACATTCAACAGCAATTCCTGAAATTCTGAACAATCAACCACGACGACAACAACAACTTCAACAACGACTTGTATTTATATAGTGCCCCTCATGCAGTGTATCTTAGATCACTAGAAGTGGTCTTTTATAGCACCGAACAGATTGAGTAGATGTCGCTAATCTCAGCAACCAAATTGATGGTAATGGTATTCTTTTTGATAATGACAGAAAACGCAGAAATCATCCACAAACTCCTGGTTACAGTACAATATAAATTTACATTTGCTTCACTACTCAAAATCAATGATTACCTGATCACTGCTTGTTTAAATAAACTATAATCTTTATAGATAAACTATTCGTCACAAGGTTTTTACCGGTGCTGGGATTATAATGAAATAGTTCATAAAATAAGAAAATAACATTGTTGGTTCCTTTTGGAATGTTTCAATCCACATTTGTTTTACACCATGTTGTGAGGTTGTCACAGGAAGGCATCTTTCAATTGGTTTTGCATGTGCAAAGCCTAGCCAGTCATGACACTGAATTCTCTGGTGGTTTGACTGAATAAACATGAACAAAGATTAACATACACTTGGCTTCTGTATTACCCCCAAAATGTCACATATAGTGCGCTTTCCATTTATACAAGTGTCCTTATAATAATAATGGAGAGATAACATGCTGTTTCCAACATATGTTTAATCTGATTATTATCAGGGACATGTTTAATGGCTCAGTGACTGACAGGGTGGCTCAAACAGATTCTAATCAATTAAAAGCATCTGTGCACTACTAGATGCCACCCAAGACTACACGACATAGTCTGCTTCCTTAGATATCCTCACCCAGAGCAAAATGGCTATCAATCACAGTTGGTTTACAGGTCTCCAAGTACAGTATGTGAACTAACGAAAATCAGTAACTAATTGGCTCGATCTTTTTAGTTGTGGCAAAATCTCCTTGCCTAGGCTGCCACCAAAAACACCTTTCCTCCTCTGACAATCAAATGTTGGAAGCACAGGAATAACTTTGTTATCCTTATCCTCAGATGTTGCACTCAACAACAACAACAACAACAACAACAACTGTATAAACCATTTCAGCTGAAGGCATCTCCTCTCATCTTGACCATCTCTCTCTTCCTTTTCTTACACGTGATAAACAAATAATAATCCTTGCATTTGATATAGCACTTTTCACATCTTCTAGACGTCTCAAAGTGCTTCACAGAATATACTGAAATGCGGCAGCCACAGCAGTGTCCCACAAACTGTCATGGATTGAAGTGACCAATTTTATTATTGTTTCTTTTTGGAGGGATTATTATTGGCTATGTGGAATAAGAAAACTTGCCCAAGGTTTTGCCCTGACCTGCCTGGATTTGAACACAGGACTCACGCTTGTAAGGTGAGTGCTCTAACCACTGAGCTACAGGACTGGCACCTGGCAGCTCCAGACACAGTTAACAACAACAAAAAGCATTTGTACTTATATAGCACCCTCTACGCCGGGTGGAGTCTCAGAGCGCTTAACAGCCGGAGGTGGGGGGGGGGCTCAGAGTTAAAAGGTAACATATAAAGCAATCCAGGACATCAATCCACGGTACATCAAATAACAACACACGTTACACTTATGTTGCACCTTTCACTTAGGCTGAATGCCTCAAAGCACTTTACTGACATGGCATATGACTCTGAGCTGGGATACAAGAAAGGGAAGGAGTGGGGAAGAGTCTAGTGCAGGAGGTGGTGATGGCTACATTGGGAGTGAAGCAGTAGTGGAAGCATGCAATTTTGTGACGATGAAAGAAAGCAGGCTTGGTCAGAAACCGAATGAATTACTCAGGCTGAGTGAGTCAAAGAGAGCAACTGGGAAGGTCAATATGGTCAGCGTCCGAGGTAAAAGTCATTGGCAGGAACTGAGCTAGATAGCTTCAGCAATATCAACATTGTTTTGGAGAAATGTATGGTTAATCTAAGACTTGAAGCCTGATATTAAGTCCAGAAGTGGTTGTGAAGCAGATAAAAATTGTCGGAATTGAACCCAGATCTCTTGCTTGTAAGGCGAGTGCTCTCGCCACTGAGGTTCAGCACTCCATGATCCTTCACACCAAGAAATAGTAGAAAAACTTATTTGAAATGAAATAGTGTGCTCTTGCAGCTGGATATGAGAAAGGTCCTTGTGTGATCTTGGCTGAGTATTGAAGTGAAGAGCTATAGTGCTGGCACGTGGAACATGCGATTTCTACCAGTGAAACAATCAACCTCTTCTGAGTCGAAAAGATCAAATGACTTCAATTACACCAAATCTTCTTATAATAATCCTTGCATGTGATATAGCACCTCAGATGCCTCAAAGCACATCTAAGTGGACTGACTGTGTATTTTGTAGACGAAATGTGGCAGCAGTGCCCCACAACCAGGCAAGGATTTAATTTTTGGAGGGATCATTACCCTGGAAAAGCGATCGGCCAATCAACTAAAAAAACTGTTTTGTAGCTACTGCTAGGTAAACAGAGTAAGGAAGCTTGCCTAAGGTTTTACCACTCTGTGTTCAGCGCCAAGTTTAATTTTGTTGCTGTCGTTGTTCATCCTCTCCAACTTAAGCTTTGCAGTGTTGGATTCAGCTCTTTTGGGGGGTTTGTGGAAAATTGACTTCCAAATTAATGCCGACTTTAAGACTGTTTTCAAAATGAACTTAAATTTTAACACAATAGTGTTTCAATTCCTAATACTTTACATCTTCTTAATCTCATATATTGCCTAAGTAACATTTCAAAATGTGTTAAATTAGGGACAAACGGTGTTGTTCTTGTTGATGTGCGAGACAGCATGACCTTGCAGAGACCACAAGGCTGCTCCATCACTAGAAAGGGCAATTGAATTGACTATAACTAAGAAAATAGGGATATTGGGAAGAGGAGTCTAATTTATGACATTCTTTAAAGAGGTGGGAAGTGCTAATCAACAATCCTTAAATTAATTTGACATCCTAACTGCTACACTCACCTACCTTTCTCCACAAGTCCTTCTGCTTTGGATCTCTCTCCCAGTCTTCAAAATCTTTCTCACGTCTGCCACTTCAACCTTGTTTTCTTTCAGGTCCATCCTACTCCCCCACCACACACTCAACCTCCCCGCGCTCCGCCCTTCACTTCTCAAGCTTGCTCAGTCTTTCTAAAAGGGTTTGAAATGTTAACCTATATGAATGACAATGAATAAACGCATCTGTATCGCAAACATTAAGAGTGAAATTTCAGACTTGGTGCACAGCGGAAGGTTCTTGACACTGTGGGTTTTTGCTTTCATTTCTATTTTTAGACATTGTCACATTGTTGTAATCAACAATTCGCATTGTTGAATAATGGCAGGCCCACAGAATTTTCTGACCTATCATGTATTCCTGCAATAAGCAGCGCACAATGGAAAGGCAAGCTTTGTAAAGAATAATGAAGGTGGAACGAGGAAACAATTAACTCCAGTGGTTCAGCAACTCAATGACCATATTATGTTATTTGTAACTACATTTGTAATCCATAGCCTTTCAATGTACACCATTCATTCATTAGTTTAATCTCTAAAAACAACTTGAATGGCATATGCGCCATTCGTGTCAATGTTCTGCAACTATAAGTGAAATAAGTGTATGGCACAAGAATATTGCAATTCCCCTTTCATCAATCTTCCAAGGAAGGCCTGTAAATAGATAAGTTCTGAATGGGCGCTACCTTTAAACCCTATAATGACTAGAGCCATGATCTGGGCATTACTTTATGAATGGTTTGCAGGTGATTGTATGTTTATTGTGTAGCTCCTGTAGCTCAGTGGTGAGAGCACTCGCCTTACAAGAATGAGACCTGTGTTCGAATCCAGGTAGATCAGGAAGCAACCTTGGGCAAGTTTCCTTACTCCACATGCCCAATAATAATCCATCCAAAAACCCCACAATAACAAAATTGTTTATTTCAATCCATGACTGTTTGTGGGACACTGCTGTGCCCAATTGGCTGCTGCGTTTCGCCCGCAAGTATACAGTCAATTCACTTTACAGTATATTTTGTGAAGCCCTTTGAGACGTCGATAAGATGTGAAAAGCGCTATATCAAATGCAAAGGAGCATTATAGTGTCAAAGTCAAGGCCAAGCAATATCGTAGAAATTAATTTAAATTAATTTGGACATTTGGATCTTCTGCATGTCCCTCAACCCTTCTATTCCACCATTCGCGGTCGTGCCTTCAGCTAATATTTCCTGAATTGACTTCTCAAATGCTCTCTTTGCTGGTATCGCCATCTCCACCATACACTGGATCCAGCTGATCCAAGCACACATACTCGTACTAAACTCTATACCCCCATCACACCAGTTCTAGTAGGCTCCACTGGCTCCCCATCGCCAAACCAATTGATTTCAAGATTGTCACACTCGTTTTCAAAATCCCTTCATATCCTGGCACTTCTCTTCCTCACCACCAACCTGCTTAGCTCCCAACCCACAAGCTGCTGTCTCTGCTCGATTAACTCTCAGCTTCTGCTTGTCTCTTATGCCCTCCATAGCCACAGTTTCAGACACTCTGCCCTAAAACTCTGGAATACTCTTCCTCTGTCCCTATGCTTTGCCACTTCCTCTCCCATTTTCAGATCACATTTGAAGACATTTCTATGGTCATCTTCTTGTCCACCTGGATCTCCACCATTGTCAAGCGCTCTGGGATGCTACCTTGTGTGAGGAGCACTATATAAATACCAGTTGGCGTTGATGAATCTCTGGAACTCCCTGCCTCAATCCCTCTGATTTGTCCTTCTTTACTCATCTTCAGATCACAACCAAAGACTTTCCTCATCAACTTTGCCTATGGTCATCTCCCCTTTCTCTTCTGCTTGGGGGTCAAGCTCCACCATTGTTCAGCACTCTGAGATGCTACCCCAAAGTGAAGGGTGCTACAAGTGATTGTTGGTGTTGTTATGTGGAAATCTCTCTGCCTCGCTCCCTTCCTCTTTGTTTTTAAAGCCTTTCTAAAAACCTAACTTTTTGACTGGTTGTCTCCCTGCTGCGTTTCGCCCACAAAATATACAGTACAGTCAATTCATTTAACAATATGTTCTGTGAAGCACTTTGTGACATCTAGAAGATGTGAAGAGCACTATATCAAATGCAAGGATTATTATTATTTCTTACCTCCTCGTTCCACTTTACTTGGATTTCTATACCATCCGTGGGAAGCACTTCCAAGATTTTATCCCACATTAATTTAAGTGTGAGTTGTTGTTGCTGATTTTGCAACACTTTCAAATCAAAGGCGTGTGTCAGATGCTGCTCTGGCAGAACTCCTATATGTACTGTTTTTCATGTTCGCAATCTCTTAGTTATAATTATGACTATTTATGGCATTGCATCAAATTGTAATCAGATTCAGGCCAAATCAAAGTCAATCTGTTCTTGCCTTTATTTTCTATTATTCTGTTTGTCTGTGGTTTTCTTCACTAATATTCAGGCATTAATCATAGCCCCTTATTCAACTAAGTAGCAAAATTGAAAGATTGATCTTTCCCAACACATTGATAGAAGAGTAAGTTAATTCTACTGACAGTTAACATTGTGTTGGTGATGATTGATTTTATTTGCTTTCATTTATTTAATCATTTATTAGGTTGGAAAGGAACCCTAGCTTAGTATGACGCATCCTAAAAATAATTGCCGTTAAATGAGCCTTGTTTCCTTTTGAATTATTCATTTGGGATGTTGTAATTTATACAGCAGGAATGTCTTCATCCTAAAATGATTGCTTTCCAATAGGAATAACGAATTGAGCTAATACTTGCAAAACTATTTGAACCATTCTGTCAGGTACTGTGTTGTTGCCAGCAATATATTCCTGCACACCTTTGGTATGTAATTCCTGCAGTATCCAAAGGACTTCACTGATAAAAACATAGGAGGGTAAGAATAGGAACACATCAATGCCATCTCCATCACTCCATCCTGTCTTTAAACCAAACTTATTTCCTCCACTAACCAAGTTGAAAGCTAATCTTCCTTTCTGAATGCTTCAACAGAATCAGGATGGCAGTCTATTTGATAAATTAACAACTCAAAGTGTGACAAGGCTACTTGTCATCTTAACTTGTAGATTCATGACCCCCTAATTCTCTTAATAAACAACTTCTTCACATCTACCTTCATGACCTAACCTCGGAGGGATGGTAAGGTATTCAAGGGGAATATCTCAGAATACAATCAATAGAGGAAACTGAGAAACATAAAATAGATACACTGAACTTATAAAATGGGGCTGAATTTATGACGATTCATAACAGGAATCATTAAGATTGATTCAGTGTTGTAAATAGGGAATACTGTTGAATTGCTTTAAGGTGAGCCACTGGAAGTCCTGGGTGCCTTGTAGCAGGACTGTTGTAGGATCCCCACAACCTGTATTGTTGATTACCAGCAAGATGTTTCATTTGTAAATTTAAGTTGATATTAACAAATTGTGTAACAAATCATCTCATGTTGTGTAAAAACACAGTCGCTATACATACCGACGGCTACCTATGGAGTGCTTTGAAAAAGGGTTTGATATAATGAGGCACTATATTGAATGCAAGCAGTGTTTCATAATTTGTATTGTTTCTGGGGACTAGGCAGTCTCTTTACATTGTTGGGACGAGATCTGTATGCATTACTCTAGGTGCAGGCTAATCAGAGTTCTACCGTATATCTCCGCGTATAAGGCGCACTTTTTTTCAGGTCGGAAGATCTCGAAAGTTGGGGGTGCGCCCTATACGCAGGTACAAGCAATTTTGAGCCTCGGAGATACAGTAAACAGGAGGGGCGGCCGGCGCTGTCAGCCGGGGTTTGGTCAGTGTCCGGCGGGGGTTGGGGGGAGCGGGTGACGGGGCTTCGGCCTCGGCCGCCCGGGCAGCGGCAACAGCAGCGGACTTCAGTGCTGTGCTTACCTTCTGCCGAACCCAGTCTGCCTGCCTCACTCCCTGTCGCTCTCTCTCCCTGCCTGCTTCCCTCCCTCCCTCCCTCCCTGCCTGCGTGCCTGCCTGCCTCTCTCTCTCCCGGGCTGCCGGCCTGCCTCTCTCCCTCTCTCTCTCCCTCTCTCTCTCCCTGGCTGCCGGCCTGCCGCTCTCCCTCTCTCTCTCCCGGGCTGCCGGCCTGCCTCTCTCCCTCTCTCTCTCCCTCTCTCTCTCCCTGGCTGCCGGCCTGCCGCTCTCCCTCTCTCTCTCTCCCTGCCTGCCTGGCTGCCGGCCTGCCTCTCTCCCTTTCTCTCTCCCACGCTGCCGGCCTGCCTCTCTCCCTCTCTCCCTCTCTCTCTCCCTGCCTCTCTCTCTCCCTCCCTGCCTGCCTGCCTCTCTCTCTCCCTACCTACCTGTCTCTCCTGTCTCTCCTCCCTTCTGCCGGCAATATCATTGAAAATGCTTCTGTTTTTTTTTCACCAAGAAAAGGTCAAAAGTGGGGGGTGCGCCTTATACGTGGGTGCGCCTTATACGCGGAGATATACGGTATATAACATCTGGTGATCTGAACTGATTTAACAATATAGCCCAGCATCCTGTTTGCCTTGTTTATTGCCACCTCACACTATTTTGACTTGCTGAGTGATGAGTCAACTTACACCCCTGGATCTCTTTCAGCTTCCTGCTTAACAGGTTTTATCCCATCCATGGAGTACATGTGTTTCCTATTCTTACTTCCTATATGTTGTACCTTCCATTTATCTGTATTAAATGTCATGTACCAATGCCTTTGAGATCCTTTCTTGCAAAGAAGAAAAGGGCACTATTCAGATGCTGTTTATTCAGATACTTCCCAAACTTTCAGAACCTTGCACTCAACGCTAAATACTGATCAAGTGTAGCTTGTTCCCTAATCCTCCTTTTATCAAAACACCCAATAATCAGTTTTGTATCAGTTACTTTATTTATTTTATTTTGAAAGTTTCCCACACTCATTCTATTTTAATTCCGATTTTAATTCAAATCAACTTTAATTCATATCTTCTCTTAGTTGCTTCAATGCAGCTCATTTAATCCTTTGATCTGATGGTATATGGCTATTCCTGCCTATTAATCTCATTCATTTGGAGTCACAGATTGTCATTCAAATACACTCAGGCATCCCCTGATGATTGAGCAGTGTTCCACAAGATTACTGTTCACCATTACAAACCTCATCATTTCAGTATAATCACAATCTTTTTATAAAAATAACATGTAATTTATTAAGGATGTAAATCAGCATAATAAGGTATCACCAAATATTATAAAGAAAAAGAGATTTGTTCATTTATCTGGGCTGTAGCTTTAAGACTGTATCTGTATCAGTCTTAAATAAATACAGAAAATGTTGAAAATGCTCAGAGGGTCAATCAACATATAATATAATAATAATAATCCTTGCATTTGATATAGCGCTTTTCACATCTTATCGACGTCCCAAAGCGCTTCACAGAATATACTGTAAAGTGAATTGACTGTATATTTGTGGGCGAATCGCGGCAGCCAATTGTGCACAGCAGTGTCCCACAAACAGTCGTGGATTGAAATGATCAATTTTATTATTATTATTATGTTTTCTTTGGATGGATTATTATTATTATTATATGAAAAGAAGAAAGTTTTTTTTTGCGTAATTGCCTTCACCGAGCTGGAGAAATAAAAAAAACAGCCAAAGGAAATCATACACGTTTCGTCACATACTCAATGAACACACAATGCTCTATTCGCCTACAAAATACAATTACTACATTTTACTATCAATAACCTGTAAAGTGCTTTGACCTCCCGGTGTAAAGGGTGCTATATTAGATTCGAGGATTGATATTTATGTTCAAAACTGAGGTTGTAAAGGGTAGTCAATAATAGAATTTGGAAGAACCTCTAACAATAGCTAACATAAATGGTGGGTAAACTATCATCTTTATTATTATTAACTTTGTCACATACTTAAAAGGACAGAAATGGCACCAGAATTGATGATACTGATTGGACAAAAACAATTGGAGAAACTGTGCTGAGAGCACTCCACACAAGCTACTAGATTTCTCACTTCAAGTATTTCCATTACGATAACCTAGTCGAAAGAAGTTGAATGTTTACAACTGAAAAGGATTTGCTGGTAATGTGTCTGAAAATCAATCAGGACAATTCTCTATTGCATTGTGCACTTTGTTTCATTGAAACGAACAGTTCCACATGGAGAAATAGTAGACATCTTTAAAAGAGATTATGTTAAGAGAGTCATTTTTGTTGTTGTCATACAGAATATGTTTTAAAACAATTTAAATTCAGAGGGCATTAAAGGAGTCGCATTTATTTGATCCAAGATTAGTAATTAAACAGTGGTGGATCTCCTGGAGGAAGTCTTTTCCTGGTTGGCTTATTGATGTTGTGAAAGTTTACCTGAACTTCTTATGTTGGGAGAGATGGCTTTCAAGAGCCTGTTGCTTCCTCTCATATTTCCTTCCAATGTACACTGAGGGGGCAGAGTGAGTTCTTCAATAATGAAGGTGATTGGCTGCACAACAGAACGTACCCCTCAATAAAGTCCACTTCCATCAGCAAAATGCATATTTTAGAATTTAGAATTTCCTTTGGTTGCAATGTTGTGACACGACATAAACCGGAACATTGGTTGTCTAAGGATCAAACATGTTCTTGGGCTTAGCCTTAAGTCTTTCAATTTTGGAATTCTTTACAAGAATTTTGGAAAATCAGCTTCTAAATTACGACTGAAATGAAACATTCTCTACAATTCTACACCCATTCTTTATAAGACAATGGCTTTAAGGCTAAGATAATCGGAAATGCGGCCTCTAAATCTGGGTAAAAGAAACCTAATTGAAGAATCAGACTGGAGCAAAGTGTGTGGCAAACCATGCAGTGAGCAGAGCAACAGTTACATTCTTTCAAAACTTTTTACGGAGGTTGTTTTTCCTCAAGTTAATTTTGTTTAAGAGTAAAATATTGCTGATGTCACTCCATTTTGCTTTTGTCAGGAAGCAAATGCAATTTATTTCCCACCGTTTTCCTGTCTGTTCCACTGTCCTCCCACTTTCGATGACCTTTTTACTATTATGTTTTTTCAACCTGCATTACAGATAAACTAAAGGAAACATTTAGATTTAATTCATTGTGATTGTGCATGGCAGCACACAATGATCTTTTATCACATCAATGTAACCGACATATAAGTGATAAAAGTGTATTACATCATTGGAAATCACAGTTAAAATAGCATTAGAATGCAGCAACACAAAATATAGGGAAGGAAGTTTGTATAATAAACATAGCACTCGGTGATGCTTAATAACCCATTTCATTGTACCTTCTAATGATCGATATAAAACAAAATAATTATCCTTGCATTTGATCTCTTAGATTATTACATCACAAGATCACAAGAGAGGTTCAGCTGATAAAGCCTCTTCAGTCCATTTTATCTTATCTGTGGGCCCACTCACCCACCCGCCCCCTCCCTCCCTCCCTCCCTCCAATATCCTGTCTCAATCACAACAACAAAATTAAATTTGTATAGCGCCCTTCACGTCGGGAGGATGTCCCAAGGCGCTGGTAACCCGTTCCAGTTATTAATTACTGTCTGGGTAAAGAAGTATTTCCTGGTGTCTGACCTTTCTCAATACTGTTGAAAGTCTTACATACCTCTATAAGATCTGCATTGAGATCCTGTCAATAACTGAAGAGCCCTAGTTTGTCTAATCATTACTCTAGCACCGGGGATCAGCCTTGTTGCTCTCTGCTGCCCCATATTGAAAATATATTTGTGTGTAGAAACCAATACATTGAACAGAACCTATATAAATACTAACAATTTGAAACAGATTTTAGTGTGAAGCAGCTATTGGTAGCTTTTATATGGGAATGAAACCACTTGATGTATTTTGGCTGGATCAGATCTTCAGCTATTGAAATGCTAAATACTGAACAGAGTTATTGAAGAGATGGGGGCTACTTTTAACATAAAGCTTTCATAACTTTAAAATATTATCAGGATGGGAGCAGTGAATGTATATATTAAACTGGAGTCAATGGTTAGAGCACTCACCTTACAAGTGAGAGACTTGGGTTCAATTCCAGGCAGGGTGAAACCTTGGGCAAATTTCCTTAATCCACATGCTTAATAATAATCCCTCAAAGAAAACAATAATAAATTGGTCATTTCAATCCATGACTGTTGGTGGAACACTGCTGCGTGCAATTGGCTGCCGCATTTCACCCACCTATACGCAGTCAATATTCTGCATATTCTACATGCTTACAGTATATTCTGTGAAGCGCTTTGAGACGTCTTGAAGACATGAAAAGCACTATATCAAATGCAAGGATTAATATAATTGTACTACTGGTACATGATTCTGCCTCGCTCTGTCAGTAAACCCTAGGCTTTAATGGCTCTGCCATTTCAAAGCATTTCGCAATGCTGCCTGGCATGCCAAGCACTATGTGAATGCAAATTGTTGTTGTTGCTGTCATGATCTCACCCTTAAGGCATTGTTTTCCGAATTTAACATCATGCAGAATTTGAGAAAATTCCGTCTTAAATTGGAAGCAAAAACTACAGAAAATAGGCTTCCAAATTAAAACAAATCTTAAGAATTTTTCACATCTTGTGGGATCTTAAATTTTAAACCAATAGTTTTAAGCTCATGGTCATGACACATTGCAGGTATATAGTAGTGCTGCGGTTCAGATAAATAGTTACTAAGCCTCAGTTCCAAATCTCTCAAAGTTTTGATTGTTTCTTAACAGTCATCATGGATGAAACAGAACTTTATAACTGCTGCATCCTTTGAGATGTGGGATTTTTTTGCTAATGGACAAAGCAAGTTGTGTGCTAATAGAACAGAGTACTGTTAAAACAAGCTTCATAAGAACATAGGATCATTTATAATTGTCTGTGGACTAATGCCTGGCTACAAAATGACCAATTTCCAGATCAGTGGATTCCTTCTGACGTCACTTCCAGTACACTGTGATTGGATCAGCATCGTCACAATATAACAGGGTGACTGGCACTTGTCCCAAATGATAGAACTTTAGTTGTCATTTTATGGACTCCAATGATTGAATTATAATGCAGCTCTATTGAATATCTTTCAAACAAATGTTTTATTTTGAACCCTGTCTGCATGGTGGGAGAGTCTAGCCTACAGGTGGCAATTCTCCTATTAAAGGATACCAGGGTCAGGAAACATGTGGAGGAGAGATAACTCTTCCTGAAATTATGAGCAGCCAAAGGAAAATCTGTATCAACTTGCTTTCATTGAGTTTACATTACGTAGCAATCTTGAACTATCTTATCTGTATTCTGCAGGGAAGAGAGATCACAATAATAGCAATGAGTTCACTACACAGCTTGGAGCAAAACAAAGTAGTAGCTAGGAAACCATTACACACGGGATATAACAAACTTTAATGAAAGGAAATGGGTTGATTTTAGATGAAAAAATTGTGCCCGTTGCCTTCAAGAAATTGTATTTTTAAAAACTTAATGAAATCTTATTTAAGCTCAAGTGATGTTGCGTGCACAATTGGAGCTGGAAGCAAATTTAGGTTTCAACCACAGAGTACTTTATTATCATGCAACTAAATGTGTCTTGAACTGTAGGAACATTAAGCGCATAAAATAGTTTTAAAGCCTGTTCAGGTGGATGTTAATGATCCAGTGACACTATATGAAAGAATAAGGGGATTTTTCCCCCTTGTGTTGTGGCCAGAAATACTCTGATACATTAGTCATTCACTTAATGATTGTTGGTGGGACCTTGTTGTGCCCAAATTGGCTACCACATTTAGCAAACAACCTGCTAGTTGGCTTCCCCAACTCCTCTTTCTATAGACTGTGAATCATCCAGAACTCTGCAGCCTATCTCCTCTCCCGCAACAGACTCCAGGACCCTATCACTCCCATCCTTGCCGACTCCACTGGCTTCCCATCACATAGAGAATACAATTCGAGATCCTGCTCCTCACATTCAAAGCCCTCCATAACATTGCTCCCTCCTACCTCTGCATCCTCTTCCCCCCACCCCCCACCGAAACATCCTGCCCGATCCCTCCACTTAGCAGGCTCCAGCCTGCTTCATGTCCCCCACCTTGTCCACCCCACACTTCTGCCTGGATTTGTGAGCCTTCTGTCATTTTGCTTCCACACTCTGGAACTCCATCCTGCAGTCCCTCTGGCATGTCCCCTCGCTTGTCTCTCTCAAGACCCATCTCAAAATCCTCCTCTTTAAATATGCCTTAGATCACCCTCCATCCCCCCACCTACCCTACACCTTTCCCGAGTCCAACCCTCAGCTGAGTCCAAAACATTGATTCTCCAGTGTCTTGAGACATCCTCTCGACGTGAAAGGCGCTCTATAAATGTTATTTGATTGTTGTTGTTGGCGAAATGATATTGCCCAACCCTAAATTTTAAGATGAAATGGCTAAGACTAGGAAGAATTTTGGAGCTATTGTCAGCACTATCATCACTAGACTTGGACAAAAATTAGACGCAAACCATCGAGTGAAGCTGTCGATATACAAACTGCTAGAAAATATTATATTGAAAAAATAGATATGTGCTGAAAAGTACACATCCTCTAACTGAGCAACAAAAATAAGCAACAAGAATAATTTATATGTATATCGTGTCTTTTGGAAGGATGTCTTAAATTAATTCACATAATTGGTTGTGGGGGACCTGGGGTGGTTGTAGGCAGGAGTTGTCAAAAGATTACAAGTTCTTAGGGTGTATTTTGATGGTGGAGAGGGAGAGGATAAAGTAGAGGGACACCACAATAGAATTCCAGACAGTGGGGTCCTGCAATACAAAAAACATTTTATAAATCACGTCTGTCAGAGATAGTGTGGTTCTCTTCACCACCTGCAATAATGTGCAAAACGTACCACAAAATCAGGAAAAGGGTGATAATAATAATATTGTATAATAATAATCATAATGATAGCCCTTTTCACATCTTATCGACGTCTCAAAGCGCTTCACAGAATATACTGTAAAGTGAATTGACTGTATATTTGTGGGCGAAACAAATATTTCAATGCATAATACATGATGTAAGTAAGTGGAGAAATACTAACAGATTTACTATTAATTTACAATTTTAGAACATTTAAGAATTTCAGAATTTGTCTAATTCCTAAATACAGCCTTAAAATTGAAGTCGGTATTGTAAGCCTTGCATTTGATATAGCGCTTTTCACATCTTATCAAAGTCTCAAAGGGCTTCACGGAATATACTGTAAAGTGAATTGACTATATTTATGGGCGAAGCACAGCAGCTAATTGCGCACAGCAGTGTCCCACAAACAGTCGTGGATTGAAATGGCCAATTTTTATTACTATGTTTTTTGTGGGAGATGGATTATTATTAGGCGTGTGGAGTAAGGAAACTTGCCGAAGGTTTCGCCCTGACCTACCTGAATTCGAACACAGGTCTCATGCTGAAAAGGCTTGTTCTGTAAGTTGCTTTTAAAAAAAACTGAAAACCGACTTCAAAGCCAAGATTGAATTCAACAATTTGCCAAATTCTGGATGCTCTAAAATGCTATATTAATGGAGTAAATCTACACCAAGGTGGAATTTATTTTCAAACGAAACTATGAATTTTCTTTGTGCAGATATTGCTCAATTTCACAAGAATTCCACTCCAACCCATTCACTCCAAATTGTGCCAAATTAGTATATTCCTAAAATGGATTGGATTTGGGCCAGTTTGATTTGCTTCCTGTTTGGAATACAGTTCGCTGATTTTATCTGCAGCATTTGATTACTTCAATAGTAGCTCTCAGATGAAATGTTGCCTTTCATACAAAAATGCTTTCGATTAAGACAAGTCTGATGCTGCATATAATCACCTCCATATGCATGGAATGAAGGGTTCATTTCATTACCGCCACATTTATTTTTTGGTCAAGCATATAAAGGGTGCCTGGCACATGCAGAAACTGAATCCTGTGCTTCTGAGATTCTGAACCAAACTGTGAGTTATACATATGAATGCAAGTTTCCCTTTGTCCGGAAACGAGTGCATACTCTCTTCCCATGGACACACCCTTACCTAATCCTCGTACATATTAAGATTGACAAAAAGCAAAGCTTTTGGGAATCTATTGTATGTGTGGGTGTTGGGCTATTGCTGGAGCTTCACCAGCTAAAACTGCACATTGTGTGGCAAGGTTCTTGCTGCTTGTCCAACTAGGACCACCCTAAGTGAGGGAGAGGGGGCAGGAGGAGGTGGGTGGCCTTACTGCTCCGAGTTACTAAGTTACAGCATTACTGCTTACAGTTGCGGGGGGGGGGGGGGGGGGGGGGGGAACTCAGGACACCTAATGTCTGAGTAGGCTTTGAGACCTTTACGTTTAACCCTGTAGGACCTTCAGCCTAGAAAGTTGGGAGCCCCTGCCCTACAAGACTGTAATAGCTCTGCTTACAACAAATTCAATGCAATGTAGCATTTGTGTAACTTCAATGCCAGTTTTCTGGAGTTATTGAAAGAATTTACAGAAAATCTGCCTCAAAATTAAGGCTGCAATTAAGAATTTGCCCAATTCTGTACCCTCTGAAATGTTATATTCAATTTTTTAAACTTTGTACCCAAGTGGAATTTCTCCTACTCAAATGGGCACTTCACCCATCAAATCTTTTAATAACATTGCAATTTATCCCACAGTGAGGATGCAAAATTTCTACTCTATGTTTTGGTTCTCACCACAGAATGAGAGCAGTGAGAGGTTTGCAGAGTCATATGAATGTCCTCCCACCGGAATGAGTCTCACTGACATTTTTGCCGCGCAGCATTTACATGATAATGCAGTGATCAACAACACAATCATGAGTCAGTCTCCTTCATAAGCCATATGAAGGGTGCGGCCCAGACTTCATTAGTCACTGCAAGCCAAATATTTAGACTTCATACTGTGAGCACCGAGTATCCGAAACATGAGATATTCACTCGCGGTTTCAATCAATGTGATTCTTCCAATAACCAAGCAGGTTCATCACGTTCATGCATAACTCATATATTCATCTCACACATTAGTGTCAACCTGGCTCAGTTGGTAGCATTCTTGTTTCTGGATCGAAAGATTGTGGGCTGATGACCCACGTTTGGACTTTGAGCTCATATTCTGGACTGACCTCCTGTGCAGTGCTGGAGGAACTCTGCAATGTCTATCCTTTGGATGGCCATAGATGAATGATGGTACACTCAGACTTGACTGTAATGCAATGATTTGGGTTATCAGAGAGGGTGGCTGAGGCCAAGACAATGGACCCATTTAAAAAATAAATGTGAAGACAGTAGGGTGGGTAGGTAAGGTAGGGGATGGTTCAGATCAGATGTGCCAAAGGGACTTTTTCGTCCACACCTGTGTTGGAATTTTGTAACCCCTGGGTTTGAATGATAAGGACTCGACAAAACCAATATGGCATAGTAAAGGTTTATTGATTGCAAAGATAATATGTGTATACCATATAGATTACCAATTTGTCTAGTACAGGAGCAAGACCCATTAAGATAGATAATATAAAATTAATATAAAACATAAGATCTATCTCACTGCTAACAGTAGCATGGAAAAGTATTACCCGTTTACACAGCATGGGGAAGCAAAGATTATGTCTGGTTGGTCAGAGGTTCGGCAAGGAGAGAAATGCCTGTTCATGTTGTCAACAACAACAACAACTTAAACTTATAAAGCGCCTTTCACGTCGGCAGGACGTCCCAAAGCGCTGCACAGGAGGCGTGTGACCCGAGCTGGGAGGGGAGTGTTCGGGAAGGGGTGAAACTCGTAGGGGAGGTCGAAAAATTTGGGGGGGAACAAAAGGCACGGTCAAAGAGGAAAGTCTTCAAACCGGCCTTGACCTGCTGAACGGAGAGTTCGGGTGGGCTTATAGGGGGAAAGTAAATCGGTTAAGTAGGGTGGGGCAAGGCCGTGTAAGGCCTTGAAAGTGAGGACGAGGATCTTGAACTCGATCCTCTGGAGGATGGGGAGCCAGTGGAGACGGGCGAGGGTGGGGGTTATGTGGTCGCGGAGGCGGGTGCGGGATAGTACACGGGCTGCAGAGTTTTGGATGGCCTGCAGCCTGTGAATGGAGGAACTGGGGAGGCCGATGAGGAGAGAGTTTCCGTAGTCCAGCCGCGAGGTGATGTATGCGTGCACAAGTGTTTTGGCAGCGTGGGGGGTGAGGTAGTTGCGGAGCCTGGCAATGTTGTGCAGGTGAAAATATGCGGTGCCGGTCAAGGCACGGATATGGGGGAGGAAGGAGAGTTTATGGTCGAACGTGATGCCGAGGTTCCTGACTGGCTTTGTGAGGTGGAGAGTACAGCCTTGGATGTTGAGGCTGGCAGTGCCCGATGTGCGGAGGCGCTGGCTTGAGCCAATCAGGAGGGCCTCGGTCTCGCTCACGTTCAATTGGAGGAAGTTGTCCCTCGTCCATGACTCAATGTCGGACAGACATGCTGTCAGAACATCGATGGTCTGGGGGTTGAGGGATGAGGCAGAAAGGTACAGCTGGGTGTTGTCAATCTGTTCCTGTGGTTCTCGAAGCACTTCTCAAAGCAGTTCTCGATGCTTACTTATCTGAGTATGTCGCCTATATTTACAGTATATGAATCTTGTATGGGCATTCTTTTGTCTATTCTGGCGGTTGTTGTAAAAGCACGTAGCGCACTTAGCTTGAGTGTTATCTGCCGTGGCATTTACTTAACGTTGTAAGGATATTGAGGAAAGCATATGTCTCTTTCCGAGAAGAGAGGCTGTTGACCAATGGGAATCTGTTTCTTTGTGGTTTTAGTTTGGGTGTTGACCACTTTGACTTATGATCCGTTTTATTCAGGATTAGGTTTCATAGTTCGTTTTTATCAAGTCTCTCAGCCTGCAACATTATGTTTCTTTTTTCTCCTGATACAGTAGTAATATAATTGTATTTGTTAATCTTATACCCATATAGCTGATCACTTACTCAATCTATCTGGTTTGAATCCTTCATCTCCCAACACCTCTTACAATCTACAATCAGTCGACCAAAATCACTTATTACTTTTAATAAGCTAATACTTTTCTACATGCTTCTGTTGGTATTTATTTATGTGGAGACACAAGCTGGGAAACTATTGGTCCTGTAGGAGTCATGTTTTTTTGCTGGTCATGTAACTATCTCTTGTATCGATAAGCACAAGGAATGAGTTAAGAAACTATTGCTAGTTGTACCCCCAGATTTCATAATAAGAAATTTCATTAACATTAACTTAAATGCGTAGCATCTCTGCTCTGAAAGCAGATTGCATGGAATTGGAGTTCTTGTGCGTTGGCGAGTTGCACTACAAAATACCGCAAATTAGGTTGCTCTGTATATTTTTGCTGCTGGTTGGAGTTGGAAGGGGATTGTATCAATGATTGATGATAGGTTCCCACCAGTGCCACATCATTTGTGTGTCAGCCTAGCTCAGTTGATAGCACTCTCACCTCTGAGTCAGAAGGTTGTGGGTTCAAGTTCCACGTTGAGACTTTGACAAAATATAGTTGGAGGGGAATGAACGTTGAACCAAGGTCTTGTTTTCCTGTTCAGATGGGATGCTAAAGTTCTCATGACACTGGACAAACAGCGAAGGGAGCTTCTCACAGTGTCCTGGCCTATAATCCCCCAAACAAAATTCATCATCCACTTCATGGTTGTTTTGGGGAAAAGTTGGCTGCCCGTACATGTGGACAGTAAATATCCCATTGCACTATTCAAAATGTGAATGGAGTTTCTCCGAGGATTCTGGCCAACAATCGCTCAGATAAAAGTGATCATTTATTTCATTATGATCTAATATTTTTCATCATGATCTGTCAAATTAGCGGTTGCACATGCCTACAGATATACAGTTACACTTCACAGAAACATTTGATTTGAGATGTTTCAATATACTGTAAGATGTGATATCAAAACGCAGGAATTATTATATGAATATCTCTACAGTGAAATCCTACATACACATATTTGTCGCCTTTGTTGCAAGTAGCTTCTATTCCTCTCATTTTAGAGTATCACTGCAAAGCATGGGATCTGACAAAAATCTTTTTAAGCACATTTAATGGTTGAGCACTTGCATAAATGCACATTTTTCTATGAAGAAATCTGTTAAAATTATGCTGCAAATTAGATGCCAATGAGTATACAGTATTTCTACAAAGATTGATTTCAAAACAGCCATTGTGTATATATATATATAGTTGTATAATGTTTGATCCTAATTGTAACTCACTCACTGATCAGTCAAAACATGAGAATTTCCAGCCGGGCTGAATAGTGAAAGGCACTGAAGTTCCTCTAATGTAGCAGATATAGTTTTAACTCCACAGTTTCCTCTTATGCTTTATCAAAATTAACTACATAAGTGATAAGACCAAGTGAAATGTATTTTATGCCAAAGTGGAATTTCATAGAATCATACAATTATACAGAAGGAGGTCATTTGGCCCATCGTGTCTGTGCCGGCTCTTTTAAAAGAACTATCCAAATCAATCCTACTCCCCCGCCCTCCCCACGTAGCCCTGCAAACTTGTCCTCCCCAAATAATTATTCTACTTCTCTCTTAAAAGTTGTTATCGAATCAGCTTCCACCATCCTTTCACCAATGCATTCCAGATCCGAAAACTCACTGTGTGAAAATATTTAGTGAGCCATTCTTCTTCAAAGAGTAGCACAGGAGAATAAATCACATTCAACATAATTTCAGTTTGGTCTTTTCCAGCTGTAAAGCTGATCGAATGGCATCATTACATCTTGGCTTAATTTGTCACCAGAAGTAAAATGCCATGCAAAGGAAGACAATCTTGGCCTTCTACTATGTAGTTACTGGAAAATCATTCTAACATCATGCTTAATGGCTGGAATAACAAATGACAACTGATCGCCCCAAAATGCATAACTGATTTCAACACAATTCTCAGTAAAGCTAAAAAAAAATGGAACCGAATTGCTTTGCGCATAAGCTTGTTGGACAGAATCATTAATAAAGCAAATACTTAAACTTAAAACCTTCATCACAGTATTAGTCATCAACAATTCCTTCTGTTATGCCTACCATCTAGATTGAGATTCATTCTTGTAACATAGAGTGTCTAGAGTTTGTCAAATTCTTAAATCCAGTTAATAAAACTTTGAAGCCTGCTTTTGGTAGGTTTTTTAAAATTACACCAAGTTTCAAAATTAAAAACTATATTTAAAAATATTATACACTCTGGACACACTGAAATGCTATGTTAATAAAATAAATTTAGATCCAATTGGACTATCCACCCATAGATATCAAGTTCATAACAATTTTTGTGTGAAGACAGCGACGTAATTTAGAAAATTCAATCACTCAGTTTGAAAATGTGTGTGGTTGAGTGTTTCATGTTGCTTTTGGTGAATGATGAATTCAGCTATGTGCGAAGATTTGCGCTTTGGCTATTTTAACCTCTAGTTTATGTTTATCATGTTCCAAGCATAAAATTTGTTGGCAAGTGGGTTAGACATTTATCAGTATTCATCTGTTCAACTGAGAAAATGATTACAGATGTGTTTCAGAATCTCACCCCAGGACACCATTAGCATGCAGTATGGTTTTTATATATCATGCATCAAAGTACTTCATATATTCCTTGCTAATAATTTCCATATACACACAAGTCTTTGTCCTGAGAACATTCCTTTTGGTGAGCCCGTTCCTCACACTTTAACGTCTCACTGGAATTGTTGCTATGAATTAGGCATTTTTGCAGAAAAATGAAAAATTGTATTCTCAACGGACAAAGGAACGGCAGATAATCAAAACATATTTTGAATGGTCGCCCCTCGCTTCCACCCGCAATTGATGCTTAGAAAAAGAGGAAAGTAGCAAGCAAAAGACTGGCAGTATTTAAGTGGGTGAAATGAAAATATTTAAATCAAATGCCTTTCGTTTGCCATTCCACAGAATTCCAATTGTAAAGTAGTTGAGAAATCAACATAGACAATTTCCTTGTGTTTGCTCATTTGCTTTGATATTTATCTTGCTGCTCCATTTCAACATTTTGCTGCAAACTGAATTAATTGCTGGCACCCTCCTCTCCCTCCTCTCTCCCCCTGCTCCTCTCTTCACACACATAGCCTTACACTAAGCTTGGACTTTTATTTACATTTATTCCAATACCTTTTCAGATCAAACACATAAATAAACCTAATTCTGGAATATTACTAATTTTTAAAAAATAATTAAAGTGATCTGGTGAATTCAAACAACTGTAGCAACAACATGGGAAGGAGGAGATGACCAAATGTAGGGTCAAAGAGGTAAATCTTGAAGAAGAATTTAAAGATGGATAATGAGGGGGCGAGGAGGAGGGAGTTCCAGAGTTTAGTGCAGTAGTCAGTGAAGGCAAGACCATGAATGATGGTATGGAGGGACTGGGAGGTGCACATTGTCAACTAATATTGTTGTCTAATATCTCCCTTTCTAGGGGTTACCCTGGACTCTAGGATTGTTGACTCTAAAAAGTGAGTCTAGGGATTTGGGGACATAGGACAAGGACGTTAGATATTGCCAAAACAGACATTACTCTTTCAAGGAAATGCTGCCATTCACATTTCATGGATAGTTTTTCATCATAATCACAATGCGTATCAGTACTTCAACATAATGGTTGACTTTAAAAGTACCAACATCGACGGACAGTGTGAATGTGTTTCAATTCTAGCATATAATTTCCGCTGGAAGGTAACGTGAGTATATTAGTACAGGTGTGCAAAGTATTAAGAAATCCTCCCCCACCATCCCACCCTCCCAAACATCTAACTTTCCATATAAATATATGTTTTTGCAGAAACATGGAAATCTGTGGCTAATCTAAACAGCCCGCGACAATCAAGAAACCTACAATATTTGCCTAAAGAACAGCCAAAGGTCATTGAAAACTTTACTGGAGCAACTTTAATTAATCACTTCCTGCCTTGATACTTGGGATTAGGGGATAAAGGGTGGAAAGAGGGTAAGGGGAGGGGTCGGGGTAGGGGGAAGGAGAGCAGGAAAACCGACTGTATGTTTGTGGGCGAAACGTGGCATAATGTCAAGTGAATTCACTGTATATTTTGTGGGTGAAACGTGGCAGCCAATTGCGCACAGCAGTGTTCCACAAACAGTCGTGGATTGAGTGACCAATTTTTTTTTAAAAAGGGATTACTGTATTATACCCGATAAAAGTGGCGAAAAAGTGATCTGCCAAATGATTAACAATTGGATTGCTACTTCCTGCTAGGTAAACAAAGGCGTGTGGAGTAAGGAAACTTGGCCAACTGTTCACCCTGCCAGGAATCAAACCCAAGTATCCCACTTGCGCTCTAACCACTGAGCTAGAGAACTTCAAATGACTTGCAAATTCCTCATTGTCAATTGTAAAAAAATAACTTATTCAGTACATCCCTGCCATTACCCCCAAAATTGCTGTTAGTATAAATAATACAAACAACATGTGTGATCACCTGCTCTCTAGTTCTTGAATACTAAGGATCTGACTGGCAGATGATAGCACAACCATTCAGCACAGCTGCTGCATGTCTTTCAACAGCTGAACCTTGGGCACTGAAATAAAGAGCAAGTTATTCATGGATCATATGCTTTTATTCACATGTGCATGTTCTGGAGAACAAAGGAATTAAACTGTCCACTCCTGTCAATATGACTTATGTAAATGTCAGGAATATTTTTGCGATTCAAATTTGTAAATTTCAACAGCAAACCTACATTAGATGGGACTTTCTTCAACAATATTTCAATTTTGAATCCAAAATAGTTACAATATTATTAAATCACAGCCTATATTTAATAGCACAACAAAAGGAAAACCTTGACTTTGGGTCCAGATGGTAACCACAGGATAGCTATATCCTTCCTCCCTCAGCTGAGCAAAGAACTCACAACAGTTCTAAACATTGGCTGCGTATTTGTTTCAAAATAAGCGCTAACCTTTCCTCACTTTACCTAATAACAATATAATACTAATCTTTGCCTTTAATATAGCGAGATATCATCGAGATGTCTCAATCGGACTTAGGATAACTTTATAGGATTTTACTATGAAGAGCAACGACTGTGTATTTGTAAGTGAAGAAAATAGTTAATTTGTGCACATCAATGTATCACAAACAGCCATGGAGTGATGATCAATTTTATATGGGGATTGTTGGCCAGAACACCAGCGGAAACTCCCTTCTCTTTTGAAACAGTACATGGGATCTTTTATATCCACCTGAATAGGCAGATAAACCCTTGTAAACATCTCATCTAATGGTTTGCACCTCCAACATTACTCCCTTCCTCAACTACTGCACTGGAGAGTTAGACTAGATTTTGAGTTCAAAGTCCCAGTGAGGGCTTGAACTAACCTTATGATTCAGACAAAACAAGAGTGCCGCTAACTGTGACAGGCTGATACCTATCACATCTAGATATATGTCTAATCAGTGACAAAATGTTGTGCAACACTTCTTAAGGAACAACAGCTTACATTTATAAAGTGCCCTTCATGCAGAGTGTTGTCTTGAAGCGCTTAACAATGATGGAGCTTGACACCCACCTGGAGAGAGGGGAGGTGACTGTGACCACAAGGTCGAAGGGGAAGGTCTTCAGTTGTGATCTAAAGATGGAGAAGAAAGGGGCAGGTTGGAGGGATTGAAGCAGAAAGTTACAGAATTTCAGGTCTTTAGTGGCTGAAAGCCCGGTCGCCCAATGGTGGAATGGAAGGTATGAAGAACGTGCAGAAGTTCAGAGCCAGCTGAGCAAAGAGGTAGAGCAATGGGTCTAAGCCAGTGAGAGACAGAGGAGGTGCTAGGACATGAAGTCCTATGTGAATGTGAGGATTTTGAAATCCTGAAATTTTAAAAGCTATCTTGACCACTGAGAAAGTTAATGGTGCAGTAGGAAAACGTCAAATGTTTAAGTAACTTACAATAAATTCTTGCTGAACTAGTGCAATAAGTTAATCAGGATTGAAGCATCTCACAAAGTACATTTCATTGCCATTGAAGGAACTAGGAACCTTATGAATCCCAATGAATTCTTATGGATACATTAAGAACATTATGAATCACACACTGGGAGATGGTTGGAAGTTAGTGAACAAACAACTAGCAATGGTAACCTGTCCCCTTGTCCAATTACTTCCTTAGGGTCTTGGACGCATAACATGGATGCAGAGAAGAAAACAGAAACATCCTGGTAAGAATAAAAATCAACTGCAAACTTGGGACAGCTATCATATGAACAAGACAATATCCATTCTGATTGAAATTGATACCAAATTCTCTATATACAGTAATTCAAGAAGTATAGTATAGTTGGGTAGATTCAATTAATTTATCTGTAGTGATCTGGCACATTCCAGTGCCATGTATAAATATAATAATAATATTCTTTGATATATGATATTATGCTATCGAGATATCTCAAAGAGCTTCACAGAATATACCGTAAAGTGTAGTGACTGTGTATTTTGTGGGCAATACATGGCAAATTGTGCACAGCAGTGTCCCACAAACACTGCACTGCTGTGCCACGATTAAATGGTCACTTAATCGTGGATTAAGTGACCATTTTTATTATTATTGTTAAGGGATTATTACCCCCAGAAGTGATCGCCGACTGGCTAACAAGCAGCTTCCTACTTACTGCTAGGTAAACAGATGCATACAAGTGTGTGTGGAGTAAGGTTTGGCCCTGTCCCGCCTGAGCCAAGGTCCTCTCACTTGCAAGGTGAGCACTCTAACCACTGACTCCAGGACTCCACAATGGAGGGAGCCAAAGGAGAGTGGGAGAGAGCAAGGGATTACGAGAGGGAGGGAGAGAGGGGGAGGGAGAGAGGGGGAGGAAAGGAGGGCGAGAGAGAGAGGAAGCGAGAGAAAGGAGGGAAGGGAGAAAGAGAGAGGGAGAGCCAGACAGATAGAGCGAGAGAAGGTTTATGGTTATATGTCTAAGAATTGTTTTCTGCACAAACGTTTTATTGTAGACAAGAGTCAGGATGCCTTCAAAGGATGAGCCAGGTCTGCAGGCTTTTAAACGCAAAGCAGTGTTATTATGCAGCTGCCAGTTCAAAGGCACTGTAAGTGCAGCTTACAAATTTTGTGTTGGTAATGGAGAATGTTTAAGAGAAATGAAACAGATTGTTAAGACGATGGAGCGGTTGGATTTCATATTATAGCAAAGCAGGTGAATACTCACTATGGCGATGGGTTTCCGCATGTGTCAGACACCTGGCTGACCAAAGAAACACTATAAATGATGCATTTTTCGGATACAGGGCTTTTCTATGTCCAACACATCAATACACAAACTACATAAATTACATATATTTCTACTTTATCTTTAATCTCTATGTCATAAAATGTCATAAAATAAGAAATTGTACATTGGCAGGATTAGGGCTTATGTGTTCTGAAAGGAATAGAGAGCTCATTGCCAGTGAATCCTCTTCCTTGCTTCTCAGGTAATAAATGCAAATTATACACTATAGTAAATGCAATCGAGCAGTCACAATCCTTTAGTCACAGCCCTACAATTAGTGTTGAATTAAGGGCCATTCTCTCCTAAAAACGTTGACTTTGTTTGGTGTTTTACACGACTATATTTCTGAAAGTTAATTTCAAGTTGTTTTATTCCAGCCTTTTTTATGTACCAATGTGAAAGTTAGCAACCTTTATGGCCATATTAACGTTTTAAAGTAAAATTACTGTTTAATCTTTTGAAATTACAGTACATGAAAATTAAGACCACAGTTGAAACAAAGAGCTCAGATAAAAAGTGTACTAGCAATGGAAACAATTCTGTGAGCCATTTCACAATTTTATCTAGTTAGCGTTTATGAGCAGAAAACTCACTATGCAGGTGTCTTTCACCAATGCTTACAATAATAACAACAAATTATATTTGTACAATCTTTCACGTCAGGAGGACATCCCAAGGCACTGGACAGTCAGGGATCTACACTTAGTACATATTGCTCTGCCTGCTTGAAACCGCAATGAGATTATATGAAACATCTAACATCAGAACAAAGATTTCTGTTGGAAACAATAACACAGACGTTTCTCACTTTCTCATTGTTTTCTTTCTTCAATATTCTTTTTTAACCGCAGAAAAATCCTAGTAGCGCTATCCTTTAAGAGACTGCTGTTGGTAATATTTCAACCCCACATTATTTTCCATGATGGGCCTTATTTCAGCACCGTGGGATATCCTCCCTAAATAAATTGCAATTTATTGTTATTGGTTATTTCTCTTCTAAAGCATGATTTATTTATCTCCCAATTTATTTATCTCCCAACAAATCACTCCTAGTTATTCCAGAATTTATTTAAAGACTTGCTTATAAAACATAATACAGGATAACAATTTGGCAGGTTTCAAATAGACTACCAAATGTACTGATGGGAAGTTCACTTAAGCAGCATGCTATACAATACTCAAACTCAGTGATCCAGAATGGCATCTCAGACTCTGGAATATGTAACCCAAGCACCAATATCACAGACCAGGACACAACTATTTAACTATTTAAAGGTGTATTTAACTTACTACCGTCACATAGTTCAGCCACATATTTGAAATGATATTTTAGGCTTAAGATGTTTTTATCTTTTTTTTAAGTTCAACAATAACCAAATTACATTTGTATGGCGTCTTTCATGTCAAGAGGACGTCCACTACAATTGTTATCCATATCACATTCTAAAAACAACAGAAACAAAAATGTAGACTAATGAAAACAACATTGTTCATGGTATAGGTTAGAGCATTCCTAACACTTGCTTTTCAAGTGTAATACACTTTCCCACAATGCTTAATAATCCATAGGGAACAGTTCCTTTGAGAAATTTATTCCACACATTCCTTTCAAAGCCAGAAAGTGACTGCTTCTGCACTATCTTCTCATTTACCAGAGTTTGGAAACAATCAGATAGTTTGGCGAATCATGGCTGCAATAAAGCAAAGTATAACTAAACTCATACATTGCCACCATGTGTCCAATGATTCATGCAATCTGCGGTATAACTGTATTACCTTTTCATCTAAAGCAAACTGTTTTGCTGCTGTAGGCATAGGGATACTCTCTGAGATGTTACCGCAAGTGAAGTTATAAATGCAAATTGTTGTTGTAGGGAGTGAATCTGAGCTGTATGCGTACTCAACTTTACTGCCCACCGTGAGATATCCTGGTACCTGCTATTCACCTATTGAAGGCTTAAACCTTTACTTGTCAGATGTCAAATGACCAACTATTCTCATTGGAGGAGATAAGTAAGGAGCTGAGCTGCCTCCAAGGTGATGTCCATAGTAAAGGAATAATAATAATGTTTTGCATTTGATATAGCAGTCTTCCAAACATCTCAAAGCACTTCACAGAATATGCTGTAAAGTGAAATGACTTTATTTTTATGGGCAAAATGCGGCAGCCAATTGCACACAGCAGTGTCCCACAAACAGTCGTGGATTGAAATGACCAATTTATTAGTGATTTGTTTTTTTGCAAGGGATTATTATCAGACATGGAAACTTGGCCAATGTTTCAACCTGACCTGGAAACAAACTCAGGTCTTCCAAGGTGAGTGCTCCAAACACTGAGCTACAGAACTCCTAAATGTCGGAATTGAGTCAATCCTCTATGGCGGAGTCAGCAGTCTGGTTCCTGAGCCAAGTGGCTCGGCAGATCTCCAGGGCACTGCTGATGACAGACTAACCAGTCAGGCTCATTGACAAGTCTTGGAGCTAATATTCTTCTCATTCAGGACATGTACCTGCAAACCTAAATCACAATGGATAAGGTGACCCTAGCTAGACGGGCAGTGGGAACGTTGCCAGACAGTGCTCTCAATGGCCGGCTATAGGGTTTTAGCTGGTTAAATGCCAGCAGGATCACATCGCTGAGTTCCCCAAGCCTTGAGACATCTTGAAGACTTGATGACATCTTGAAGCTATATCAAATGTGAGGATTATTATTTATTAATATATCCAAGAAACAGATTTAAGGCCGCGATGTCTGAGGGCCTCAGATATGGATTTCACGTTAAAAAAATGTTTGCCATGTATATTAGATTTACTAAAACTAATATGAAAACATATTTGTAAAACAGTACGAGAGCTGTAAAATAGTCAGAACAGGCCTGAGCCATTGGAACCAACTAACTGAAAATAATTATCTCAAATGGGAAAGGCACATGGAGATGATGTTCTTGTAACATTTTGCCTTTAACGCGTCCTTTGCAAAATTTACATGCTTTTAAAATGTCTTGTTATGTTCACTTATGAATACCTTAAAATAGATCAAAATAAAATTGCATATTTAAATAGCAACATGTTTCTGTGCTATACAAAAAAAGTCCAATTTTTTTTGTGTGCATTGAACGAAGGGCCCCCAAACATAGTTTAGGGGCTTCACATCTCTCTATTGCTGAGGCAGCTGATTTCACTGTAAGATAATAACAATAATCCTTGCATCTGATATACCGTAGCCCTTATCGAGTCTTCAAGATGTCTCAAAGTGCTTCACGGAATATACTGTAAAGTGAATTGACGGTATATTTTGTGGGCGAAACGCCGGCAGCCCAACTGCACACAGCAACGTCCCACAAACCAGTGACGGATCGAAATGACCAACTGATTTTTTAGAAAGAAAGGTGTGAAAGAATTATCACCCCCTGAAAAAAACGATTCCACCGAATCGTTTGTGTATTGCACGTCCTCAAAACTTACATTGATATACTTCAAGGATAAGATAATCAATTGTTGATTATGTTATATATAATATAATCGGATTACTGCCACCTTGGCCTTCCGATGAACTGAAAGTTTATTTTTTCTTTAACGTTGATAAGAGCCAGGCAAAAGCCTGTACTGCACATGTGAGTGTAGACAGAGATGCCAACCGCCTGCTTATCCGACAGAGAGAGTGTGTGTGTGTGTGTGAGAGAGAGAGAGAGACAGTGATCTGCTGGACTGGGCTTGGAATCGTGACAGAGGCTGACAGCCTTGGGACATCAGCTACAGGTCGACCCTTCAGGCAGGAAGTCCTCTCCCTTGGTGTGGAAAGTTGCTTTGAAGGCATCCTCTGTAATGTTGGTGCAAAAGGGTTTGTTTTGATCTCACAGCGTGAACTGTGTAAACAGCAGCGTCTAAACGGGGAACAAACCTGCGACCTCTGATATCCGCACGCTACACAGTGTGTGTGTGTGTGTGGGGGGGTATTTATTGTCCTGTACTTTGTGTATGTTTTTACCTCTCCCCCCCACCCCCCACCCCCCTCCACTTTCCCCCGAAAAAAATGTAACAAGGAATCTGGCTTTAAGCAAATTGTTCAAATCAATTCACTCGTGTGATATGATCAGTGGGGTTTAATCCATCGTGTTTTTTAATCGGGCACCAATGATTGGTGGGATTTTATGCAGTGGCCATCAGGTTATTAATCCAGCACATTATAGCCACTGCATAAATAATTCCAGCCATTAACAACAGTAATTGATGATCTTATCCCTGAAGTGTACAGATGTACAGTCAAAGAAACTCAAAACTTCCATTGATATACTTCAAGGATAAGATAATCAATCGTTGATTATGTTATATATCATATAATATAAATTATAATATTATATATAGTTATATTATATAGATGTATGGAGAGTCCTGTCTTTGAACAGTTTCTGATAGCCATGGATTTCACACTGTGAAGAGAGGGGCTCCGACAGATGTGGGTTCACTTAGGGAGCCTCCCTCCCTCCCCATCCTTCCCAAATTTGCTTCGCTTTCTGTCAGACGAGATTCATAGAATTTTATGTTGCCCTAAATCTCACACACGTGTGTAAAAACACTGTGTAACCTCGGAGTCGGCATGAATTAAAGCAACCTTTGTATAAGAATCCTTGCGTTTGATATAGTGCTTTTCACATCTCTAGACATCTCAAAGCTCTTCACAGAATATACTGTAAAGTGAATTGATCGTGAAGTGAATTTGTGGGCAAAATGCAGCAGCCAATTGCACACAGCAGGGTTTCACAGAGTCGTGGATTGAAATGACTAACTTATGATTTTTTTTTGAGGGACTATTATCAGGTGTGTGGAGGAAGGAAACTTGCCCAAGGTTTTGCCCTGCCTGGAATAGAACCCACGTCTCTCGCTTGTAAGGTGAGTGCTCTAACCACTGAGCTGCAGGACTCCCATTTGCTGTAAATGGGTCAGACAATTTTCAGCAGCAATATCTCACAAACAGCCATGAAGGGTATGATTCATTTTGGTTGGAGGATTGCTGGCCAGGATACTGGGAGAAACTCTTCTCTTTTCAAATGCCATCATGGGATATTTAATACACTATCATATCCACATAAAAAGCAGACATGAAAGGTGATATACAAATGTAATTTGGTTGTTGGTGGTGGCGGTTTTAACCTGTTGATAGAAATTGCAGTTACATTGTGCCTTTCACATCGGGAGGATGTCTCAAGACACTTTATGCTCCTCAGTATTGCAATGGAGTATCAGCCTGGTCTATCAGCTCAAAGTCATGTACTGTAATGGGACTTCAATCCTTTGACTCAGAGGCTACCAACTGAGTCAGGCGGATACCATGCTGACACTTATAGTTCATTCACTCAGTAGTTTGCAAGGCAATTCATAAGATCACAAGATGAAGAAGGCCCTTCTCCCATTTGCCCATTTGATTTTTTCCTTCCAAAATACCCCTCGCTCTAATAGTTTCTTATAATGTCTGGGAATCTAAACACAACTGATTTGGCAATAGAAACCATCACTTCTTGAATGCAAGGAAGTTATCTTAAAATAACTGAGACAATTTCCCACCACAGGATATATGCCGACAACTTATTATTGTTTTTATTTTTTGGAGGATTATTATCAGGTGTGTGGAGTAAGGATTTTGCCCTGCCTGGAATCGAACCTCTGTCTCTTGCTTGTGAAGTGAGTGCTCTAACCACTGAACTACAGGCCTCCATAAGGTTTCATGAGATATTTCAATAATATAGAAACTATAAAATCTTTCAAAATTTCAAGTTCTTCCTTGATATCGATTACATCCAAAATTGAGAGTTCACACAATGTGCACTTAGAGTTGAGAAGTCAACGCTTGAGAGCCAACTCATTTTCCACAAAGCAGTTTCCATGTGACTTACTTGGACCTGTATGCAAGGACAATGCAAAGGGCAGTGATACTTGAAATCAGTGCTGTGTTAGCATTCTGTAGGATTAGCAAAACAGACTGAGTTATTTGTCAGTTTTGAGACAACCAGTGATTCTTTTCACAATACGAGTTACCAGCTTTTGCAAGGCTCTCCTTGCCAGCCTCCTTGACTTTATCTTGAGTCCACCACCGCCCCCCACCCCAAGGTAAACTCAAAGCATCACTGACTCCCAGTCCTTCAGCAATTTATTTAGGATTCTCGCCCTGACCTTCAAGTCTCCTCACAGTCACTACATGTGCAGCAATATTTTCCTGCTTCTGACCTCTGCACTTCCAGTTCTGATGTATTTATTATTGGCTTCCCACTCCCTCTCTTCCCATGATCAGCCTACAGGCTCAATTCTTGTCCTCTGAAACTCTCTCCCATAAACACTTTGCCTTATTTCCTCTCTCCCTCTTGAAAACATATCTCTTCAACTTTGCCTTTAGTCAGCTTCCTGAACTAATTTATTTCTCTGCTTGGTTTCAGGTTATACCTCTCAAGTGCTTTGAGAAATCCATTCTGTGTGAAATTATCTATACAAATGTGAAACTTTTTTGAAAACAAATTGACTCAAGAAGACTAGAATATATTGGAGCTGTCAGCAACCTAAAAAAAAGTGTGATTTAATCCAGGTGTAATTAAATGCAATATTTTACTATTCTATTTAAAAAGGCACCTGCCTTCTTATTCTTACCTCCCACATAACTATGTCTTAAATCAAAAAACAATGGAAGTCAAGAATGATTGATATATAATAAAAATAATCAATATATTTTCATTTGATATAGAACCTTTAATAATAATAATCCTTGTTTTTGATGTAGCTCTTTTCACATCTTCTAGATGTCTCAAAGCGCTTCACAGAATATACTGTAAAGTGAATTGACTGTATATTTGTGGGGTGAAACAACTGGAGGATATCACAAAATGCTTCACATGATTTACTGTAAAGTGTAGTGGTTGTGAATTTTGTTGGTGATTAATGTGCAAAACAAACAGCCAACAAAGACATGATGGACATTGGCCAGGAGAACAAAACTCTCTTCTATTTTGGAATTGTATCAGTGTGTGTTGTGTTGGGAGAAACGATTTAAAATGGAGTGAAATTTTGCCCAATTTTGTATACCTTGATTACATTTTTTGCTGTCACATTTTGATCTAGGATTCACGCGGAGTTATCCCGGGACATTAGCACATCGCAGGTGGCTTCAACAAGGAGAACTCGGAAACCTGATCAAGGCGCATCTTTTCTGTTGCTTATCCTCTTTAGAAATGAGCGTAAAGTTACCTAACAACCTACGAGTGCGACCGAGCTTCACTGCAGTGTGTCTGATGGGGTGAACGGTTAATTCAGCGAACGAAAGTAGAAATCACGGTTTACTACCAAGTTACAAATACATAAGATGTGAACCCACTGCACTGCAGACAGAATGCAGACTGGCGCTTTGAAGGATGCATGTTTCAAACAGGAGGAAATTCTGACTTTATACAACACAATATTTTTTTTCTCCCCTGCTCTGTAGCCATTTATTTTTCGCGTAAACGAAAACAGCTAAAATTGGCCCTTTATTTTAAAAGAACCACAGCTTCCTGCAAGTTCTTTTTTTGCCGGTGTCAGCGATTTACACCCTATTAATTTCTTACCCAGTCACTGTACTCAATACTCGTTTTGGTAACAAACTATCATTTGACCCCCAATTATAAAGGTGGAGGTAGGGGGGGGAGTAGTTTTATATTTATTAATCATTTCTGCCGTTTGATAATCGACATTTCGAAAACAAAAGTACTTCACTTGTTTCATTTATTATTTCACTTGTTTCATTTAAAAAAAAACACATGAGGATCGACACGATTTTGTGTGTTTTTCCCCAAAAAATTCAGCTGGGAATGAAAAGGCGCCGGGCGTGAGGGAAGAGTTCAACATCATAGACCCGGCAAAACACCATGTTCCTCATGGTTTAAACCAACAACAACAACAACAACAACAACAGATCTGCACTGATATAACGCCTGTCACGTCGGGAATGTACGTTTGTCAAATGACCCCGAGAGACTTGAGGAAGGGCTTGACTCTCCCCCTCCCCCCCCCCCCCCACCCCCCTCCTCTCAACAGTGACGCGACTGGTACATCAGGCACCTCCTCCACTATATATACACCCAGCACAGAGAGCCCCCTGTCCAGCCTGACTAACACTCTCACAGCTCCAGTCAAACACAAGTGTGCTCGTCCCTCCCTCTCTCTGTGCAGGGCAACGGTTTGCAAGCGTTTGCCGGATTATTCCTTGGAAAGCATCCCTCCCTCTCCCTCCCTCCCTCCCTCCCTCCCTCTCTCCCAGCCCCCAGCCCAGTGAGCTAGAGGTACCCGCGGTGTGTGGGTTGCATTGGTATCTCCAGAGACATAGAGAAACCCTCTGAAGACTCTGAAGCGAATTACAGTATACACCCCCCCCACCCACTGTAGCTGGTTTATCTCGGCGGCTCTGCTCCTAGTGACAGACACTGATTTGGGAAAAGAGAACACAAGACTCCAGCCAGTGGTCCTGACGGTCAGATCCACTGGGGAGGGGAGGGAGAGAGAGAGAGAGAGAGAGAGAGACGTGAGGATCTGGATGCAGAGATCCCCCCCCATCACATCCCATCCCATCCCACGCCTCGCAGCCCCAGCCCCGACATGCCAGGAAAAGCGGCCGCCCTGCTGTTCCTATGGATGTGGGTCGCTGATACAACAGGTGAGGCTTTGGTGAGATCCTCTTGAGATACAACTGGTTGGTTAGATCTCATTATATCGCCCTGGTTGGTTAGATCCTCTGGGATATATAACGATATCATTTGCAATACCATTTTAAATTAGTTTAGCGCTGTTGGATATGGGAGGGGAGGTGTGGGGGTGTGGGGGGGTGGGGGGGGGGAAGGTTTGGACAACATGTAAATGTTTTATTGTTATCTGCAGCAATTTGGAAAGCTGTAGAGATGTAATTTTGTTTTTGCTGCTGTCCGTGGTGATCCTCAGAGCTGTGACATGCGTTAAACTACATAGATAGATAGATAGATAGATAGATAGATAGATAGATAGATAGATAGATAGATAGATAGATAGATAGATAGATAGATAGATAGATAGATAGATAGATAGATAGATAGATAGATAGATAGATAGATAGATAGATAGATAGATAGATAGATAGATAGATAGATAGATAGATAGATAGATAGATAGATAGATAGATAGATAGATAGATAGATAGATAGATAGATAGATAGATAGATAGATAGATAGATAGATAGATAGATAGATAGATAGATAGATAGATAGATAGATAGATAGATAGATAGATAGATAATCCTCGCATTTGTACTTTACGCACAGAAACTCGTTGTAAACCTTAGTCCTTTACAAAACATCCCCATACAGTGACAGGCACATCGCGATACATGCTGGGGGCAGCGTTAAAAGTCTGTGCGTTAAAATAATGGTCAAGGTGATGGTTTGGATTACCTGGACAGGTACTGCTGCTACAGAAAGCCAGCTGTTTGTAAAGAGAGATGAGGGAGGGGTGTTGGGGGTGGGGTTGGGGGGGCTGGTGAAGTTTTCTAACGTCCCAATGAATGTTTCTCCCCCACCCCACCCCACCCCACCCCAGAAGTTGTTTAAGGAGCTTTATCATACCGTGCAAGGAGAAACATTCACTGACCACTCATCCCCAAAACATGGACCGCAGCTTTCACAGCTTATCGACGTCCCAAAGCGCTTCCCAGAATATACTGTAAAGTGAATTGACTGTATATATTTGTGGGTGAATCGCGGCAGCCGATTGCGCACAGAAGTGTCCCACACACAGTCGTGGATTGAAATGACCAATTTTATTCTTGTGTTTTTTTTTGGAGGGATTATTATTAGGCGTGTGGAGTAAGGAAACTGGCCCAAGGTTTCTCCCTGACCTGCCTGGATTTGAACACAGGTCTACCCAGCTTGGTCTCCCCGGCTTGCAAGACAAGTGCTCTAACCACTGAGCCAGGGTTGATAGTATAGAATGTGAAAAAAAAGTCAATCATGTTTAATCAATGGTTGCTACAGGAGGGTGGGTATGAAGGACAAATGTTTTTCGGTGCAAATAATGTGATTTATCGAATGACTCAACCGTGTGGAGTTTTTCCGGGATCTGATGAATTTGTAAAACACACAGGAAAACGTATTCAAGAAGTCTTTGTATATAAGGTTTAGTTTAGTCATTTTTGTACCAATATCGACCTATATTCATACATGCAAATGATATGTGTAAGGTCCCCTGGAAACTGAACCTCTACCCAGACTGTGAATATTCTTGAAGAATTCTGCTTTCTGTTTTTGTCTCGAGGGAGGGAGTCTTTTTGGGGAGAAAAAGATTTTCAATGGTCAATCTTACTGTGGGTCTAGGTAATGTGTTGGGTATTTTTAAAAGAAGATGTTCAGCGGCAAAAAGATCGGTTCTTATTTTTACTATTGAAAATGAGGGTGTGGGGGTTATGTGGGGGATAGAAAACCACAGAGAATCAGCTTGATTAAAGGCAGACGCATTATAGAATATTTCTGAATATTCTAAATTTCCCTTGCGTACTACAATCTCACATCTCAGTGGTTAACATATGGAAGAGAAAGCAGACCCGAGCAAAGTCCGTTGTATTAAAACAGTCTTGAATACAGGCTTAGAAGAGGAAGTTGAAAACAGCCAGAGGCAGAGACTCTTAAAATTCTCTGTGCCATTCTCTGTGCCATTATTCATTTGACAAGATTGTATTGGCTGTGGTTATTCACTGGTTGATTGAAGGTGAGTGGGTAATTGTTAGGGGCATTGAAGTCGCTGAAGTTTGCTGTCAACACAAATTGTCCCACTGAAGTAACTAATGACAGATAGCAGGAGATTTGGAAGTAGCCGTTGATCAGAGGGAATCTGTTGGACAATAAATCCAAGTATCTAAGAATCAATAATAAAATCTCAAATAAGCAGAATCTGGAAGTGTTTCACACTTGTATTACATTTTGTTTTTCTTGACCAGTCAGAGGTTAATTCAGAACTATTTATCCTTCATATAATCCTTAGTAGTTGCCAATGTGGAGTCCTGTAGCTCAGTGGCTTGAGCAATCACCTTACACGGGTGAGACCTGTGTTCGAATCCAGGCAGGTCAGGGCAAAACCTTGGGAAAGTTTCCTTACTTCACATACCTAATAATAATCCCTACATTTTTTTTTTTTTTAATTGGTCATTTCAATCCACGACTGTTTGTGGGACACTGCTTTGCGCAATTGGCTATCCAAATAGTTTTGCCCACAAATGTAGTCAATTCACTTTACAGGATATTCTGTGAAGTGCTTTGAGACACGTAGAAGATGTGAAAAGTACTCCAATCAAATGCAAGGATTATTATTAATGTTGGCTTAGTTGGTGGCACTCTTGCCTCTCAGTCTGAAGATTGTAGATTCAAGCAAGATTGTGAGCTCAAAGTCTCAAGACCAGCGCATTAGGATGTCCTCCCGACATGAAAGGCGCTCTATAAATGTAATTTTGTTGTTGTTGTTGTTGCATTGTCTTAGAGATACCATCCTTTAGATGAGACTTTAAACCCAGGTCCTATCTTTCTGTTTAAGTGGATGTTGAAGATCTCATGGTCACTAAATTGTAAAGAAAAGGAAGTTTCTCTCAGTATCCTAGCCAAATAATGGCACAGTAATAATAATAATAATCCTTGCATTTGATATAGTGCTTTTCACGTCTTCTAGATGTCTCAAAGTGCTTCATAGAATATACAGTAAAGTGAATTTGACTGTATATATGTGGGCGAATCACAGCAGCCAATTGTGCACAGCAGTGTCCCACAAATGGTCATGGATTGAAATGACCAATTTTATTATTGTGCTTTTTTGGCGGGATTATTATTAGGTGTGGAATAAGGAAATTTGCCCACGGTTTCACCCTGACCTGCCTGGATTCGAATCCAGTACAACTGGTTACTCAGTTCTTTGCTTTGTGTAGGATATTGTTGCATGGAGATTGACTGGGCCATTTGGTTACAAATACTTACTGTCCTTTGCAGAATAACCAAGTGAAGCATTTTGATATATTTTGACGCTGTGAATATTATATGAAATGTAAGGGGTTATTATTATTACATAGGGCAATCATAGCTTATTATGTCATTGTCATGATAAGTAATGCTTATATGAAGATTAATGATCCAGTAGTACATGCAATTGGAAATGAGCAAAAAGTTTATGAACTGAATAAAAAAATATTAGTTACAAAGGTTTTTGTTTTTTAATTTCATTTAAGCACTCTTGAGATGCTACTCCCTGTGAAAGGTGGTTTATAAATGCAAGTCATTATTATTTCTGTGATTAGGTGACTTCCTTACTCAGTGCTTCTGGTACTGTATATTGTATATTGTAATTTAAAATGATATGGGATTATCTTGAAATTCCCCAAAAGATGAAGCATTGATACTCCATTATGTTTCAATATTTCATATACTTTGTGAGTTCTTGAAGTTGGGCAACGTAAACATACTCTGCCCAGAGTATATGAGGTTTCAGTTGGTCAGCTAAAGTTTCACAATCTGCCCTTCATCCTGTTCTGTTACAAACTGCAGAACTAGATGCTGCTCTTTGAAGAGGCAAAATCTTTTCATCAGCAGTTATTTCAAAACTACTGTATTACAGGGTGAAATCCATTTAGCTCTCATCATTATGTTCCCAGCTTCGCTTAATACTTAAATGATGCCGGTAAATGCTGTGGACTTAATGAAATGCCATGGCTGCGTTTTTACAATATCTTTAAAATGTTGAAAAATACTATATTATTATCATTTTATATTGTCCAAATTGCTTCTAAATGTAAATTTTAAAATGTTTATGATCTGCAGTGATGGAATGTGTTTCAGATTTATACTTTTGGACTTTTAATAGCTTTTGACAAGAAGCCAGAGAAACATGCAATGTATCATTACTAATATTGGGGTAAGAAATGAGGTCAACAGTATGATAAATAACACATTATATACCATTCTTTTCATCCAATGAATGAAAAACATAAATATTTGACTTTTTCTACAGCTGGCAAAATCTCACTATTACAGTGAGTATTTAGTACAGCATAATCATGTCTGCATTTGATAAATGCATTATCACATTATCACGTAGTCAAAACATCTCAAAGAGCTTTTTCAGGATTTAAGATATACAAATATACAGGTGGACTGACTGTATATTTGTAGATGTAGAGTATCTGTTAAACTGAATGTTGAGTTACAGTGAATCCTTTGCAGTTACGATCCTCAATGAGAAGATTTGAAATTATTTAGTTTCCATACCAGCGTACTCGTGCTTATGCTGAGACAAATTATTAACCAACAAACCTAGAATTATGTTGGAATCATAAATTGTAACATTTTAATCATTCGCTCATCACACAATTAAAAGAGAATGTTTTTTTTCAAATATGTTTGCTTACCTATTGTCTATATTGCTCTGGTAAAGTCTATTAAGTGAACTAATGGTAGTGCTGTACTCGATGTTTAATGAAAACTATTGCATGTAAAATGAATATAAAAGAATACAATGACTGTGTTGAAAGCATCTGTTGATTTTGAGTAGCTGTGATATAATAATGATAGCTCTAATATGTATTTTGTTTGCCATAAGTTGCTCAACTAAGTGCTCCAAGATGCTACCTATGTGAAAAGTGCTGGATAAATGTAAAATGTTGCTGTAAATTGCCCTGACCATCAATTCCTGTGAGCAAATTGGTCATTTACTTCATAGCTGTTTGTTAGAAATTAATGCAGAATCTACGCAGAAATTGATGTTTGCTTACAAATACAGTCAGTGTACTTTACAGTAAATCCTGTGAAGTGCTTTCTGAAATTTCGATGATGCGATAAGACATTCTGTTAAATGCAAGTATTACTTCTATTAATACTAATACTAATTGGCAGTCTACCTACTCACCAGATTTCTATTACAATTCCCAATTTTGCACTTTGACCTTACAGAAATTCAACAGACATTGTGTCAAACACAGGAAAAAATAAATTTTTAGGTGTAATGTTTCAAGGCTTCCCAGGGAAATAGTAGCAGAACCCTCCCTGAAGGATTTCCTTTCCACAGCCGCTCGTTCACCTTTTCTTATCCTGACTACACCCTTGTGTACAGCTTGCCCGTTTGCCCCCCCTCTCTTCTCTCCTCTGCAAAATGAAACCCATCACCTGCTCCCTTGACCCCATCCCCACCTTTCTCCTCATCTCCCAGCTCCATCTCCTAGCTCCTCTTCTAACTGATGTCATCAACCTCTCCCTATCCACCGGCACTGTCCCCACCCCTCTAAAAACTGCAGTCATCACCCCCAACTTGAAAAAACCTTCTCTCGACCCACCCCTACTCTCCAGCTATCGCCCCATCTCCAACCTCCCATTCCTCTCCAAGTCGCCGCCATTGACACTGTAGACCATTCCATCCTCCTACACTGCCTCTCCTCCATCCTCAATCTTCACAGACCAGCCCTTGTCTGGTTCGACTCCTACCTCTCTCATCATCTACACTTTGTCGCCACCAACTGCTTCTCTTCGAGCTCCCGCTGTGGCGTCCCCCAGGGCTCTGTCCTTGGCCCCTTATGTTTTAACATCTACATGCTCCCACTTGGTGAAATCATCTGCAGACATGGGGTTAACTTCCACATGTATGCAAATGACATCTAACTCTACATTGCTGCCTCTAGCCTCGACTCCAGGACTACCACTGTCTTAACAGACTGTCTGTCAGACATCAAGTCCTGGATGAGAGCTAACTTTCTACAGTTGAATGTCAACAAGACAGATTGTCTACTGATTGGCTCGCGCCAGCACCTTCATGCATCAGTATCAACCTCCATGGTCGCACACTCAACCTCACCAAGCCAGTCAGGAACTTAGGTATCTTGTTTGACTCTCAACTGTCTTTCCTCCCCCATTGGCTCCCATCATCCAGAGGATCCAATTCAAGATTCTTGTCCTCACATTTAAAGCCTTCCACAACCTCAGCCCACCCTACATCTATGACCTCCTAACCCCTTAAAAACCTGCCCGTCCCCTCCGCTCAGCAGACTCTGGCCTGCTTCACGTCCCTCGACCCCCCCACCCCATCATTGGCAGGTGAGCCTTTAGCCACTCTTCCCCCACCCTCTGGAACTCCACCCAGCAGTCCCTCCTCCTCGCCCCCTCCCTGGCCTCCTTCAAGTCTCACCTCAAGACTCTCCTCTTCGATGAATCCGGCAACTCCTAATCCCCCCAACCTTCCCTCCCCCCCACCCTGTACCCAGCTTCTCCTGACGTGAAGGACGCTATTCAAGTGTAATTTTGTTGTTGTTGCAGTGTTTTGTTATTTACAGTTACATCTAACATGTGGAAACTATTGTTGGCAAGCTTTCATTAACCGCAAATAATGGAGTAGTGAATGCCACTTATAGACCCAAGTTTTACAAAACAATGATAAAACTCATGTTGTCCACAAATCCACTGGTATCCAGGTTCGGAGGAAGTTTTCATCATTTGGTTCTATAACATTCCTGAGCAGCCTGTAAAATTGTCTCACGCACATGTATTTTCTCTGTTAAGTTTTTTGTTTTGATTTACAGGCTCAGGGAGCTTCCCTTCTCAGCCTTATCTCTCCATCCAGAATAACGTTCATGTTATCAATGCTAATGACACATTTATAGTCACATGCAGGTAAGAAAAGTTCAAAATTTTACACACAATAAACATTTATAGAGAAACACCTAATCTCTAATTTATGGTTGAAATCTCTATGCTAGACTTTTTATATGCATATGCATTTTTATCTATTGATTTAACTATTTATAGTACAATACATCTGTCAGCTAGCAACAGAATAAACCTTACTATCCATAATTTAGTTCACGAGTGTTCAGTTTGCATCTAATGTCTAATGAAACCCTCTCAACATTCAAGCTGTTCACAAGTCTGTAATAAACCATGTGTTGATTGACCATTAGTTGGGGCAAACAGTTATGTTCATTTTGGGGTATTTTGTAGTATTTTCATAATCTCAGTGACATTTCACAGGAATGTCACTGACATAAACATCATACAATCACCAAATTAACCAATTTGTAGAAACCATTACACTGGATTCAAAATTCAAGTTCAAAATCCACATTTAACAAAACATATTGAATTTGTTTGTTAAAATAAATACTGTTAGGATGTGACCTATATTTCAATAAAATTATTATTGAACTGAGTATTTATCTCACAAAGTTGAATATGCCAGTGTGGCTCAGTGGTACAATACCCTCTGAAGCCAGCTAATCTGTGAGAGATATTGCAATTCCACAAATAAAAAAGTTCCATAAAATGTTATGTTTTTAAACTTTAAATTTTGTCTAATTTCATGTTTTCATATTTGCATAAATAGATGAACGAACCACCTTCCAATGCTCACAAATTACTGTTTCACATTCAGAAATCTTGCAATACTATAGTTGAAATAATCTCTGTGTATTAATTTCATTTTTTCCACATTCAGTCAAACCTTAAAAAGCATAACCGGAGCAACAACAGAGATAGGCTAAGTGTCAGGATTTGTTCTGGACTCTGTTTTTTAATCCTTTTAAGAAACATGAATAAGTGGAGAATGTCAGTAAAATTGTCATATACAGTTCTGTATAAAACACTATTTTACCTATGTCCCCTCGTTAAAATAATTGATTGTTAGGATCTGTTCAAACTGTGCACATTTGAAATAAAGAACACATTGAGGGTCTGCATTTCTAATTGAGAGCATTGGACCTGTTAATGTTTGCTGCAGGGGACACAAGCCGTTGCAGTGGTCTTGGCCAAAAAATCACAGTCGCATGGAGCACAGGATATCAATGATTGACTGCAGCAATGGGACATTGTTTTGTAAAAAATTCATTGTGACAAAAACGATCGCAAATGACACTGGGATGTATCAGTGTTCCTACAAGAACTCCTCAGACCAAACAGCTGAAAGTATCTATGTCTTCGTCCAAGGTAAGAAAATCGTTGTTTATGTGTGAAAGATTTCGACTTATGGTTGTTGAAAAGAGAACTATCTTTCTGCGCACTTCCAGGACAACAATAAATATTTCCACTTTAAATGCGTTTTGGTGTAATCCCTCGGATGCTACTGTGTCAATAGTCCAGTTTATACAATGCAAGGTTTATTAATCATTTGAGAGGCAACCGATAAAGAAAATATGAGAACCAACACCCTCTTTGATTTTAGCACCAGTAATTGACCAGCGTCACCTCAAGTGAAAGTGGGAGGAATATCGAATCAATTCTATTCAGCATGTGCAAATGACACAAGCAGTTTCACTTGAAACCGTATTTCCTCCAGTATTTGCATTTATTCTTTTCTGCCGTTTGATCCCGTGCCAATCCTTCTTTCGTGGTAGCAGATAGATTCTTATCAGAGTCTGTACAAATGATCACCCAAGTTGTAATTGGGCCAGCGTGCCACATTAAAGCTCACCACATGCTGAGACTAACCTCCGTAGGGTTCCTGTTTTCCAGCTTCCAAAGCAATGTGGTTAAGTGCAGAGCGCCTGCAGCATTTCCTTCTGTCTTACTAATCAGCCGCGGTTGGAATGAGAAAACAAACTAATTTCCTGATTGGTATCCAGTCTATTTTACGTTGTTCGTGATATTGTACTTTGGATAACCATAGATCAGCCTCAAACAATAATTGTACAGTACAGAGCACTAAATGGCCCAGACCATACATAACCTTAGGATAGACTTTTGAACAACACACCAGCTATTTTATCTCATTCCAGAACGTAGATCTCTATTTTAAAGCTCGGATCTCATTCACAACCAATTCCACTTTCTTACTAGCTATTTATAACACCACTTATTTCAAAAGTGAGTATGTTTGTTTTTGACTGATTTTGAAAGATATTTCTGAGTTCACAGGTACAGTAATAAGGAATGCCTTTGTATTCTGCACAGTGAATTGAATCTGGGAGGAAATTTTGGAACTCTCTCCCCAAAATCCTCTACCTTGCCCTCTTTTAGATCACGACTGAAGACCTTGCTCTTACAGTCATCTCCTCCCTGACTGCACCTTGGGACATCCTCCGATGTGAAAGGCACTTTACAAATATAATTTTGTATTGTAATACATGGATGTGATGCTCCTTCAATTTGCTGGCTTGTAACTTTGCTGGTTATAAAATATTGATATAGGAAATCATGATGTCATTGATTATTTAATGTTGCACTGGAATTTATAGGAAGCACAGTGAATACTATAGGATTTATTATAATTCAAATAGCTCCAGGTCTTCAGTTTGACATTTGGCACAATGTTTTCCACAGAAACCTTTTAATTAAATTTTGCCTTGACACAAATTAATTTTATATCCAATAATAAATAACAGAGTAATAATCTTTGCATTTGATATAGCCCCTATCAAATTGTTGGGACATCTGAAAGTGCTTTAAATGATTTTGCTGTAAAGTTCAGTGAATGTATATCGAAAGGAAATGCTCCATTTAAAGAGACTCCATTTCTCTTCATCTAATCATTTCAAATAGTGCCAAGAATCTTTAACGTCCACCTGAACAGGCTTTAACAGATGGGGCTTTAATTCCCCACAGATTAAAAATTGTTCATTCTCTTCTTGGCTGTTTGTGGGACATTGCTGTACGTAATTTGGCTGCTATGTTTGCCTATAAATACGCAGTAACTGCACTTGAAGGTAAAATCCTGTGAAGCACTTTGAGATGTTTTATATACAGTACAAATGCAATTTTGTTGTTGATATGGCACAAATGAAGGGATCATTTGCAGTATTCTCATGAAAGGGTGGCATCTCTGACAATGCAGCACTACCCCAAAATTGCACTGGAGTTTCAGCCTAGACTGTGAGCTCAAAGTTTTGACATAGAGCTTGAACTTCTGAGTCAGAGGCTACCAGCTGAGCCAGGCTGTCAGATAACTGGATGAGTGATGGATCTCTTTGCCATCATAGTCAGTATTTCTACTACCAAGTGATGCAAGCCAGACATGCTGATTGTTTATCCCCTGAGATGAACCATTGCACGACCACAGCATGATACGAGTCAGTCTAGCCATGAAATGGTAGAATGTGCCACTTGAATTACTAAATGAAAACATCAGTCAGGAGTAATCTTATGGCCAAAGAGTTTGAGACATCCCAGAAACAGGTACACCTGCTGGTGGCAACTTTCCATAAAAAAGTGGAGTCCTGTAACTCAGTGGTTAAAGCACTCACTTTGCAAGTGAGACCTGGGTTCAATTTCAGGCAGGGCGAAACCTCGGGAAACTTTCCTTGCTCCACACGCCGAATAATAATCACTCAAAAAAAAAAGCAAGAATAATTTGGTCAATCAATCCACGACTGTTTGTGGGACACTGCTGTGCACATTTGACTGCCGAGTTTCGCCCACAAATATGCAGTCAATTAATTTGACCAGTTCCCCATCATTCAGAGGATTCAATTCAAGATCCTGGTCCTCACATTTAAAACCCTTCACGGCCTTGCCCCACCCTACCTCTGCGACCTCACTACTGTGCTCAATGTCCTCCAACCCACCCGCCTCACCGTTCGCGGGCGCACCAACCTCTGGAATTCCATCCCACAAACCCTCTGCCTCGCCCCCTCCCTAGCCTTCTTCGAGTCCTGCCTCAAGACCCTCATCTTCAATGGTGTCATCGGTCACCCCCACTTCCCATCCCTTCCCTCCACCCTCCCCAATCTTTACCCCAGCTCTGGTCTGAAACACTGTCCAGCGCCTTGTGATATCCTCCTGACATGAAGGGTGCTATATCAAATGCAAGGTATATTATTATTATATACACATACTGGCAGAGAAACCCTGCTTGTATCATCTTCAAAGAATTGAGTCAGTAGTGGCGAAGGAGTTAAAAGATGATTGCTTCAAGATACTCACTGTAAGGTACAAGCATCAAGGTTTGTAGTTGTTGAATCCCTGAAAGTTCTAACAGGTTGTTTCCTTGCTTGTATTTTAGACTATCAAGCACCCTTTGTGAATCCTGATAAACCAGAAGTCTTATACATGTTACATACAAATGAACTGGTATCGGAAAACACGACCATTCCATGCCAGGTTTCCATACCGGATCTTAATGTGACGTTACTTATGGTAAGTATCTATGCTTCTTTGTAATACCACACCGCAACTTGTGTATTTTAGGTTAAAAATGGCGCATCTTTCTAATGGAGCAACTAAAATCCCAGCTGGAACATAGGGACATAGGAATAAGGAGCAGGAGTAAGCCATTCGACCCCTCGAGTCCGCCTCACCATTCAATAAGATCACAGCTGATCTTCTAATCTAACTCCATCTGCCCCCTACCCTGCCTTGCTCGGGTCCCAACCTGACTGTTCAGTGCCTTGGGACGTCCTCCCGACGTAAAAGGCGTGCTAGAAATGTAATTTTGTTGTTGTTGTTATCTCCACACACTTTAATCCCTCTATCCATAAGAAATCTATCAATCTCAGTCTTGAATATGTTTATGGACTGAGCATCTAAAGCCTTTTGCGGTAGAGAATTCTATAAATTCACTGCTCACTGAATGAAGAAGTGTTTTCTTGACTCTGTTCGAAAAGGCTGACCCTTAATCTTAAGACTGTGACCCCTAGTTATAAATTCTCCTACCAGGGGAAACAGTCTGAATAGATCACTTGGAGATTGGGGGGAAGAATCTGGTCTGGCAAGCTGGAATTGCTGACTAAATTTAATTACAATGCTGATAACAACATTTACTGGATTTTTTCGGCAATGGCTTTTTTCAGGGCCAAAAATGTTGATTAACAGAGTTGTTTAGGTCTGGAATGCACTGCCTGAAAGTGTGTGGTAGCAGAATTGATAATAGCTTCAATAGGGAACTGGATAGGAACTTAAAAAGTATGAATTTGCAGGGCTAGGAAATAAGAACAGTGCAAATAGTTGGTAGCTCTTTCAAAGAGTCAGCGTATATTTTGCAATGAATATACTGGCACAGAAACGATGGACCGAATGGCCTCCTTCTGTGCTGTAAAATCCTATGATTCTACAAAATGCCAGTACCAATATTGTAATGCTTTGAATCCCGCGATCAGAAGATAGTGAATAAGTTCTCTTCTACTTGCTGGATTTGACCTGAATAAAGTCAATATCCCTGAGCACTGAAGGGTAGCAGGAATGGTGAGCTGGACGAGGTGAGTTGGCATTAGTCACTTATGTGTGTTTTTACATTGCGGGTCTAGCCCAGATACCTGGAACCTAGTCAGCTGAGGATTTACTGTACATGTCTTACATGGTGTTACAATGGTGTCTGTCTCTGTAAAGCACTTGAGCAATAATTGACCTATATTCTCAAATATTTGGAAAATAGGAAATCTTTAGTTTTTGGACTGATTTTGCCTTGTTACAGCTGCCAATTTAGCTTATTCAGCACCTTGGGACATCCGCCTGACATGAAAGGCACTCTAAAAGTGTAATTGTGTTGTTTGTTGTTATTATTTAATAGTATTGCTGGAAGAACCTATAATTATTTGATGGTGGGCCTTCTGAGTAAGACTTATAATTTACGTTAATACTTTTGACTGTTTCAGTTGATTCAATCATTTCTATTTATTACTATTTAAAACAGAATTACCCTGAAAAATACATTGTTCCTGATGGAGTGACAACATTTTGGGACAATCAGAAAGGTTTCACCATTCCGAGGCAGATGTTCAGCAATGCAGGAGTGGTGCGGTGTGAAACAACAATAGACGGAATCATTTATCAGTCTAATATGTATGTGTTGGCAGTGATAGGTAAGGAACACATTAAATCGCACTATGATCTGCTGCATCCATCAGCTCATTCCTCACCAACTTCCACTGTCTCCCTGCAGATCTATTTCAAGGTCCACATCCTCACCTTTAATTCCCTTCACACCCTTGGATCTTCTTATCTCTCTGATCTGCTACTCCCTGATATACTGGCTTCCTAACACAGTGCAGGTACAGAAGGCAGGAGTCCTGTAGCTCAGTGGTTAGAGCACTCACCTTACAAGCAAGAGACCTGGGTTCAATTCTAGGCAGGGCAAAAAACCCAATAATAAATTGGTCACTTCAAACCACGACTGTTTGTGGGACACTGCTGTGCGCAATTGGCTGCCGCATTTCGCCCACAGCTAAGCAGTCAATTCATTTTATAGTATATTCTGTGAAGTGCTTTGAGACATCTAGAAGATATGAAAAGGGCTATATCGAATGCAAGGATCATTATTATTATTAACAACACCTAATGGTCTCCCAGGAGGTGCTAAAAATGCTCACTTGTGAGTTGCCAGCTTTCTGTGCCTACATTTGCAATAGCAACAAAAACTTTGATTTATATAGCGCCCTCCATTTGCAACATGCAGGAAGCAAGGTCAGGGGCAACCTGACAACCCAGAAGCAAACATTGATTGCTATTTTTATAACAAACCCATTATAACATAGGATCTGATTTTATGGAAATAGGCCACTGCGCTGGAGACGATTGTATGTGCTTCTTACAATATATTTGTTCTTTGCACTTTGTTACACTCAAGCGGCATGTAATTAGAACATAAAAGCAAGGGGTTCTTCCCAAGTCTCATGAGAACATTTTGGCATATCCTGAAAATTGTTTTTTTATATGAAAATAGTATAATAGGGATAACAGCGTTTTACACTGAAGACCTTCTTCATTAGCCAAGCTCATATCCATGCCTCTGTCTCAAACCTTTATAGGCTATTGGGTGTACTGCGATAAAAGTTAGCCAGTTTACAAGGTTCTTCACAGCGGGGCTACCCAACTCCCTGATAACAATAAGCGCAGCTACAGAAAGTTGGATATCACCTTATTAAGGTCTGATGTTAAGCAATCTGATTACCTGCTGGGACAGGGCTTCGGGCTCGGAGATTGTTTACATTATTCTGTCTCCAGTCTTGTCAACAGGAAACCCAGCTATCCTTCACTACATAATTGGCCAGCAGTTACAGATCCAATTTAGCTCTGTTAAATCCATACTGGATTTATGCAGGCATGAAATTAATAATGTAACTGGCTCCCTTATTTCTGAAAAAGTATTTAAACCTTTTTCCTCATCAATTCTTCTCTCTGGATTTGTCCTTGGAAGAAACTGTGTCCTGGTCAACATGATTGGGTATATCAAGGCCACAATTATTAACAGGTTTGCAAAAGCAATTCTCTCCATTATCTTCTCTCCGATTCTGCACAACAACAACTTGAAATGATATGATACCTTTCATGTAGGATAGTGGCTTTACAGAGATAATAATTATAATAAGATCAATGGAATATATGTTCTTCCAAAACAAGAGGCAGCCTTTCCATCATATGTTGTGTTTTGTTCTTTTTTTTCCACTTTCATTTTAATGTAATGCATGTTGGATAAGAACAACACATCTGTTGTTGAGATCACAAATTCTGAACCTACTACAGTATCAAATACTGAACAAAAACCGTGCCATCTAATTTGCTTCAGTCAAAATTGAGCTGCAATTTTCACAGGAAAGCTTCTTAGTATTAGTGGAAATCAATTGACACAAAATGCTCAGATATTGCTCTCACTGGAGAAGAGAAGATTGAGAGATGACCAGATTGTTATTTCTAAGATTCCAAAGGGCCCTCATTTGCATTTTTGCATTTTTTTAATATAGCGCCTTATCGCATCATCGAGATGTCTCAAAGTGCTTCACAGAATATATTGTAAATTAAATTGACTGTATTTTATTGGGCAAAATGGCCTGGATAATCCAGACCATGATAAGCTGTTTTAACTTTTCCAGAGCAGCGAAAACAATAGTCTGCAATTTAACAGGAACAATTCAAAACAAATCTGAGGAAACACAATTTCACTGAGCAAGTAGTAAATCTATGGAACAGGCTCCCTAAGGAGACAGTGGAAGCAGAAAGTGTCAATTCTTTCAAAAGCAAATCAGATAGGTATATAGTTTGAGACATGAAATGTACATGCGACTGCCAGGATGGTGAACTGGATGGACCTGGTCTTCTTTCGTCTAGCAATTCGTATGATCTTACATTTATTGTCTTTCCTGTAGGAACTAAGATTCATGATCTGACAATAAACCCTCAGCCAACGGTGGAGCTGGCTGAAGGGGAACGGTTGATACTCAACTGCACTGCCAGAACTGAACTCAACGTCAGATTGGACTTTAAATGGAAATATCCTGGAATGGAGGTAAAAAGATAAAAACCGTGAGACCCTGTTTTGGAAACTCACATATTATTCTTGTTTGGGACAACTCTATTCAATGGTTAGAATATCTTTACCACGCTTTATTACATAAATAAGCTGTTTGTGTTTCACTGGCAAAACACTCTCGAGGGTCGTCCAGGTTTCTCAGTGAGTAACCATGCTATCTGGTATATTACTTCTCTTTACTGACCTCTGATACTTGTCAATGGCAAGTGAGGAAAGGATTTGACTGAGGTTTTATTCCCATGGTTGATTATCCTGCTGACCTACTCTTCAAAGTCCTACTATCTATCTGATCTATCATCACTCTTAAGAGTATTGTGCATCCAACTGGCTCAGGATATACCATTAAGAATCAACTTGGTTCTGACATTCTGCTGCTAAGCACAGAATCTTGGAGCTAGCTAGCTAAGACACAAATAGACCTTGCTTCCTTGCTTAAACCCCTAGCCCTCCCCCACCCCCCACATACATATAAACAATGGCACAAATGGTAAAAGACCATTGAGCTAGTATATCCATAATCACATCCTAGCTTGAGTCACTGCCTTCTGGAAAGAAAAGGAGGAAGAAGAATGAAACAGTTTCACAATGATGATAACTCATCCTTCAAGGCACACTAACGCCATATCAACCTGTCAATTCCCTCCACTCAGCAAGCTCCAGCTTGCTCCATATCCCTGCCCGATCCACCCCCACCACTGGCGGTCAGGCTTTCAGCATCTCTGCCCCCATCTCTGCCCCCACTCTTCGGAACTCCATCCCTCTTTCCCTTTGGCTCCTTCAAGGCACATCTCAAGACCCTCTCTCTTCAACCATGCCTTTGGCCACCATCCTAACCCTACCCTGCCCTCCACCCCTCCTGATCTCAACCATCTGCTCGGGTCTAAATCCCCAATGTCCATTGAATGAACATTCTCCCGATGTCAAAGGTGCTATACAAATGTAATTTGTTGTTGTTATAGATGTTATATATTTTTTGTCTGGCACCAAACAACATGTAAATGTATGGAATCTCAAATGTAAGAAGGATCGCAGTGGATGTTTCCTCCTTCCAAGTTTCAGCATGGTGTAGCTAATATGTTTTCTCTCCTCTTGGGTGTCCAGCCAGCAGTGTGAAGCATTTTGAGATGTACTTCTGATGTGAAATGTGATAAATAAATGTAAATTGTATTGTATTTCCTCAGTTATGAAACAAGATAGACCATTGAATAACATCACAGATATCCAGGGATCTTAAAATAATTTAGGAGAAACTTCTTCACAGAGAGGGTAGTGAGAGCGTGGAATTCATTGCCTGGAACACAGAATAAATGCATTTAAGCTGAATATATGCATAAGAGAGAAGGCAATGGAAGTAGGTTGGAGGAAGTAAGATGTGGGTGAAGAGACATGTGGAGTCTAAACAGCAGCAAAAACTGGTTGGGCTGAATAGCATATTTCTAGGTACAGTCTGTGTCTAAGTAAATATCACTCGGGCCATTACTTGGCCAATTTATTTGTCAGTGAATTTGAGTAGTGCAGGAGGAATCCCAACCCCTCCTTCCTGGATGCTTTTTCTTGGGGAAGTCTGAATGCAGCATTAGGATTTACCATTTTGGTAGTACTCGCGCTTCATTCCCCCTCCCCACTATACAATTGTTTAGGATTGTGCTTGGATTTTATTAAACATATGCCTCCAATCAAAGTGGCATTTTTGTGTGTTAACAATAGGATACGATCCTAAGTTAATCATATCCTATAAAGCATCACTCAAAAGCTGCCGCAGAGGTCAATAAAAATATTCAAACCCAATGGACTAAGGGCTATGCATAAATTAGTTACCACGTTTGCGCGCAAAATACACAGTCTCTACACTTTACAGTAAATCTGGTGAGGGGCTTTGAGATTTCTTGTGGATAAAGGGATTAAGAGATATGGGGATGAGGCGGGTAGGTGGAGTTAGATTAGAAGATCAGCCATGATCTATTGAATGTTGGGGAAGGCTTGAAGGGCCGAATGGCCTACTCCTAATTCGTATGTTCTTATGTTCCTATGAGATGTCCTCCCAACATGAGAGGTGCTATATCAAATGCTAACAATAATCGTGCAAGAATTATTATTAATTACGTTGTTACTATGGAAACTGTCCTGTCGAATCTCCATCTGGCAGTATTTGATCTTTATGGAAACAGGATGTATGTTTCTATTTACAGAATGACAAAGATGTAGTCTTTAAACCAAATAAACGAAGATTGGAGGACAATCTGGAACTCTCGTACCTCCTTGTTAAAGAAAATATGACAAGAGGTTACAGTGGCGAATATGTTTGTAAAGCTTCAAGTGGGATCATGGAAAAGGAGAAAAGCACTCATGTGATCGTCCATGGTGAGCTCGTACTTTAATTGCCTTATGTACAGTGAAGGAAGAAGCACATGAGAATGAAACTCAGAAGAAATTCTGCAAAATTATGTACAATTAACAGGGATGAATCCGTATTTGAGGAATTTATTAACATATTTAATCCACGTGTAAGAAAATTGTGGAGTGCAATTTAACCATGGGAAACACACAACTATCAACACATTTTATATACAACTTTTTATAATTGCCAGAACGTTTGATGGTACAGTGAATACCTTCTCCTATTTGACCACCACCTGTTGATAGAATGGTCCAAAGAGAGTGTGAAATGGGTCAATGGACGTAATATCCTATTCTGAACAATAGCTGATGCTATGAATTTTCTTTCGTTTAAAGAAGTAAACCTTAATATCCGTATAATGTTAATTTAACACATATATGTTTTATATATATACTCTTCAAGCTGTCGCACAATAGCATTATTCAGCAGCCTGTTGATATAAATAGGAGAAGCAATGGATATATTTTAGAAAATGCCAAGCACAACACAGCCAACAACAACAACTTCGATTTATATAGCGCCCTTCACGCCGGAAGGCGTCTCAGAGCGCTTCACAATAACGGGACTGAGCCAGGGGGAGGGGGAAAAAAGTGACCAAAGGCGTGTTCGAACAGAAATGTCTTTAGACGAGACCTGAAACTAGGAAGAGAGGGAGTGAAGTGAAGAGAGTGAGGAAGAGAGTTCCAGAATTTTGGGGGTAGTGGTTGAAGGCACAGCTGCCGATGCTGGAGCGGAGGATTTAGGGGACAAAGAAGAGACCAGACCAGAGGAGCGAAAGCAACCATGACCATGTTATAACAGTTATTTGAATCCTTAAGCTAAGACCTCACATTAGAACAATGCACAAGAAAGTAGCCATCTTCTGACTACAGCCTGCATTTCAGCTACTATTGCCAGAATCCCTAGGACTTCCCTGCCTCATTCACTCCATCTCATCCCCTCTTTGCCCATCTTCAAATCATACCTGAAGTCTTTCCTCTTTGACCACACCATCGGTTATCTCCCTTCTCTTTCTCGTCAAACCATATCGCTGTTAAGCACTCTGGCATGCAACCCACATGAAAGGGCACTACAATAAAAGTTTTGGCAGCTTCTAAACAGGTTTTTCCTCCCCATCTGATATTGTATTCCGGAATACAAGGTCAGAAGGCCGGTCTCAAGACCTTCCTCTTCGACCATGCCTTCTGCTCCCCTCCTAACTCTTCCCCCTCTCCTACTCTTCTCTCCTTCCCCCTACCCGACCCTTCCCCCCCTGCTCGGGTCCCGACCTGATTGTTCACCGCCTTGGGACGTCCTCCCGACATAAATGTAATTTTGTTGATTTTGTATTCATAGTACACACGCTAGAAACTTGTCATTTGCTTGAACCCAATTTTAATGTCCACAATGGCAGTATTATGCAAAATTGTACTGCTTTAATTTTAATTGAACAGTCTTCTCTTTGAATATTTAGTGAAGCATCTACATCTTGTTAGAAAAGTGTTTTTTTGCAGAAATGTGCAAAATAATTTTTCCATGTTGTAATGACTGACCTTGTTCCTTCACAACTCTTCACTGTTCATACACTAGCTGTGCATTAAAATCTGTTTTCCTGGTTCAGAAACGTAGAAGAATATTGTCTAACACCAAACCTTCACTTCTCATTCTGTTCACAAACTCACAAGCCTCATGTTTTCAATGGGAAGATTATGCTTTTGGATCTGACTTTATTTTCATTATTTGTTTTCAGAGAAACCTTTCATCTTTATAGATCATAAAGTTGGAACTATCGTTGAGACAGTGGTGGGAGTACAGAACATCACAATCCCACTGAAGGTTTTGGCCTATCCCCAACCAAAGATTAAATGGTAATTGGCTAAATTAATTACTGTAGCATCAAGGGATAGGCACATCTGCTGTGTCGTTCATTCTGCTGGAATATTTCATTGTAAAATACAAGTACAGTATTTGTGTTTATGATTTCAATCTTAAATTTCACTTCCAAAAATATTTTAGAAAGTTAATCATACATAGTACAGTACTACAAATTTCAATATGGACTAATCATTATTCACATTTACAGTAGGAAACTTGGGGAAACAGGAACAGGAAGAGTCATTCAACCTAACTATCTGTTTTACACATTTATTAAGCTGATCTTTTTATCGCATTTCCCTGGCCTTTCACAATAATCTTTAATACTTTATCACTCTGTATAACTGACAATAACTACATTAATTTGTTCATAGATTGATATAAAAAATGAGAATATTTGACTCAGAATACTGAACCAGGTCGACTTTATTAATTAATCAATTGTATTACCCAATCATATTTCACTAAGTTTTGGGGTAGTTTCCAATGAAGTTGGGAAGTAATTGCGATGAAGTAACTTCTGTGTTGTTCAAGGACCAAGAATGGAAGGCCGCTCAGCAAGTATCAAGCTCACGACAGGATAAAGGAAAAAGACCTCAGGTACACACTGATTATCAGAGATGTGACTAAAGAAGATGCTGGGAATTACACCATTCAACTTAAGAATCCAATAACAAAAGAAGAACAGAGTCATACAATTCAACTTATAGTAAATGGTAAGAAGCTTATTTTTATATTGCTTTTACATACAAATGCTCTCCATAAATCCACAAATTCCTCTCATCCCATCCCTCTCCCCCATTATAAAACAATGATGTGAGATTACAGAGGGCCTGAAACAAGCAGCCATGGAACAGGCTGTCAGAGATGCAGTTTGCCTCGTCATTCCTTCCAATTTACGGAAGATGTTGCCCTGAATATGCTGACAGAACATTATCTGCCATATAATGGCATGCACACTCATCTTCTGGACATCTGAACATCTAAATACAGTTAAACACTTGCACTAAGTATAATTAAGCACTTATACTGCATATATTATTTAGATGTTTTGCCTACAAAATTTACAGTCAATTCACTTACAGTATATTTTGAATTGCCTTGAGCTGCCTAGAAGATGTGATAACACGATATATCAAATGTAAGGATTGTTGCTATTATTATTATAATTACCATCATTCTTCCACGTGTTTCAGTTGATTGTAGAAAAAACAACATGGTGTACCAGGATTCTGTGCAATGGAGTTTGCAGCTTCAGGATCATATTGAGCTACTTTCCACACTTGTGCATTTGCATTGCTCCTTAAATATGTCAAAGCTCAGAGTAGTGACTTTCTAATTTGATTTCACCATGTCAAGTGAAGTGGAGTAAAGTTTTTACAGAAACATTTGCATGCTTGGAGACATGAACCATAACCTAAAGGGTCATTATAAACACTTTGGCAGCCTGACATTTTTCAGGATTTTGGTCTTAAGATATTCGATTGTGCAAAAATTGGTTCGGAAAATTCTTGAACTGGAAAAATCTTAAATTGGAAGCATTTTTTTCCACTGTTATTTTTAAGAATCGTATAAACATGATCTTACACAATACACTTGATACCAAAGATGTGATAAGGCTCTATCCCAATGCAAGGATTATTATTATTATTATCATTATTATACACATTGATACTGAATTTGAGAATTTCCTAAATTTCTGTACTATCTTAACTTTTAAGACAAGGCTAAAACTGAGAAATTTCAGGGCATGTGAACATCTGAAATATGCAGTGAATAATAATAGTATAATAATAATACTAAAAATAATCTTTGAATTTTATATATCACCTAGTTATGCCTTTGAGATGTCTCAAAGTGCTTCACAAAGTATACTTTGAACAACAACAACAACAAATTGCACTTGTATAGTCCCCCCCACCCCTCGCCCCGCACCATGTCAGGAAGCTGGACAATCAGGGGTTTGGTCCCGAGCTGGAATTTGGGGTCGGAAGGGGTGATGGGGGTGGCAGGGTGACCAAAGGCATGATTGAAGAGAAAGGTCTTCAGAAGGGACTTGAAGTAGGCAAGAGAGGGGGTGAGGCAGAGAGATTACGGGATAGAGTTCCAGAGCATGGGGGAAGAGATGCTGAATGCCAGTGAAGCCAGGCAAGAACGGGGTGATAGATTTCTTGTAAAGTGAATTGAATATTTTGTGAGTGAAGGTATTCCAGCTACGAAAATGGTGCTTGGCCTATGTAAAGATTTTGGCTTTCTTAACTATTCCTTGACTCAATATTTACGTCTCAATAACAATGTTTCTATTCCGCAAGACATTGGGTTGAAAATGAAATAGGTTTAATATACCTGAAGAATTTTTACAGCTGATTTCTTGCATCTGGGAGTACAGTGCACAAAAGACAAATCAAAACTTTATTTAAGGAATGTATTGATGAGAACTGATGTTTTCTGTGAATGTCATTTTAACATTTGGCTTCTTGGCAGTTCCCCCACAAATTCTCGAAAAGGCAATGCCTTCACACACTGACTACAACTATGGAAGTAGACAGACTCTGATCTGTACTGTGGATGGCATTCCTGCACCCACAGAGATTCTCTGGGAATGGCATCCAGTGGAGAACTGTTCTTTTGATTACCCGTAAGTATCCATAGATATTTCTCTAGTGATAATGAAACTTAATGAATGAGATGGACCATGCTCTGCTTCCTCCAGCCCCACTCAGATTGAGTGTTCCGGGATGCTACCCCGTGTGAAGGGCGCTATATAAATGCAAGCCGTGGTTTTTGTATATATATCTTATCAGTTGGACCACATACCAGAGTGCTAGTGTAAGCTGCAATGTGCGGTTTCATATCTCCCATTTATCAGACACAAACTTCTATAATTATTCCCTACGTATTTTTTGCCTCAAAGGAAAAGAAAATTACAAAGTGGCTACAGGCTGACAATATACAATACACAAAACAAAGGTGTGAAAGTCCATTTAGCTAAATTTATGAAATAAGGCTCCTAAACCTTGACTTTTATATATAAGAATGCAATACCCTATATAAGCCTATATACTGTAATTCAGTGAGGAACAGCAGACATATGTAAGCACAAATACTGACCTAATACAACTTCATAGAGGATTCACAGCACCAGACGTCAATATAGAGGCTGCTCTGTTTCCTCTAGCAATCGGTGGGATACATGACCAACGTTTCAGTTAGTACCAGTTTGTAAAACAGTCACTTATGTGAAGCAATTAAAAGTAAAACAAATGTGCAAAATATATCCGACATAGAAGTATGCTGATTGATACTCAGAGTGAATGCCTGAGCAAATGAGGCGTCGCTTATCTTGACCCAGCAGAAGATCCGGTGTGCTTCCTGCATGTCAATCCTGGGCAATCTGCTTTCCTGTTGTTGGTTTGGTCGCCAACTTACATTAAATCGTTCCTCAGCCACCTCCATTGTTTTCCCTTCCCAATCACGGATGCAAACATCTCATTGGGAACTGCAGAGATTTCTCTGTCTCCTTGTCTTCCTTTGAAGTGTCTCTGGCAACAAAACTAATTTGTCGAAGAGCTTTGTTTCCAAAAATAGAGACTTCCTGCGAGCATCCTAATTGGGAATCACATAAGTTTGAATAATATTTTGAGCTTATTCTTCCATTTTTATTCAGCTTCAGAATTAAAGGACCATTGCCCTGATGAAAAAGACTATTTTCCAGAGTTAGTCCAGAGTTAATTCCAGAGTTTCCAAAAGTCCAGAGTTAATTCCAAATTACCCCATGTCGTCCTTATGCCATTGCATTATTTGTGAAAAAAAGTATGCTTTAAAAATCATTGAGCTTTCCACCTTTAATAATCTGATAATAATCCTTTTTTGACATCACGTATATGGATATTGCCCTCTGTCAGGTGATTGATTCTGGGGGAAAAAAATTCACAACTTACATACTGGTTTTAAATCATTTATTGTAGCTTCACAACAAGAACAACAACAACTTCGATTTATATAGCGCCCTTCACGCCGGACGGCGTCTCAGCGCGCTTAAATGGGAATGAGCACAATGGGAATTTTAGTGAGGAGCCAAAACTGTGTATCCCAAACCAGTACTGTCAGTAGCAAGAACGAGAAGCATTGGCAAGAAGCTCTATTCTGTTTTCAGAATAGTACCTTCAAGGCTATTAGCTGGAATAAGGGCAATTTTTTTTTATAGAAGATCTTTTATGGAGGTTCTTTAATAACATTGATATATACTACGTACTATTCGGTTTCTGCGCATGCATTCTGCGAATATGCTGAACTCTACGTAGCTCCGATGATGGGAAATGTAAATCAGTCTTCTTACTTTATATTGCTTTAATTCTGGAAATAACTTTGCTTTGCTTCTGAAAAGCATGAAGAGAACCTCAGTCTCATTTTCACCCAAATACACTCCCAAACATACTGTATTTTAAACTTTGAGTTGAAGGCTCTGGGCTTCAAAATACGGAAAGATGATCTATAAAACATATACTGATTTGTATTTCTTTTGAATAGCTGTCACAAGGAGTCTGAAACACCTGGTGTGGCCTCTGACTGTAGACACTGGAGGAATATTGTGGACGATGATGGAGGCAACAGGATTGAAAGTAACCGAACTGTTTTCAATGCAGGAATCAAAAAGGTGAATTTATCACTGATAAATATGATTAAATGAACACTCTAAGTACTAAATATGACTGGTATATTACTTTAATGCTATACATATTATTTATTTAAGCAAACTGTAACATTTCAGAGTAGCAATTTCAGGTGTGTGTAGGCCATCAAATCATCTAGTCAACCCATCCAATTTCCCACTCAAGTCTCCTGATGTATCTAGCTTGAAATCTAAAAATGGTATCTATTTTTTTTCAGGTGTCAGAAACCTGTCTTGTTCCTTTTTGAAACACTGTGCAGTTTTTCTTTATTCCACCATCTGTGCTCATCGTCTGTTCCTAATGATTAGGCTTTTACTAAACAAAATCACCTGTATTTTCTATTCTCTTTCATTGTCCTTATTTTGAAGATATGATCGTCAAAGCGGCAGAAAATCATATCCAAATCCAAACTATTCCAATAAGTTACAGAACAGTCCAGTGTCCAATTATACGGTGTTGATAGCCAGTAGGAGTGAAACTACATGTTTAAATTAATATCTGTAAACTTTATCATGCAACTGTTTAGATCTGTGTGTTTGAATTACTTCATTTATTTGATCAAATCAGACCAAACAAATTAAACAATTAGATTAAGTGAGCGGGTTCTATTTTAGGCTGGGATAGTTTCAAGGTCATATGCCGGGCAATGGAATATCAGAATCGAGTTAATCTTATGTTACTAGCTCAGTATCTGTAGTTGTTTCTGAATCGGGCAGGTCCACAGGACTCCAATGCACTGTTAATGGCAGACAAGCCTGGGTTGTTGGTAGACGTTGGAGGGTCAGACCAAAAACTGGGGAAAGGGATTCTTTCTATTCAGCTTCTGTTAATCGTGCAAGTCACAAATACTAACACAAATTTGAATGCACATATGAAATTCTTCTTTGGAGACTGTTGAGCACAGTAGCTGACCCAAATTAAAGAATCTTTACTCATTTGAGTGCATTTTAAAATTTACGTCTACTTTTTTTTCTCCCTGACATTTTCTGGTAGATGGTCAGTTCGCTCGTAATCCAGGCAGCAAATGTCTGTGCAATGTACAGATGCCGGGCTATTAACAAAGTGGGACAGGATGAGAGAGAGATCTTCTTTCATGTAACCAGTAAGTACAGAAGAATGTCTGCCTCAGCTTCTCATTAACACAAGTCCCATGGAGACTGAAAGAGCCTGGGCAGACTTGAACTTTGAGATCTGAGAACTGTATAATTATAAACAGTTAAAGAATTTGTATGGTAAGAATACAGCTGCTTCAGTTTGCTATGAGGTAGCTGTTTGTTATGGGAGAAGAAGAATGGTACCGATAAGGCAATGTCACCAATAAGGCAACTCGCGTATTAAGAAATGTAAACATTGTACAATAAACCTATTCGATAAATATGTGTAAAAATATTACATCTAAAAAATGGAGTGCCTTTGATGGCCCAGTAAGGAAATGCACTGATCCATCAAAGCTGAAAGCCCCAGGTTAAATCCATTGTGAACATTTAGTTCATCCCTTCCCTTGGCTAAAAGAGGGGAAATGATTAGCCAAGCTTCCTGTTCTTTATCACTATCCAGTGACTCCTGCTAGTAAGTGCGTGAGTGTGTGGCTGCCACTTGAGGACAGGATTGGCTTGGCTGTGATACCCTTCATCTGAATAGCCTGCTGACGTTCAATCTCCGCCCCCGCTTATCTAGATAGCGGATGGTGACCGTCCAGCCATTCCCCAGCAAGTGTCAGAGCTTTTGGAGAGAAGGAGCATGTTTTAATAATTGTTTGCTTCCTTGAAATTGGCCAGCAATGAATTGTAGAGAATACATACAGCCATACCTGTTGAGCAAATACCATGAAACATTGCCAGGGATTTGTCCATTGTTATCACTAGGTAGGAATCTTATGTATTCTGAGTTTATATTCATTCCCAAATAAATGTGTGTTTGCACCTATTCTTTGCTAAAAGGAACACAAAATAGTTCCTCAGTTAAACCAATATTTCAGTTATCAAACAATGCTTGTTATTAATTGAGTAACCCATAATGGAAGTCTGCTTTCATTGTAGATTTCCTGTGACTAGAATTGAGTTACTTACAGTCACAACAATGTACGTTAAGTGACTAACAATGTTGAGCACATGTGTAATGTTCTTTATTGCTTGTCCAGCAATCCTAATGTTGTAGGGGAAGGCTGGACTACTTCAAAGTCAAACAAGGTCCTACAGATACAAGTATGAGTTTCTCAATAATAAAGTCCTATGCACAACCTTTTCTTGTGGCTTACAATTCTCTGATTTTATTTTATGTTTTATTTAATGTAAGTTGTTTTAAGCAGGAAAAGATTTGTGCAAAGATGAACTTGCTTTTTTTTCATAGTCTCACTGGGATTTGGGTCATTTTTGTTTTAAGTAATTTCTTCCGGTTGGAATCCAGCACATGGACTGTACGGGAAACTCTTCATTTCCTGCTTAAAAAAACAATTTCATGCTCAGTAGAGTGTTTTAAAACACTAAAGAGTATTTTATTGGGGATAATAATGTGCTGTTGCAGTTATTACTAGTGATAATTACTACCTGTGATAGAGGTGAAAAATATAATGTTTCATAACAGAATCTGAATAACTTTTTAGCTTTGCACAATGGTTAGCCAAAAAATCTTTCGATCACAGAGCATGTAAATGTGCTAAAATAGGGCACAGTCTTAGCTTAACCAGCTATCGCTCAGCAACAATCCATGATGATTGAAACATTTTGAAAAGAGGCCTTGGACCAAATCTTTGTGCCAAAGTTGGAAGAGGAGGGATGGTGGGGGGAGGTTAGGTCTTGACGGAATTTAATATCACATAGAAAAGCATCACATTTCATTGCCGGTTTCCAGAATACCATCTTAACTCAATGTTTCAATGGCTGCTGGGTCTGTATTTGCATTCAAAAGCAGCCAATCTACTTTTGAGAAGTATATTTTGATGTGATTAAGCCACAATGAAAATTCAGCTACTTTTTTCCTTAAATGGCCCAAAACCTCACTCTAGATACCAGACTTCTTTAGAATGTCGAATGCCAAAGACAATAGGGACATGGTCTGAACAGGGATAATATTGCCAATTCAAAAGTTCAATTCCTTCCAAAACCTTGCTAGCCGCATTATAAAAGCACAAACAAAGAAGCTAATTAAAACTTTTAAAAGTGGAAAACCACAGGCCGTCTGTTACATTGAAATAAAAGGTCCTTGAAAACTGTAAACTTACCAGAAGAAATAGATGCAAAGTACCTTGTGCTTCTTCACATAAAACTCTAATTTTTCAACTATCCAATGCTTTTCAGTGCGATAAGGTGCTGTGAAAAGGGAAGTTCTCAGTTTGAATGAAAAAGTGTCCTGTTTAAACTAAATAAGGCAACGCCTAATTACTAGATACCTTAAGAGCTAAAAGTCCCAGGTGCAGTATATTGTTTCGCCCTTTGGCGATGGCTCTGGACATTTCCTTTAACAGCAGCTGTAATGTTTGGCCTACCCATAGTAATGGCTAGACTTTTGGATAAGCAGAAAGAGTTTTGATCTTTCTCTTTATTTTGGACTAGTTTACTCTCTTTGTCTGTTTGTCAAGCTGTGCGCAATTGGCTGCCGCGGTTCGCCCACGAATATGCAGTCAATTCACTTCACAGTATATTCTGTGAAACCCTTTCAGTCGTCTAGAAGACTTGAAAATGCTATGTCAAAAGCAAGCATTATTATTTTATTGTTCTCCTCACTCACTTTCCTCTGCAATACCCTCTCCACCACTCTCGGTGCCCCATCACCTCTTGAACTGCCTCCCAGCGCCTTGGGATGTCCTCCTGACGTGAAAAGCGCTATACAACTGTAATTTTGTTGTTGTGTGGTATTTACGATCCCCATCCTGGGACACCAGCCACTTCTGCTCCTTCTCAAATGTTCAGTATTCAAGGAGCTTTTACTTTTACTACCGAATGGTCCACCGGCATATCTGGCTGGACCACATCAAAACATACCACTCCGCTCTCGCCTCAACCAAATCGTCCATCTACTCTTTCACTCCAAGATAATTCTGGAGGTGAAGGACAATCCCAGGCTCCTATTCTCCACAACCAACCAGCTCCTCTATCCAGCCCCCAAACCCCACTCCTCGCCTATTTTCTCCTCAAGTTCTGACTGTGAGCAAATGCTGGATGAATCCGTTCAATTGCCTCTGGCCTCCCAACCGCTACTCCCTTCCCATCTTCCCCCCACACTCCTACCCATGTCTGCAGATGATGTCACCGAAGGTTGTAGAGTTTGAAGAGGAGGGGACCGAGAACAGAGCCCTGAGTCTCTGCTTCCATGTTTTTAAACCTATCTCTCCCTCCTCTTTCAACATCACCATATCAACCATGAAAGATACCCCAGCTACCTTAATCCCCATCCCCACCCGTCTCCTTATCTCCCAGTTCTAGCTGCTCGCTCCCCTACTCCCTGACACCATCAATCTCTCTGTATCATCTGGCAACATGGCAACATTTCCATCCTCCTCAAAACAGCTATAATCACAACCATCCTAAAGAAACCTTCCCTGGATCCATCACTGCTTTACCCATCTCCAACTTCTCCTTTCTCTCCAAGGTCCTTGAAAGAGTTGTTGCTTCCCAGCTCCGCTTATTCCTCTCCTACCATTCCCTTCACAAGCCGCTCCAATCGGATTTCTGTGCTACTAACAGCATGGTAACTGCTCTGGTCAAGATCACAAACGACATCCTGTTCACTGTGACCAGGGCTTCTTCTGCATCCTTGTCCTCCTCGACCTATATGTTGCCTTCGATACTGTGAACCACTCAATCCTCCTCCACCGCCTCTCCTCTCACCTCAGGTGAGATAGGTTCTATCCTTGATTGGTTCAGGTTTTATCTCTCACACCATCTCCAATGTGTTTCTCTTCCAGCCCCACACCATCTTGTGTGGGGTTCCTCGGGGCTCTGTCCTCGATCCCCTCCTCTTCAAACTCTACAGCCTTTGGTGACATCATCTGCAGACATTGGGTAAATTTCCACATGTATGTGGATGACACCCAACGCTATCTCTCTGCCTTCACCCTCGATTCCAGGACAACAAGTGTCCTGATTGCCTGCCTGTCAGACATTAACTCTTGGATGAGAGACAACTTTCTACAGCTGAACGTGAGCAAGACCGAGGCCTTCATGATTGGCTCACGCCAGTGCCTCTGCACCTCAGGCATTCGGCAGCATCAGCATCCACGGATGCGCACTCCAATCAGATGCATACATTTTACAGCTTTTTGTTACTCAAGTTCTAAAATATTGTCTGCAAAGTATCAGTGGGTCCGAATTAAATAAGTAATAATAATCATTGGATTTGACATAGCGCCTTTCTCATCGTTAGGACATTTCATGAAATCATGAAAATAAACAAATAATAAAAATTACGTTTTTGAAGTGCCTGATCACATTGAAATTCTTTAGAATGCGTTAGAGTAATTGCTGTCACGTTTAGTGACAGTGTTGTTTGTAGGTAAAGGGTAGGTTATACAAATTTTGTTGATGGTTTCTGGACACAGTACTTTACATTTCAGAAGCTTGTAGTGCATTTAAGGATTTGTTTCTCAGAAAATAATGAACCTTTGATGTTGTGCCTTTGATGTTTCAGAGGGACTTGAAATTAATCTACAGCCCATTGACAATCCAATTGAAAAGGACAATGTATCTCTTCAGTGTAGAGCAGACAGGTATACATATGAGAACCTGAAGTGGTACAAGCTCCCTGCTTCAGTCCTCCAAAGCCATCATAGCAACACTTGCAGAAACTTGCATCGCAATGCTCGAAAACTGACTGCAGAGATGGTTTCAAATCTCAAGACAGAAAACATCACCGTCATACTGAACTTTGATTCCGTGTCTCTTGAAGATCAAGGGGGCTACCTTTGTGAAGCCCAGAATAAAAACACTGGTGAAAAGTTCTGTATGATAAAGATCCTGTCTGTAGAAGGTAAGACAATAATAGCCAATTTTACTAGAGAGAAACGAATAATGCAAAAGTATTAGGAGTAGGAGATCGTAATTGACTTGACTTGTTATTTCTCATTTTGATAACAGCTCAACGGGCTCCATCAGTGCTTCAGAACCTGACAGACCAAGTAGTGAACATGAGTTCCTCTATAGAAATGACATGTGATGTGGTTGGGTCTCCAAGTCCACGCATCGTATGGTACAAAAATGACAAGCAACTTCTAGAGGTCTCAGGTAGGACACTCCTATCCACTCATTGTTATACTTCCATCTGCAGATGTATTTAAAGGGATTGAACCATCTTCTCAAAACTGTAGTGCAAGACAAAATTTCAGCTTTGTCAAACCATAGGAGCAGTCCCTAAATACACTGCAAATTCACTCCCCACTTCCCTCCCTTGCTTGGAGACCAAGCAAGGGAGGGAAGTGGGGGAGATACTCACAGGTGGGTTTGAAGATGTGGGATTTGAGGCAGAAGTTGAAAACAGGCAGAGGAGCCAAGATGGTGCGGTAAAGGGAGGGAGCTTCAGAGCGGCGTAGGAGTGAGATGGGGGCATGGTGGGAGTGTAGGAATTGTAGTCTTGGGCAGTGATAATGGTGCTGAGAGGGTGGAGACATGCAGAAGCCAAATATAAATATATAATATATTATGCAAACTATATTGCATAATTTGACATGTATAATCAAATATTTTCTTTCAAATAGATTTACAAGCAACATACGATAAACACTAACAGTTTTAAGATAAGAAAATGCGATTAGGAATGTGGTTATTAAAACTGCTATTTTACACATCATATTATTTAACACTTCCTGTCACTTTTGTCAGATTGGTAAATATTTGTACTATAGTGAGGTGGGAATCGGTGCCTGACTATGTATATATGTGTGTGTGTGTGTTGTGACAGGTATTATTCTTGGGGAGTTTAACAGGACCTTGACTATCCAACGGCTGAAGAAGGAAGATGAAGGGCTGTACAAGTGCCAAGCTTGCAACAAGCAGGGATGTGTTGAGACATACGCTGCTGTTGCTGTAGAGGGTGAGAAAGCTGCTAATATGAAAAAATTGATTGATGCATATAGATCATGGCTCGACTAATAAGTAGGTGGTTAATCCTGTTAACCCTGCAAGGCAAAGACTTAATAAATTGGGTAATCCTCGCTAGACAAGCAGTGGGAAGCAGATTGTTGGTGGTCTAGCTGGTCAAACTCCGGCAATACCTTAATGCACACTGTAAGGTCCCCAAGTAACAGCTCTTGCCAACTGTGCCACAATTCTCATGGTCTGGGTAAAGGTAAGGGCACATCTCAGTGCTCACAACATACCAGACAAATCGGAATGGGTAAACCTCAACCCTTTGCCCTCAAATTTATCCCTTCTCCCCAAAATGTCACTCCCTCACTCCAAAATGTCACTCCTCACTCCAAAATGTCACTGCCACACTCCAAAACATCGCTCTTCCCCATGGCAGACTGGGTATATGGGAAATTTTCCTTGATCTGTCCCTGAGTATCCCTGTGAATGGCACCCAATTCTCACTAGCTCTGCAGCATATTTCCGAAGTACCATTTAAGCCCCACAAAGTTTTAAAACTCACAAATGCTTTTCGGTACCCTCACAATAGGAACTTTCCCCCCCCATCTCCACCCCCCCACCCCTCCCCACACAGTTCAGCCTCCACCACCTCACGAATTGGCACCCGCCATTTTATATTTAAATCTCAAGTCCTTTTGGGGAGCCAGTCGGCCACTGATCATTCACCTAAAATGTCAATCCTATGTAAATATTGCCTCGTCTCTCAAAACTTCACTCGTCATTCACTGCCAACATTATCATTCCATCACCAACAGCACAGCAATCACATAACCTCAACGCAGTGAAGAAAGATCACTGTTACACTTTGTGAACATCTCTGTATTGATTCTAAAATGCATTGAGCTGTTGGAACAGTGGTCTGGGGTTTGGTTAGTTTGGAAACAACAGAAGCTATGCAGTTGCATCCACATATTTATATTTATAGCCTTTTGATTTAATTTTAAAATAACTAAAACTGTAAGCTAAGTGAATTTGCAATCTAGGATCTACCTTGAGATGCTTTCACTAGGAAAGTGATTTCATTACTGAAGTAAAAACTTTTATTATATTTGCTTTATGGGTGTTTATAAGCTATTTCTGTAAGATTTTCACGTCTGTATTTGTCTGTTTCTTTTTATCCTTTCATAAAATTCTGCCTGCGGGCATATGCACTCTTTATAAAACTGAAACAAACATCTTCTTCTATGCCAGGAGCTGAAGACAAGGCAAACCCAGAGCTCATTATCCTGATAGGCACCGGAGTGATCGCCATGTTCTTTTGGTTGCTTCTAATAATCATCATTCGAAACATAAAGCAGGTAATTAAACAATCCCATCATTGTTCCCTGAGTATTTACACAGTCTGACAAATGAAAACTGACTGTAGCCCCTTTATGATGATGACCATGTCTTTGTGTTTAAAACAACAGGCACATATTTCCTTTCATTCCATAACATTGCTGCATGGTTTAACGAAGCACCAACTAATGCTTGTTAATTGGAAGTGCCATTCTTGACAAAGGCTCTTCTTGTCCAGTGCTCGGGGCTGTCCTGACATATTACAATGAAATCTGAAGTAATTGCGAGTTAGGCATCCGTGTTCAACCTAGCCGGTGTGATGTGCGCTTTCATTTGTTTGATAACATTTAATTCTGGATCATTGACTGGTCGGTGTCCTTTGTCAATAATGGCTTGAAATTAACATGACCGGGTTGTGAACACAGAGCAGGCAGTTAATACAACACGATTTGCCACTGTTTTCCAGCCCAGTGCTGCAGATCTGAAGGCAGGCTACCTGTCAATCATCGTCGACCCAGATGAAGTACCGATGAATGAAAAGTGTGAACGTCTCTCATATGATGCTAGTAAATGGGAGTTCCCTAGGGACAGGCTCAAGTTAGGTAAGACGTCCCCACCAATACAATACAAAATTACATTTTCATGTCGGGGCAACCTCCCAATGTGCTGAACAGTCAGGGATTAAGATCTGAGCAGGGGTGTGAGGGTTAAGATCAGGGAGGATGGAAGCCAGAGAGGGTAGGAGGGTGGCTGAAAGCATGGTTGAAGAGGAGGATCTTGAGACATGTCTTGAAGGAGGCAAGCGAGGGAATGAGGTGAAGGGAATGTGGGATGGAGTTTCAGAGGGTGCGGGCAGAGGCTGAAGGCCCAATTGCTGATGGTGGGGTGAGACAGGCAGGGGACATGGGCAAGTGGAGCCTTTTGAGCGGAGGGAGCGAACAAGTTGATAAGGGTTTAGCAGGTCGGAGTGGTAAGAGGGGGCAAAGCCATGGTGGACTTTGCAGGTGAGGACGAGGATTTTGATCTTGATCCTCTGAGGGATCATCCTCAGAGTTCTGGATGATCTGCAGCTTGTGGAGGGAAGAATTGGGAAGGCTGGCAAGGAGCATGTTGACATAGTTGAGCCTGGATGTAATTAAGGCATTTAGGAGGGATAAGAAGAAGCTTGGCAGCTTCACATCATTAATAGCTTCTTAAAAACAATAGCCTCAAATTTAATCATCAGTCTATACGAGACTAACACCCTAAATGAAACTGGAATGCATCGTAATTGAAAACAATTTTTAAAGTAATCTTTTTATGGGGTGTGGGCATAATAAAACACATTAATTCAGAGGACTGTAAAACATACCGCTATCATAAAATCAGATAATACTGTATCAACCAGAAAATCTGGTACTGTTAAGATTCATCAGATGGGAAAAATCTCTGTTTCTGAAAGAACAGAATAATAGTTTGCCTACAGATACGCACTCACTACATTGCTCAGAAATATTCCGTGAAGCACTTTGAGAAGTTTTGACTTGGTAAGGCGCTGTAACAAATACAAGGATTTATTATTTGTTACTAGAATTCAGATGATATAACTGTAGCTCCACTTACTTTGTTTTGCATTGATCAGCTATGTTGTGGTCAAACTATTGGCATTCAGCTGGTTGACCAATACATAGCAGTCCCATTAACAACATCACAGTGATTAAGCCTCACTCAGCAGAGTAGAATCTCTTCTCTCTTTGATGGTTTGCACTATTGTCTGGGATCAGCCAATTGGTGTTTTATGCGGTGCGGTGTTTGCCAAGAGATTTCAAAGGAACTGAATTAGTATTTCAGATGGTTTGAGATATGCTAGCGTGAGATCCTTTCTTAATTCCTTTTTTTTAAATCAGGAAAACCGTTGGGTCGCGGAGCATTTGGCAAAGTCGTGGAAGCAGCTGCTTTCGGTATTGACAAAGCCTCCACATGCAAGACTGTTGCTGTCAAAATGTTAAAAGGTAATTCAAGATGTAGAGAAAGTTTGAGAAATGGTGGCAGGCATTTGTAATTATAATGTAATTCGATGATTGTTTTTTTTCCCCCTAAACTCCCACCTTTGCAATTTAATTTTAATTGCGCTCAGTATATGGTATCATAGAATAAGCTACGTGAAACTGTCATTAAATTTACATTGAAATAAAATCCTCCACCAACATCTCAATGATTTAGAATGTTGGCTCCTTTTTAAAACACAATTATTCAGGAGCTTAAAATCCTAAATCTTATAATTGATAAAAGTATGTTACTCCCACTTTTTGTATGAACTTCTGCATTGGAATCATCAGGATTTGATCAGACTGTATAATGTAAAGAGTCTGGCTGAAATTTGTTGATCACAGCTTTTAACTCAGAGCCAACAGCGATAGCTTTGATCTTTTCGTATCTTGGAAGGTTATTATTTGGGGATTCATTTGTCAGTGTTTGAAAGTTTTGTAGTTAATATTTTTAATTGCAAATTTACAGTAAAGATAATTTCATTTATCCATGGATATCCCACAATCATATTTGTAAATTTGTAAACAATATCTTAATTGTTTATAATCTTGAAACCCTGTCAGTGGTGGCCTACTACTTGTTTAGCTCAAAAATGGCTTCTAAGCTTCCCAGCTTTAAACATCACTTTAAAGTTAAATAGCCTGTAAGACTGTTTTGGTTTAAAATTTAAGATTGTTCATAATTGCAGAAAATCTTTAAATTGAGTCTCAATTTGAAAGCTGTTTCTTTTTACAAACCTTAAAACACCAGCTTCTGAATTAATGTTAAATTAAAGAATTTTCCACAATTTTGCTAGTTCTTAAATTTTAACCAAAAATGATCTTGGGCTCGTTCATGATTTGTGATCACAAAACTATTTGAACGTATGAAAATACTTTGCTGCCTGTACAGATTTGGTTTGTTAGTTTGTGCATATCTGATTGCACTTAATATCTATGTATATATCCGTGGATGCACGTCCTATGTCACTCATGTTTGAGAGGCAAAGAGGTACATTGATTTACCTGTTTTCAGATGGAGCAACATCCAGTGAGCAAAGAGCATTGATGTCAGAACTGAAGATCCTTATTCACATGGGCCACCATCTGAACGTGGTGAACTTGCTGGGAGCCTGTACCAAAGCGGGAGGTGAGCGGACAGTGTTTCATTGTAGGCCAGCACTCCTCTTGTTCTCCTCCTGTCTTGTTGCTCTTATTGAGATGTGAAAGGCGCTCTATGGATGTAATTTTGTTGTTGCTGTTGTTGTTATTGGGTTTCCTAGAATCTAACTGCACTGATTATTATTACTCCATCTTGAAAATTGGGCAAATACTTGGGTTTATATCCTTAGCTGCTGAAGCTACCCAAAGGCCACCTAACTACATTGTCTAAACAAAGCACTTTGGAACTTAAAACTCTCTGTAGAAAAATTGTTTTCAAATTGATACTGCTTTTTACAAACTTTCCAAAAATTCTACACAGTCTTACATTTTTAAGATGATAATTTTAATAACCAATTCTAGAATTAGCTAAGCATGGTGCTGTCCTCCAGAGAGAGGGTGAGCCTTCCATTCTGGGCTCACCAACATTTACATGTGGAACTCTCAGTCTGATTTGGATACTCAAGTATGAATGTTTGCAAATATCAGACACAGAGCTGCCTCCAAAAATGTCATGCAGCATTTCAGTCCTTGGGTTACTAAAAAAAAGTCTAATTCATGTAATTCTGCAAACAGAAAGCTGCTTGTTTAATGTACCACAATTCAACAGAACATCTACTTTTGCCAACCATAATATAATTAATGTATCTGTCCACTAAATTAACTGCAAAGTTAACATTATTATTCTTAATGCTTTACTATCCAGGTCCACTGATGGTGATTGTTGAATACTGTAAGCATGGAAACCTGTCAAACTACCTCAGAAGCAAACGAATGGAGTTTGTTCCCTACAAGGTAACTTTACAGACTTGTATTGCACGTTCATATACAACAGTGCAAGGCTTTGCCTGAGGCACACATTCCAAGAAGTGCAGAGGTCTTGTAATTCGAGATTGCATAAGAAGCCAATGTCACATTTTTACTGTAGTGCTGCCATTGACAGACTCCTGCCTTTGGAGGTAGTGCTGCAGTATAAATAAAACACCTGTGTTATCTCTAGAGACATTTAGGATTGTGCCACAAGGTCTCTCTTCAAATATACAGTAAAAGTCTGTATATCCGGCACCCTCGGGACCTGGCCAATACCGGTTAAAGCGTGCCGGATATTCAGCCGAAAACACACACACACAAAAACATTCCCCCCCAAAAATGCATTTTTCCGGATAAATTCCGGTTAATCGAATGCGGACCTTTTTTTGAGGTGTCGGTTATACGGAAGTTGCGGTTGATCGGGTCACGGATAAATGGGCTTTTACGGTACTAAAAATGATTCAGTCCAATAGAGCCATATTATAAGATGATAGTTGTATCACGCACTTCAAGATGCTGCTACAAATGCTCTTGTTGTAGTTTGGGCTCCATAAAATTACAACTAGTATTAAAATGGGATGTGATCGCTGCCAGTGCCCCCACACATGTGTGCAGGAAACTCACTCGCTTCAAAACAGCTTTTCACCCGCTATAAAAGAACCCAGATGTCAGCCAACATTTAGTGCACAAAAACGAACTGGCTAAGTTTTGAAGCGAGCAGGGCTGCTTTCTCTGTACATTTTGGACTTATTGATAAGTAAATATCGATGTCCACATCTAAATAGGTGAACCCACACTAACAAGTAGATTGTTATAATGGGATTCAACTCTATATTTTTTTGAGCCGTGTTATATTTGCTACATTGAACAAAATAACATGAATATTTCACTCATTGCAAATTGAGAAAAGGCATATTTTTCATGAGCTCCAAAGGTTTTACAGTATCTAAAAGTTGAAACACACCAATCCAAAACAACAGTGAGGAACACAAAAGGACAATGTGTTTCCTCACTGCCCTGCGTGGCAAGACCCTCCTTTTTGACCATGCCTTCACCTGCCCTCCCTCCTCCTCTCTGCCTCCCATCACCTCAATCCCGTCTCTCCCCCTTGCTCGGGTCCCGACCCCTGACTGTTCAGTGCCTAGGGATGACCTCCCAATGTGAAAGGTATTCTATCAATGTAATTTTGTTGTTTGTGTTGTGTTCATTGCCCTCTTATGAACCCATTGTCTTCAGTGAGAAATAAACATTGCCAATACAGTTCATAAGTGGCCATTGTTTCTTCAAAATAGGATGATTAATGCACTGTATTTAAAAGATCAAAGTACAGGGCTTCCTTAGTGTTACAAAAAGCTTGTGGTATATTCTACAAGGATTAAGTGCTGATATGGCATTGTCCTCTGTGATCGATTGGAACTGAGAGCAGGTCACAACCTTTAATCTGAGGGCAAATTGGTCTGTCCAAATTCCTACACTATAATAGCAAAGGGCCAGCAAACTGCTGTTTCAGAAAACATGGAGAAATTATCATCACCATTTTGATGCTGTGTTGATCACCTGTTTTCTGAGTCTTTACGAACATAATAAATAAAGTTAACTCTGCTTTATTCCGAAATAGTATACCTACATATAATGCAATTTAGAATAGTCAGTAAAGCTTTTATTTCTGTATAATCTTTTATTATGGTAATACTGTAATAATAATCCTTACAATTCATTTACAGTAATAAATTTTCATATCGGCAGGATGTCACATGAGGGTTTCACAGGATATATAAAATGCACTGACTATGATTTTATAGGCAAAACAGTATAATGTTTTACTGGATGATAATAACACTGTTTCTCTGGGTTGTAAGGGGTGAAATTTGCAGTGTTCCTTTATGCTCTTCTTAAATTTGCGTTGTCATTAATATAATGCCAGGAATAATTATCCCCACTAATGGAGACACCAACCTTGATTATGAAGTAACATTTACAGAACCAGAATGATCATAATTTTTGCTACTTACCGAAAGATCCAACTCAGATAATAAAGTAGTAAAACAACACCCGCTTGCATTTATACAGTGTCCTTCATGCCACGTTTACCCATTAATTCCCTTCCTCTGCATTTACTTTCAAATACCTTAAACCTCTCTGTTTTAAACAGCCACTCCCAGCAATTCATTCCAACCTTGATAATCCTCTGACGGAAGAAATTCTTCTGAACCTTTCCTTTTACTCCTAGTCACAATCTTAAATCCCTGCCCTCTTGTCCTCAAATCCTCCAATAGTGGGAAGGTTCACGATTGACTGAGAAATGCTGGTTTACATTTATACACAAATAAGTTAAGCACGGCACCTACCAATTTATAGAACACATGAAAGAATACTGCAAGTTTTACCCCAATGCTCTTAAGTATGTTATCCGAAAACTTCTGGTTTTGCTTATTATAATCCTCCTTTTGCACCATAACTAGTTTTTTTTAAAATTGTATTTGTTTTCCTTGCTTCAGAGTAAAACACTTGCATCAATGCAGACGAAGGAGAAAGATAACGAGATTAAGCAGCGCTTGGACAGCATTGCGAGTAGTGGCAGCTCCACCAGTTCTGGATTTGCTGAAGAGAAATCACTGAGTGATGTTGAGGAAGAGGAAGGTGTGGCAACGTTAACCTGATTGTAGCTTCTATAGCTCTACTTTGCAACTGCTTCGTAGCTAAAGCTACGTCTGTGTCACTTAAGGGGAGCTCTATGCCTGTGTCACTCAAGGGGAGCAAAAGATGATTGGAGTAACTGGATACTTCTTAACAGGATTCCTTATTAAATTATGCAAATAATGTCTCCTTCCAATAGCTGGATGTACATCACACTTTCTTACGCAAAAATTCTGCTATAAATTTAGTTCTGGATCTCGATCTGGCAGGGATCCTAATGGGATTCCTTACAAAGGAAGTTTTGATGATTTCCACATCTGGCTAATTCAAGAGACTTTAAATTCTAGACGGGTTCCAGCCCCAGAGCCAGGACAGTAATAATCCCTGCATTTGATGTCAATTCCACCAATGCTTCAAAGTGTTAAACTGAACGCATACTATTTAATTTCCAAACACTCATTTCACACATATACCTTGTACATAGCCACTGTGTGTATTAGCTGAAGAGTGGGATATTCCTCTTGCTCTTGAGTATTAGATAACGAGACTCCCAGCTCTCTGAGTGAATGGGATGCGCAGTTAAATCAATTAGAGTGATACGGCTGAAAGGAGTTTTCCATGGTGCCCTGGCCAACAATATCCCAAGTAGAAAATGGATGTTTTGGGGACATTTCTGTAAGCTAACCGGATACCACATTTTGCCTATCAAGTAGCACTTTACAGTAATTCCTGCAAAGTGCTTTGAGACGACTCAATGACGCAATAAGGCAATGCAACGGTGATTATTATATCCACACGTACACTATGGACCCACAGTTTACCGGAAGTACAGTACACTTCTTGTTTCCAGCATGTATTATGAAGCTACAGAAAGCTTCCAGGTGTCCCAGCAAACACTGGAAATGCTCACGAGAGTGGTTGTCAGCTACCCGGGTGCATGCTCGACTAGGTTAAGTGACTTCAGCACCAATGATGATGATCCAGAATTGCTGAACGATGAACACTCTAAAGTGTGACTTGTTATAACACAGGCTAATGGAGTCCGGCTGTATAGGGGCCCTCACACAGAATGTTTCATTGAAGGATAGCAGTAACTGAGTAATAATAATGCTTGCAATTGATATTGTACCTTACCACTTAATTGAGACATCTCACAGAGTATACTGTAAAGTAAATTGACTGTATATTTTGTGGGAGAAATCAGTGTGAGTGTGAATCAACTGATTCAGTGTGAACACTACTCTCTGCTCCAACTCTGACAACTCCCATTGTCCATTCATACAGCTCTAGAAGACCCACACAAGCAATTTCTATCTATGGAAGATTTAATCTGCTACAGCTTCCAGGTTGCCAGGGGGATGGAGTTCCTGGCTTCACGAAAGGTGAGATAACCAAAATATGCCCTCAACTCACATTAACCTGTAATCTCTCTTACAAATCCCAGAGAAAATGTTACAAAGTTAGTGCTTGTAACTTCTGTTGACAAATCCAATGAGCAATGGATTTTCCAAACTGATAATATAAAATAATATACACTTTAAAAACTAGAGTTACTCTTGTTTCTATGTAAAGAAAGTACCGTTCAAGCACTCTGGTAATGACTATGTGGATGGTTTATTTGCCAGAATCAAAGGAGTTGTTGTTTGCTGTCAGAATGAGCTGTACTTGGAGCCTCCTTCAATAGCTACATGGATAATCTGTTTTCTTTTGTTTCCAGTGTATCCACAGGGACCTGGCAGCACGCAATATTCTCTTGTCAGAAAACAATGTGGTGAAGATTTGCGACTTTGGCTTGGCTCGGGATATTTACAGGGACCCAGATTATGTTAGGAAAGGAGATGTAAGTTTATGAAAATCAAACAGTAGAAATATAAGTATATGTTATTTGGGGAGGACGGGTTTGTGGGGTTACGGGGAGAGAGTCGGGGAGTGGGATTGAGTTTGAATAGCTCTTTTCAAAGCGCCGGCGCAGACTCGATGAGCTGAATGGCCTCCTTTTGTGCTGTAAAATTCCATGGTTCTATGATAAGATTGTTTATAAGACGAGACTTGATGAGTGAGTGACTCACTGAGTGACTCAAAGCTGTACTGGTAGATTCTGCAACGATTTGAGGGTTGGCAAAGTTTTGTACATTTACTATTCAGTGATTGAATCAATAAATTGCAGATAAATTGCACATTTGGTGATATTTGCAAAATACAGTACTATGAGTTTGGAAATGTATTTTCTTGAAAGCAAAATCTGCTATTACTGAATTGTTAAATGACTAAATGCTGTCTTTCGAAGAACAGGAATTAGTCACTAAAATTTACATATGAACATAATACTGTCAAAATTAGAGATAGTCTTAAAGTCAATCAGTCTATATATTAGCATTTAAATGGTAATATTCACAAAGTGATTTACATTTATGCAGTACTTTTCACGTCCGGAGGATGTTTCGAGAGTGTTTAATACAGCTGACTGGGAGCCAGTGTTCAGAGAGAGTTAGTGAATCTGATTGTGCCGTTGAATCCTTTGTAACAATTACTTCACAGAAGTCAGAACAGAGTTCGGTGTCACAGCAGAGTTCCAGGGGATCAGCCTTTCACACATCTAATCACTAATCCTTTTGAAAATCCTCACAAATTTAGTTCTCATTGCTAGAGGTGCTGTTCTTCTGATGAAGCTTTGAATTTTTAAAACAATGTTCCTGTTTAGGTGTATGTTTAAGATCCTATGAGACTTTTGAAGTGCTCTGAGATGCTGTCCGGCGTGGAGGGCGCTATATATATCAAAGTTGTTGTTGTAATGGAAAAGGGAAGGGAGTTTCTCCCAGTGTCCTGGCCAATACTCCTCCCCCCCACATTGCTGTCAGTAGCACATTGATGCATTGCGAATTGACTATGCCTTTGCTGACAAAATTCACAGTCACTACACTTCACATCCTCCTGATGCGAAAGCGCTAAATTAAATGCAACAATTTTCAAGTTAACCAAGTGACATGTTCTTTTCCAGGCACGATTGCCTCTGAAATGGATGGCACCAGAAACCATCTTTGATAAAATTTATACAACACAGAGCGATGTTTGGTCATTTGGGGTTCTGCTCTGGGAAATATTCTCACTGGGTGAGTATTCCAGATTACTTTGTGATGACGAGAAATAAGCAGAAGAACTTTACGGTGAATTTTGTAGAGAAACAGATGGATATTTTCCCAGTTAAACTGATGCATTCAATTGATCCAGGTGCATCTCCCTACCCCGGTGTACAGATCGATGAAGAATTTTGCCGCAGATTAAAAGACGGCACTCGAATGCGGTGTCCCGGATATGCTACCCCAGAAATGTGAGCCTCATCTGAATTAATTCCGTCCACTTTTCCGCCATTTCTCTTTTCAAATACATTTGCCCCAAACCCCATTCCATGTCTTCACTATTGGACATCTACAATTCATAACAAAAACATTGACAATAATATGGCGCCTTTCACATCAGGAGGATATCCAAAGCTGCATAACATTTTATGTCAAAACATCTGAAAACTCCGCAAGAGCTATATAAATTTGTATGTGAATGTGGGCATGCTGTGGACATGCCACAACTTGTGTGAGTCGTGAAAACCGCATTTAAATTGTGTGTAGAAGGAATTAAAAATGCCCTTAATTGCGCAGTTATTAATGAATGGAAGTTGACACAGTTTAAACAACTTGCAGAATACTATTGGTCTCACATCATCATTCAGACACATTGAGACATTTGGTTTATTTGAAAGGAGTTACATAAAATGCAATGAGACGTTTCGTTATTAATGCATTAGAAAAAGTTGCAGTGTTCTCTTTTTGGGAGACAAAGTTAGTGAGGAAGTCGAGCACGCATCAACCACCAATGTACGAATAACACGCTTGAAAACTTGTAGACAGGTTGCTCTCCTGCCCTATTGATATCCAGCGCCTTGGGACATCCCCCCGACGTGAAAGGTGCTATACAATTGTAATTTTGTTGTTGATGATGACCAATGTTCGGGCCAATAAGACTTGCACAAATTAGAAGGAATGATGGAGGTATGTAATATTTTCCCGAGATCATAAAGAAATTGTGCTTTAATCGGGAACAACTCTTGCAACCTCTTGTAGAATTTGTGTTGCTTCACTTCCTTTAATATAGACACGCGCACAAAAATGTATAGAAACCCACTTAATGTGGCCTCAGCAGAATCGTTTAAATGATTTAATAGAATTATATTTGAAGGCATTTTGAATATGCTGACAATTCTATTCCATCAGCTATCAGACAATGTTGGACTGTTGGCATGGCAACTACAAGCAGCGACCTGTATTTTCTGAACTTGTTGAACATCTCGGAAACTTGCTACAAGCAAATGCTCAGGAGGTACAGTACAGTTAAAATTAAACCACTGTTGAAATGTTAGTAGCTGCATTATACAGCACATTCAATGCAATTCTCATTTGATTAGCTACACCTGTGATGGTTAGTAGTCCTATGTGTGAAGCTCAGTTTAATTTAGTCACCACTCGTCACATAGTGATCCAATGGTATTTTATTGGTTTGTATGGAAAAAGATCTACCCCCACCCCCATCCTATCCCCACCCCCTGGCAAGGAGCTCCTGTAGCTTAGTGGTTAGAGCACTTGTCTTGCAAGCTGGGGAGACCTGTGTTCGTAATCCAGCTGAGCAGGTCAGGGCGAAACCTTGGGCCAGTTTCCTTACTCCACACGGATTAATAATAATCCGTCCCAAAAAACACAATAATAAAATTGGTCATTTCAATCCACGACTGTTTGTGGGACACTGCTGTGCACAATTGGCTGCCGCGATTCTCCCACAAATATATACAGTCAATTCACTTTACAGTATATTCTGTGAAGCGCTTTGGGACATCGATAAGATGTGAAAAGCGCTATGTCAAATGCAAGGATTATTATTATTAAGGGAGTGGAGAGAAGTGCGATCTTCTCTATGAGGAGACATCCCTCACAAAGCTTTGTAATTCTACAGTAAGCATTATTGATGGTTGACCAGCTAAAGCTTAGTTCACCACCATTAAGCCGCAATACAGAGAAGCCGTCTGGTATTATTTTTACACACCATCTGGGGAGAAGCCTGATCTTTGCTGGGCTTCCCAGCTAGTATGGCTGAGATCAATAACTCTGAGTAGTGCTTGAACCTCAGGCTGTTGATGCTCCGAAAATATAACAGTGTCACACATCTGCAACTCAGTGGTTAGAGTACTCCCCTTGCAAGTGAGAAACCAGCAGGGAGAAATTTGGGGCGCTGTTTGCCCAGCGGTAAGTTGGAATCCGGTTGTTAGTCGATTGGTGGATTTTTTTTCCCCAAGGGTCATAATTTTTTTTAAATGGTCCATTCAAGCTAAATGGACTTGTCACTCAGACTGTTTGTGGGAGACAAGTGTGTGCAATTGGCTGCTGTGTTTTGCCCACAACGCAGTGCTGTGGTGTGTTGCATTATAGGACGTCATCGCCTTGGATTGTCCTCCCGAGGTGAAAGGCGCTCTATAAAACATATAATTTTGTTATTTGTTGTTGTTGTAGGAGGTGCTGTCCTTTGGATTGTTCCCATCTGCCTGTTCAGGTGGACATTCGAGATCTCATGGCACTATGCAAAAACAACAACAACTTGCATTTATGTAGCACCTTTCATGTGAGGTAGCATCCCAGAGTGCTTGAAAGAGACGGGACCATTTCTTCCAAGAGAAGGAGCATCAACAGAAACTCCCATCTCTTTTCGAATAGTGCCATGCGATCTTTAACGTCCATCTAAACAGGCGGACAGGACCTTGGTTTAACATCTCGTATGAAAGATGGCAACTCCCAACGTTCAACACACCCCTAGCACTGTGTTAGAGTGTCAGCTTAAACAATGCGATTTCATATCCCGGCACGGGTCTTGAACCTACAACTGTCTGACTCAGAGATGAGAGTGCTACCACTGCAGCAGGCTGACACACACATTTGTTTTATTGTTTTGTTTCACGTTTGCTCTGCTAAAAGCTGAACCTTTATCAAAGATTGCTAAAATAGTGTAGCTAATGAGTCAAACAGAAATCTTGTGATTCCTGGAACAGAGTAAAACTCCTGTCTGGAAGTCTGGCATGTTTCTCCACAAAGGATACATAACAAGCATATCTATCTATTTTCTGTGCTTTTAGGATGGCAAAGACTATATTCCGCTTAACATGTCGCTGACTCTGGAAGATGATTCCGGGCTTTCTCTACCAACGTCACCTGTTTCCTGTGTGGAGGAAGAGGAAGGGTGTGAACTGAAATTCTATTATGACAACACAGCAGGAATACGGTAATGATTTGCTGGACATCCGACCAGTCCTCAAGACAGTTTTATATGGGTCTGCGAAGGCAAATAAGAGGAAACGGCTGAGCCATTTTAGTTGCCTTATAGACCAAATCAAAGGATTTGAGCTGTGGAAATGGAACATAAAACAATCCCCAGATAAATTGATCATTCGCTTCCTGGTTGCGTGTGGGCCCTTCCTTGTGCAAGTTGGTCACTGTGTTTGTCTCCAATTATACAATCCTCAACATTTGCCAGCAGTTTACCTATGAGGTACATTGAGATGTTTCGATGTTAACTTATAAAATGGAAGGATTCTAATATAATAACTTGTATAAATGGAATTATATAATACCTGGTTGCATAGGAGAAAGTTAGAGCAGGTTTGCATTAGCCACGATAGATAAATGCCCATGTGAACAATAGATGAGAATAGACTGTGAGGCACGCCTCAGTTGAGAAGCGTGTTGACTCAATATCAACATGACAAATAGTCACTTGAATGAAATACTGGAGGGCATCCAGCATGAAACTAAGGGGCAAAGCTTGGCATGTTCTGTAAGCTAGTTAAGGCAAGGAACACCGTAACGAATATCTCTAATTTGTTCCTTATCTAAATAGTTTCAACAACAGCAACTTGCATTTATATAGCATCCTTCACACCGGGCAGTGTCTCAGAGCGCTTTCAGTGTAGTGTGCTGCAATAGCTCTGTAATAAGCCTGTTGCTCTCAGTTTCTGATCAACTCAATTGCTCAACTCTCCAGCAGCCAAATGTACAAAATAACTATAGGTTGGTTGTCTAACTGCATATAAGCAGCATAAATATTGGGGTTTAGTAAGGAATAAATTGGCGAATATCCCTTCATATCCTTTTTAACCTTCAATGACAATAGGAACGATGTTAGGGGATATCATAAATGTGCCACTGTATCTCAGCACAAGACAGTGACTTCAAAGAGAAGGTGAAAATTGGAGGATGGAAATTATATTCAGCATTAGGTGATGCATTGTCCTAAAAATTACTCTCAATGCAGAATCGCCTTTTAATGGGGTTTCTGCACAAGATAATAATAATAATCCTTGCATTTTATATAGAGTTGTTCATGTCTTTTAGACGTCCCAAAGCGCTTCACAGAATATACTGGAAAGTGAATTGACTGTATATTTGTGGGCAAATCGCACCATCCAATTGCACACAGCAGTGTTCCACAAACAGTCGTGGATTGAAATGACCAATTTATTAAAGTTTTTTTTTTGAGGGATTATTATTAGGCGTGTGTATGGAGTAAGGAAACTTGCCCAAGGTTTCGCCTGACCTGCCTGGATTCGAACACAAGTCTCATGCTTGTAAGGTGAATGCTCTCAGAGGCGTTTTTAACTTTGGTGCAATCGGTGGAACGCACCGACGGGCCCCTCATATTGCAGGACCCTAAAGTAATGCAAAAAAATCATCGAAATGGGAGGATTTGTGTGTGCTGCGCTCTTGTCGTTTGTTAAATATAGCAAAAACCAGAGCTCTCCCCAGCCCGACGGAGTGCGCGGTCCGCCTAAAAAGGCATTGCACCCGCCAAAAGTTAATTTTTGCATAAAATAAAATTGTGCACTTATTAAACTTACCGTCAGTGACGGGCCCACTAAGAAAATTGCACTGAGTAGTTTGAAGTCTTAAAAACGCCTCTGAGTGCTCTAAACACTGAGCTGCAGGACAACTTAATAAGGAAATGTGAGCTGCATCAATGTAAAGTAGATTAAATTATTAGCACCATCTAACACTGCCTGATTTATTTGTTTTCTAGATATCTTAATGGGAGTAAAAAGCGAAGCCGGCCTGAGAGTATGAAAACCTTTGATGAGGTGCCCCTTCAGCAAACAACTGTCATTGTGCAAGAGGTACGTAGAGTTGTATACAATTCTGAATCTTTTTTGGTGGAGTTGTATAATTGGAGTCGTACCTTTGGTTAACGATGAACTTAAAAAAGTGCTATACTGTTTTCACTGAATACTTTTCTCTGATCAGGATAATCAGACAGACAGTGGCATGATTCTCGCATCAGAAGAACTTCAAACACTAAAAGCTAGGCAGAGCCAGGCTGTGGCCTTTAGGTAAGCCTCTTCACAATTCTGCAGTGAGCATGAGGACACAACCCAAGTGGCAGTGGGGGGAGGGAGGTTTCTCCTGTTTGAGGGGAACGTACTTGTTATACCTGCGAGCAGTGATCAAGTCATCCTCAGAAGACTTGGTCATAACCACAGTAGTGGAAAACTCGCCAAAGATCTGAGTGTGGGCCCCACATGGCAGAATACCCCACCAAATGATATCAGTGCCTTGGGACGTCCTCCCGACGTGAAAGGTGCTATAATTATATAAATGTAATTATTGATTGAAATGTGAGGAGATCTCAGAGGATCAGTCTCTGAGTCAAGGCCACGGAGGGAGATTCTTGCCAAACTTCACATCAATGTTCACAATATTTATCCTTTCCTAGTCATTCACTGCATGTTTTTTTTTTGCGGGATATTAAACTGCACAAATAACTTGCCATATTTTACTACTAAATTACCATGCTTTACAGCAAATTTTGTGAAGTGCTTTGAGACAACATCCTACCCCCAGCCCGACATGAAAGGTTCTTATCAAATCTTAAGTATTATTATTAGTTTAACACTGTGTAGTCACTCTGGAAAAAGTTGTAGTCACTGTGGAATACCATCCCGCAGCACCTCTGCTTTGCTTCCTCCCGTTCCTCCTTCAAGGCCAGTCTCAAGACCTTCCTCTTCGACCACGCCTTCGGCTGCCCCACTAACTCTTCCCCCTCTCCTTCCCACTACCCTAACCCACCCACCCCCCCAACCCCCCCCAGCTCTGATCCCAACCTGACTGTTCAGCACTTTGGGACGTCCTCCCGACGTGAGAGGCGCTATATAAGTGCAAATTTGTTGTTGTTGTTGTAACATGAGTGTTCGTTTTTAAACACCCAGAACACATTGAACATTCTCACATCACGTGCAGTGCAGTAAGATACAGAGTAAAACTGACTCGAATCTGTTCTAAAATTATCCCATGGCTCCAACCATGGATCCAGGCAGATCAGGGCGAAACACTGGGCAAGTTTCCTTACTCCACACGCCTAATAATAATCCGTCCAGAAAACCCACAATAATAAAAATTTGGTCATTTCAATCCATGACTGTTCGTGAGACACTGCTGTGCGTAATTGGCTGCCACATTTCGCCCACAAATATATACAGTAAATTCACTTTACAGTGTATTCTATGAAGCGCTTTGAGACATCAATAAGGTGTGAAAAGCGCTCTCTCAAATGCAAGGATTATTATTATATTATAACCTTAGTAGAGCCATCTCTTTATCTCCTTCTACCAAACACTCCCCATTCTTCAGGTAGCATTGTTGACTACAATTCCCTACTTGGTGCATATTTAATACCAATTGATGGACACGACTGCTGGGAAATCGATTGCAACAATCAAAAAAAGTTAAACTCTTTACACTAGGAGTTAATATCCAAAAGACAGAGGATATTTTTATCCCATATGGATTGAATTCAGAACAAGCTCCCAACAGTGTTCTGGACCACAAGATTACAAGATCAGAAGATTGGTTTGAGTCAAATCGACCCTTCAGCCTATCTGATCTTACTCCATTCCAGAACATCTAGCCTACCATCACAGCTGCTTTATTGGTCCAGTGTCCTGGCCTCCACCACTTAAAAGGTTGTCTAATTGTTGCTCATAGCACATTCCCCTGTAGTAATAGTTTGATATTAATATGTTAAAAATACATCACAAATTACAACTATCTTTTTGTCTTATCAACAGTGTGTTAGTTCCAAGCAAAAGTAAAGAATCTGTGACGTCTGAAGTCTCCAACCAGACAAGTGGCTATCAGTCAGGATACCATTCAGATGACACTGACACAACCGTTTACACCAATGAAGGAGCACAAGTGCGACAAGAAGCAGAAACAACAAAGGAATCTTACTGTACTTTAACAGTGGATTATAGCCCTGTGGTTCGATATAGTGCTCCACCTGTTTAAGAATTCCATGCCAAAGTCAAAGGATGCTGTCTTCTAGTAAATTCACCTAAGCCTTAACTATGTAAAGATCCTGCATATGCTATCTAAAATATTGACAATTTGTGAATTTTGGACGTTACAGCTGATAGTACTACTATTAAAATTGACACTAGTATCTTTAAGCAACTTGTAGGGGCAGTGGAATAACTTCCAGCCAATATAATGTACCTCTAGTGTTCAGCTTTGCAGTTTCCTGATGAACAAGTCGTCTGGTGAAGTACTTGGATGAACTCCCATCAGCTATACTCCCATAAAAACCAGAAATCTTGGTTAACAAATACACCGACTCGTTTATATGGCATGCAATGAAGAAGCAAGGCTGTCTCTGCAAATGTGACAAACATTGACTTTATGTTGGTGCCCAGCGTCTTTGTATTGTTATTTCATAACGCAATGTTAAAGCAGATTGCCGCTAAACTACTAAGTGGTTCTGGGCCGAAGAGATGGTTCTATTGAACAAAGCACTGCAAATTAACTGCCTGTTAGTCAGGGCTAGGTTTCTAATAGACTATGAAACTGGATTCTGAATGTATAAATCCTATATTTTATACCCATTAGACTGACAGCTCTCCAGCTAAACAATTCAGTGAATGCGGAGAGAGTGAGAGACAGAGTGAGTGAGGAAATGTAGTTTGGAACCTATTTATAGCATCTGAATGTGGAATGCCTGCAGATATACAAATAAATGTAATATATTGAACACAGATAGTGAGGTTTCCATTGAATGAACATGCTGTGTACAATACACGCTCTTCTCAGTCATATTTCAAATGGAAATGGTAGTACAGTAATAGAAATGTTAGGTTGACAGGGAAACTAAAGATTTGTCTGGTTGTGCCTAGACTTATTGTATTGAGTGACAATCAAATATAAGCATCAAAATGTTAATAAGTATTGGTTTATGTAGTCTAATATATTCATCACAATACACCTCTATACTATTTTGAATGTGAAGAGTTTGAGCCTTCAGTATGATTTCCACAGACTTCATAACACAAGCCCCAAAATGTATTTCATAAATTAAAGATTATTCTTTATCAAGTTACTTTATAGAGGGTTATCTGGCAGCTATTTGAGTTATTTTTCCTGTTCTCCCATCTATTTTCTTCCAATTATGAGTCATTTGAAAGGAAACGCAGATTGCAGTTCAGCAGTTGTACATACAAAATATTTTTGTAATTTTTCTTATGCTGTATTTGATTCCTGTTTGTCAGTGTGACATTGTAGAAGATACAGTCAATGTTTATAATAGAGAGATTTTTTGTTTGTTGATTTATTATAGAAAACATGCTTGCTGGACAGGCCTTTCTACTCATAGAAGACCAAACTAATTGTGATTTCATCATCTCCATATTCTCTTCTGACAACCCCAAAACAGGAAATAGTCAGCTGCTTCTGAAGGTTGTTAATGCACTCTGTTGGCTAGTGTAATGTAGGAACTGTACTACTAAGACTTTATTTATTGGTCTTGATATGGGTCTTCTGTCCATTATTGACCTGAAAGCACTGACATTTCTCAACCACCTAATCTAACACTTTGAATTTTCATGGACCTTGATAATTAGCTGTCTGCATGAGCAATGGAAAATACACATCCCCCAAAATTTCCAACACACCAGTTACCTATTCATACGCAATTTGTTCTAATGGGGATATTCCTTCTTCCTCCAATTTATTGTTTGTTCATTTCAATCATTTGGGGCATTCTACTCAACTCAACTGTGATCCATGACCCACTTCAGTTAATCACTGAGATTGCCTGACACTTCACTCTGATGTCCCTACCTCACTCCCACTGCAGCTGTAACCATCCTTTATGCCTTTATAATACTCTCCTCACCCGCCTTGCTAACTCTACCCACCAATCCAAAATTCTAACTCATCCAAAGCTCTGCAGCCTCCTACCATCAACAGCTGAACCTTCAGCCTTCGTGCCTCACTTTTAAAATCTCTTTAGCTTTTTTTCTTGCTGCCTTGAAAATCCTCTTAAAACTAAATCTCATTACCATTTTTTAAATATCTTTTTATCAATCGGTGCTCTACGTCTGTCAAGTATTTCAAGCATTCATTCTGGAAGAAAAGCGTTACATAAATGCGAGTTATTGTGGTGGTTTAATGGTGACATTTTGATAAATGAAACAATTGAATTTCTGCTGGAGTATCCCAATGAACTGACCCAAGCAATGAGTGTACATTGCTGCTGATCCAACAACCTTTGCTCAGCTCAGTTCTATCTGATAATGTTAAACAGCAAGCACATGTTTACCTCAGTGTTTAAAAGTCAACCACTAACCATTGATACCACCAGAAGAACAAAGCACAGGAGTATGAAATTATGTTTTGCTTCAGTTCACTGCATCAGCCTATATGGTTATAACTGACAGAATGCTCATTTCTATCCAGAGTTGTTCTTAACAAAACGTTATGTGATGTCCCCGATTACATATGTATTAAGCTTAATGATGCAATATGTTAGCAGTGCAATTAAAGCATAAATGCATATACATTTTCAACACAAAGTCGTTTGATGTAGTGTGCTTGTGTCACTAGTGGCAACTCAATGGCAACCTGTTTTATTTGGTCTTGTTTATAGCTCAACATAATGGTTTAATGCTCTGAAATCCACAAAGTTGCAAATCTCTAAAATGAATTGAGTATTGAATGTAAAAAGTTTGTCTATATATGTTTTGCTTTGAGTTCTTGGAAATAATGGGTAATTTCTGTAACATTTTGTTTAATAAACATTTTCCATGCATTGATCAATTCTCAGGTTATAATTCTCCCTTTGGTTTTGGCTTTGTATGAAACATGTAAACATGGACTAGAGGTGAAAACTGCCTCCTAATAGGGTATTAGCCTAGACCTTTGCCTAAAAATTTAAGTTTCTTCAGAATTGTGTAAAAAATTTAAATTAAATCTAAATTTGGAAAGCTTTTATACAGTTTGGAAACACACTTGCAGAAAACTGGCCCTGAATTAAGAATTCTTAAATTCTGCACAATCTTAAATTTTAAGACAATGATCTAACATTCGAGCCCCAAATAGCAAGGCAACAAGTGATGTAATTTTGTGGCTGTTGGTAGAGTCCATGTTTTTTTAGGAATTTTGCTTTTTGATGGTTTTACAGGAATTTCTAGGAATTTCCCCAAATATCCATTCACTTGGATCATGAAGTCCTTTAGCTCAGTGGTTAGAGCACTTGTCTTGCAAGTGAGAAACTTGGGTTAAATTCCAGGCAGGTCGAAACCTTGGGAAAGTTTGCTTACTCCTCACACCCGATAATAATCCCACAAAAAAATATACTAAATCATTCATCTCATTCCATGGCTGTTTGTGGGACAGTGCTGTGTGCAATTGGCTGCTGTGTTTTACCCACAAAATATACAGTACAGTCAATTCACTTTACAATATATTCTGTGAAGCGCTTTAAGATGTCTGGAAGACATGAAAAGCACTATATCTAATGCATGGATTATTATTTATTCCATACAATTACCTCTCTGACCTGAACCAGTTTCAACCAGTTTGCTCCTTTCATTCAGCAGGCTCCGGCCTGTTCCATGTATCCTGCCCGACCCGCCCTACCAATAGCAGCCGGGCTTGCAGCCTCTCTGCTCCTACTCTTTGGAACTCATTCCCAAACCGCATTCGCTTTGCTTCCTCACGGCCTGTTTCAAGACCCTCATTTTCGACCGTGCCTTCAGCTGCCCTCCTACCTCTCTTTGCCCTTCCTCATCCCAACCCTGCCCTCACCCCCATCATGCTCAGGTCCTGACCCCAGACTGTTCAGCACCTTGGGATGTCCTCCCGATGTGAAAGGCACTCTTCAAATTAAATTTTTGTTGATGTTGTTGTACTATGTGATATTGTAAGATGGTTTCTCTTGGGATCATCTTCAGATCATCAAAAGCAGCTTGAAATGAAACCCATGCTATCAATTATCCAAAGTCAAGTTGGGTTTATGCTGGGTGTCTCCATGGCTCTCGTGTATTTTGCTTGAAAGGATTTGAATCAAAGTAAATGTCGAGATGTTAGTTGTATTCTGGATCATTGTATGTTATTGGTCAGAAATCCTATAGGCAACCAACATTTACATTTATAACTTTCACAGTGACTGTAGAGTCTGTGCTGATGGCAGTTTCTGTCACAGTACATCCCTAGTCACGAATGACAACTGATCAGCTGCAAATACAGAGATGGCCCCTCTGAAGCCTGAGAAGGTAGTTTACTTTCATCGTTTCTCTAATGCTGCCACTGCTACAAGAAAAGGAAGTAGCAAGCTTCATACACAGATAATGAGAACCAGTACATATCTCACCGCTGGGAGCTCATAGTAAGGTAACATACATTCTACTAATTACACAGATGTCTTTCTGAGCAAAGGAGAAAAGAAAATCCTTGTGGCAAACAGCTATGAGACAGTTTCACATAGATTCCTCTCTTTTAAATGCAGACACCACAATAAATGACATTTGTATATGCACCTTGGGACGCATTTGTATATGTATCCTCCCGACGTGAAAGGCGCTCTATAAATGTAATTTTGTTGCTTGTTGTTGTTGTATAGTGCCTTTCACATCGAGAGGATGTCCCAAAACACTGGACAGTCAAGGATTTGCAGCTGAGCTGGGGGTTCGGTTCAGGAATGTGCAGTTTATATTTTCATTAAATTATAATTTAACACATTGCTTTCCAGTCAAGTGAAGGAAAACAAGATGACTCTAGGTATATAGTTCCTGGTCCCAGGTAATGTTTTTGCTTCAGGATAACTTCAAGAAGCTCTATCTGTGTGGGAATTATTGGGATAATAATATAATAATCCTTGTGTTTGATGGAGCTGTTTATCACATCTTCTAGATGTCTAAAAGTGCCTCATAGAATATTTATTGGAAAGTGAATTGACTGTATATTTTGTGGGCGTAACGTGGAAGCCAATTTTGCAGAGCAATGTCCCACAAACAGTCGTGGATGCAATTCACAACAAAATAACCCGATCACTTGATTCAGCATACTGTGTAAATAGATATGATACAATTTTGCTTTTACCAGTACATGTAGACGCAGAAAAATCTGCTTGGACAAAAAAGAACAGGCTCTCTTACAGTGATGTCTGCATCCCAAATGGCCTCATATGAAAAGTGTAATTAGACATCAAGTAATTATTTCTTCAGATGTTGCTGGCATTATCTGCACTTTAGGAGGAACCCTACGGCCAGCTGCCGGGAGGAATAGGAGACGTTAACCAATAAATCATTACATGCTGAAAGTTTTATATGCATGGAAGATAGAATTCTGTTAAAACTGTATTAGGTTTCAGCAATGACGAATTGTTTTTGAGTTTCTGCAATATTTACCAGCAAATAATAGATTAACGTCGTAAGCAAACTTTCCTCACCAAATGGCACGACAGTAGTAAAGCAGATAGCTTAGCTCTGACATTGAAACTAAAGTAATATCCAATTGGCTGCCATGTTTTGCCCACAAATATACAGTCAATTCACTTTACAGTACTGTGAAGCGCTTTGAGATGTCTAGATGACGTGAAAAGCGCTATATCAAATGCAAGAGAGTCAACTTGAAAATATCCCAATATTCAAAGCTTGTACAATGGCTAATTACAGACCATTTGAAAAGAAAATTAAACACAGGATCTAATGTGTAATGTTTTCTAATGGAATTCCTTCCTAAGGAAAACAAAACAATATCACATTCATAGAATCATAGAATTACAGTATACAGCACAGAAGGAGGCTATTCGGTCCATCGTTTCTGTTGCAAAATATACATTCACTACACTTTGCAATTTTGAAGCAAACTTCTGACTATATCAAATGTAAGGTTTATTATTGTCATTTCTTAATGGACATCAATCCATAATAGACGCCAATGCTATCATAACGTAGCTTTGTAAGAATGCCATTCAGATGTGAGCTAACAAATCTGCTATAATTACTCGGAAAATTCTGAATCATAAGTAAGAGTATAATAACATGATTTACAACAGGTTAGTTGCAAAATGATCACTTTAAAAGGTCAGTTGAAGTAGTAGGTAGCATCCGAAAAGAAATAGAGTACCAATCCAAATAAATTATACTATTGGTGTTTCATGCCAGTTCTGATAATCTAAGTATCTTAAGACTACTCCTGCCTTCTACAAGATACAGATCTAAGTAATCAAAGTAATCCTTGATCTGAGAAGTTTGCTTCATAATAAAGATTAAGGAAGATGGATCTATTTCCTTGCATAAATTGGACACTGTGAAGTGACCTATTTGAGGTTTTATCAATTATTAAAGGGGATTGACAAAGTTCACATGGACAAATAATTCACTTTAGTGTCTAACGTGCAATGTTTGCTAGCTTCAGTGCATCTTACAGTCCTCACTTAGCACGGCATTACATTTCTTTCAGATTTCTAAAAGCTGTGAAAGATTACATTCCAGATCTGCCTAAAAGTTTTGTGTCTAAAATTGCACTTCCATAACCTCCTTTAGACTAACATGAAAAAAAGAAGCAGAGTATATCTGATTATATTAATTCAAGCTTGATTTTTAACCAAAGAGAAAACTTGGGAGTTGCACTTGGATACTCAATGTATTCAAACTAAACAGATATTGACTTTTACAGCTGATATCTGGAGTGTGTTTGGGTAACACCTTCTGAACATTGTTCTATCAGTAAATGATGTTCGCCCTGCAGCCTGGACACCTTTGAGATTGATTTAGTCCCTGGAGATTGCTCTCAAGTCAATACAGGCACCAGCAGAATTTACTGTGGGCCTTTGATAAGAATCTGAACACTTAAGATAAAAGCAACTAATGGGATTTGAAAAGACCATGCTGCTATTAGTGCAAATTATACTTTGCACTCCATTTTTGGTTCCCTTTGGCATCTTTCCTGTAGTTGTGGAATTTGGTGATTACATCAGTACTTTCTATTCTGTTTGCAAATAGAATGCCTTGTTCCTGAAGGATCTGTAAATCAAAGTATATTGATACTAAAATGTAAAAAGCGCCAACAATTGCACTAGAGAAGTGCAATGTCACTGGATGTAAATATGAACAGTTGAAGCAATCATCTTCTAGCAGACTAACAACTATGGAAATGTGTGGGTTAGTTACAGGTTTAGGCTAGGAAACGCCGGCATGGAGGACGCTATATAAATCGAAGTTGTTGTTGTTGAAAACATACAGGTAAGGTTACCTTCAATTTTTTAATATTATTTCATAAATCAAGGAATAAGTAAAGAAATAATATTTTAACAATTTTTAATGTTGATCAAGTTGCTCATACTCAATGCCATTTTATATATTTGGTCTAAAATGTAGGCTGAGTTAATAGCCCATGAGCTAACTGTGTTCAAATGCATGTAGGGTGAGGCAGTGGGAAGTTGTGTTGTTGGGGGTGCCGTTTTTAAAGTTAGACATCAAACCAGAGTCGTATGTGCCATCTGCCTGTTTGTGTGGATGTTAAAGATCCTATGGTACTACATGAAAAAGAAGAGTTTTTTTTCTCAGTGTTTTGGCCCTCAAATCCCCTCAAATAAAATTGATTCCTCATTTCATGGCTGCTTGTAAAACATAGCTGTGTGCAAATGGGTTGCTGCATTCACCTACCAAATAGTGTCACTACACTATGCAGTATCTCCTGTGAAACAATTCAAGATGTCCTCTCAAACGTAAATAGCGCAATGTCAAACATAATGATTCTTATTGTGAGCTTAGACTCCACATTGAAAATTTGAGCTCAAACTCTAGGCTGAGGCTCCAGTGAAGCACTGTATTGTTGGAGATGCTTTACAAATTGTGCGTCTTAAATCTGGCAACCTCAGGACTGAAGCTGAGCCGGTTTCCGTGTTTTTCTGGACTTCAGAACGTGTTTCTGATGTCCAAAGTCCAGAAACGCCCGAGCCCAGGTTCTGGTATTTCCAGACTTCGGAACGCCAGAAGCATGTCCTGAGTCCGGAAATGCCTGGGCCCAGGTTGCGATATTTCCGGTTTTTGGACGTCACCTTGTAGTTCTTCTCAGAATGTCTGGATTCTGGAACATTTTACAGATTACGGACAACACTGGCACCAATCGTCCCGGAGTCCGGATTCCGGAACATTCCGGATTTTGTACGCTCAACCTGTACCAAGTTCCACCCTAAATCAAGATAGTCTTGAAAATGCAGAAAAGACCTTGTTTTCTTTGGTTGAGTTTCAGAAATGTACTTGTGATCAGGGCAAAATGACTGACTAATTTCAATGGTTTTACATTTACTACCTTATCTTTCAACGGCAGCATCCTTTTTGGTGGTTGATTTACAAAGCTCATTCTTTCAAAGTAATAGAGAATTTGATGAATTTTAGAGTTGACTGAGTATTTCCTTAACAGTTGACTAAGCCTTCCTGTGGAGGAGCCTGTGCTACCCTTATAAGTGGCTCCTTTCCTGATCAGAGATTAGTACCAGTGAGAAATGGCTCCTGACTGGCTGAGGAACATCCGTGACTGGATAAGTTGAGGCAGCAGAGGACGACAGTAATGGAAATCTTATGTATCAAACACTGCATCCACTTGTTGGCTCAATTAAAAAGGATTCTCCTGTTTTGACTGTGGCAGCCATGTCTTATCTATAGCAGTTAAATACAATTTTAGTATAAAGGCCACTCCAGTGTCACAAAAACCCTATTGTTCCAGTATTGCGGCATAAGAGCCATTTCTTTGCAAAATATTTCAGATAAGACATAGTGAACCATGAACCATTACCATATCACATTTAGGCAAAGATACGTTATCAAGCCTGTCTGCATAAAGCTTACAGATTGTGCTTCTTGTTCAAATCAGTCTCCACTCTTCAGAACAGCTGCAACATCAGCACAGTTTTTGTTTTAGAGTAACTTAATGAATGTATTTATGGACTGTAAGAGAGATTACAACTAGGTTTAAATATAAAACATTTTCTTAGCGCTTCAGAGCATCCGAAGTTTGCAATTATTTGATTAATTCTTCACTTTGATGTTTATTCTGCCAGCTCTTAAATTACAGTAAATTGGATGCAAGATTAATGATACACTGTATTCTAGTCTATACCAGGTTTGAGAAGCTCTGAAATGGTACATTAATAGAATGGATTTAGATCTATATATTTTTTCAAAGGGGGGGGTCAATTTTTTCTAACAATTTATTTCATACACATAAAAAATATGTGTTTGATCACAAAATAGTCACTGCCACATTAGCGTATATCCTATGACTTGGGACATCCGCCCAACATGAAAGGTGCTATACAAATGTGATTTTGTTGTTCTTCTTGTGAACCATTTTGGATATCCTCCCAAACCAAAGAGCACCAGACCAAATGGAAGGACAATTATTATATTATGATGAATACTGAGTGATATATATTTCTTAAAAGAATATGTGTATCAAACATAATTAACAATTGACAGAGCCACGATTCAGATTCAGGCTTAATCTTGAAATTCTTAATAATATAATGCAGTTCAATCGTTTACAGACAAAAAAAACACCACAGGCTTTATACTTCATATAACTGGAAACAATTTAACAGTTAATTTATTAATTAAATTTGGAGGTAATTTTATGTAATTCCTAAAAGAACCTAGAAAAATCTAGCTCCAAAATGAAAATTCATCCTGAATTTATGAATTTGCTAACCTCTGCACATTTAGAAGTACGATTTTTTTAAATGTAAGTCTAGACCTGGGTGGAAGTTTTACACCCAACATTATGTTCTTCCCCAAGACCTAATATTTACTCTTTCACAGTACAGTAATTTGCTTACTACAATATTTCATACAGTTTTGTCAATCTGAATACCTTGAAATGACCCCTTCAAATTATAGTACAATCCTACAATTTACAGAGAAGAGTAACCAGTGGTTTCTACTAAGTAAGAAGCTCACCACAATTAATAGATGCATAATATTGCACAAAAAAGCCCTTGTAAATTGGACTGGATTAAAATTGGATTTAGCTTCACCTTTAAAATCTGAGGAATAAAATGTGTGTTTCACCAATTTAGCTTTTTTGGGGAATCATTCCCTCACAAAGGGCTTGCATGTGAAAGGAAGTTATACAGCTGAATTGTCAGGATCCATTAATTCAATAACACCACTAAGGTCAACTCAGGAGATTTTTCATAGATTGAAATGTTTAGGCATTCAATTAGATATCCATGTGAACGGTTAAGACTTTTATATAAATACCAATGTTGTTTTGATTTCTCGTTCAGAGTTTACCTTCCTTTTTAAACTAGTAGCTTCCTCTGGAATGATCTAATGCACAGAAATAAGAGGAAGTTTTTAATCAACGTTTGTTAAAAATAATAATTCTCAAGAGGAATCATTTTTCCTTGTGATTTATATATGTTTGTTTGTTTGCATTGCCGATAATTTGATTAAAACAACAGGAACATTGTTACAAAATTTATATCACCAACATTTCTATTCTCACGGATAATTCATCAGTTTGGTTTGGATTTTAGTACTGCATAGCATCACAGGATCATAGATATTGCAGCAAGGAAGCCATTTAGCACTACTGAGATGATAACCATATATCTGTATAGATATATATATATATCTTTATAGCCAATCATTTCACCTCACCCACTCTTCGTCTATCTTTACAGTACTGTACAACATTACAATACTTTTATCCTGTGTAAAGGGAGCTATTTATGATATTAATCCTGGAAAAGTTGCATAATTTTATGATGATCCTTGCTTTTGATAAAGTACATTATCACATCATTGAGATATCTCAAAGTGTTTCATTGGTTTTTATTGCAATGTGTAGTGACTACTTGTTTCCAGCGCCTTCGGGCATCCTCCTGACGTGAAAAGCGCTATACAACTGTAATTTTGTTTTGTTTGTTTGTTCGACTGTGCTTTCTGCTCCCTTCCTAACTCTTCCCCCTCTCATACTCTCCTTCCCCTTCCCCGATCCTTCCCCGCCTGCTCGGGTCCCGACCTGATTGTTCAGCGCTTTGTGATGTCCTCCCGACGTGAAAGACGCTCTATAGATGTAATTTTGTTGTTGTTGTTGTTTGTAAGCAAACATTGCAGCCAATTTGTGCACTGCAATATCCCACAAGTAGCCATAAAGGAAATGATCAATTTTATCTGGAGGATTGTTGGCCAGGATACTATGGAAAAACTCCCTTCTCTTTCCAAGTAGTGCCAAGGGATCTTTTAACATCCACCTAAACAGACAGGACTTGGCTTAATATTTCATCCGAAGGATGCAGCACTCCCTGAATACTGCATTGAAGTATCAGAGTAGACTGTTACATAATCTATTCCCAAATGACAATTCTTTCCCTATCCTTTTTTCATATTATTTTCTTCAAATATTTCTATTCTCTTTGACTGCCTCAATAGCCAGCAATGGCAAGCAGTTCATGTTCTACAACAAAGTAGCACTTATATAACGCCTTTCACGTCGGGAGGATGTCCCAAAGCGCTAATAACTGTCTGTCGAAAAATATATTGTCTAACTTCTCCCTTGACTCTTACACAAGCAATTCTGATCTTCAACTCGCTTGTTGCAAAAAAAATTCATTCAAACATGTTTGGAGAGACCAAACTAAGCAAACGCTGTTAAAGATTTAAGAAAGGAGAAATTGCCATGTATCATTCACCTTGCCATATTTTTACCTCTTATTTTAACATGCATTCTCTGTAGCCTTGAATACAGTATGAAACAACAACAACAAAATTACATTCATAGAGCACCTTTCAAGTTGGGAAACAAAAATATAATAAGATTGCGTTCTGATGAAGGGACGTGAACTCGAAATGTTGACTCACTTTACTTTCTCCATAGATGCTGCCTGACCTACTGAGTCTTCCCAGTGACTTTTTTTTGTTCCAATAAAAATACAGATGGCTAAGAGGATTCCATAATCCTAACAGACAATTATGGTGCAGCATTAAGGCTGCCGTACTTAAATCTCTACCTTGGTAGTTAAGAGCATGCAAATGTCATTGAAATAGTTTGTACCAAAACAATTACACCTCATAGTCCAGATCCAGTAAACTAGATACATTATAAATTATTCACATTAGGGGGAAGTTTAAAGCATAATTAGGAAAGCTTAACTTTCTAATCAATTAACTATGACAATCTGCTTATTCATTCTGTTCTTTACAGGTCATGCATTGCAAACCTTAACTGAGCTTTCAGACACTCGGACCTCATACTCTCTCTGCTGTGTTTCTCCCCTCTCCGTTTCCAAAACCCATCTGAAAAGTCTCTCTCTTTGACTGCACCTGTGGCTACATAACACCTACTCCCATCCAGGAAGAGTTTTCCCCCAGGCTGCACTTTGTAGAATGCTTGGAAATGTTCTCCTAAGCAAAAGGCCCTGTGTAAGTGAAAATTGCTTTTTTAGAAATGTTTTTTTCAGACCACCAGCCAAAGCTGCTAAGTGGCTCTTGCTTATTAACATTTATTGCTGTATACACATACCAATTTTACCAGCCAGCTATTTTAAGGCGAGTCCATTTGAGCCACTCTCAAGTGCTGACAGCTCCTCCATAAACCCTTTGGCCTGCCTTCGTCAACAAACCATAAACCTCAGACTCTGAAACTTAGTTGTGGAAAATGGGAAATTAAAACTGAGGAATCCGAATCAGTAGCAGAAGGAAATGCTATTACTACAGCAAACTAAAACCTTTTTTTCCCTTAATTTCTGCTTTTGTTCCCTTGCTGAAGACACCCATTGCTAAACTGACTGTATCCTTTGAGACGCCGCACGGCGTGGAGGGCGCTATGTAAATCGAAGTTGTTGTTGGGAAGCGGACAGTTATCCAGTTCATGAAATCACCATTATTCCATGACAGGTTATCTGCAGTGGCTCTTAACATATACAACTGTTATCATTATTGCATCTCTCCCCTGTATCTTATCACAGCTTGGCACCCATCTAATTAGTACCATGCCTCGTCACTAGATTGAAAGATAAAGTGAATTCTAATAGCCTCTGTGTGTGTGTGTGTGTGTAATGTGTGTGTAGTATGTGTGTGTGTGCTGTTAAACCCTCACACACATATGTAAAATATATGAAATTATTCTTTCTCCTGCAGAAAGTGAGCTTTGTTTCATGCACATCCACTTCTGTCAGAAACTTGCAGATCATCTTTTTGAGGATCATTCAGTTGATTTTCGCACAAACGTGCATTCTTCTTTATTTCAGAAATGTTGAGGTGAAATTTGGGGCATTTCACAACATGTTTTATGTGATTGTTACAATCATATATTACGGTGGTTTGATAATGAAAAAAAATTGTGTAGCGCCTTTCATGTCAAGAGGATGTCCCAAGGTGCTGGACAGTCAGAGGTGGTTGGAATCAGGAGGGGTGGAGATAGGTTTTGAAGTGGCTCGATAGCTACTATCAGGCAATAGTTATCTCATTGATTCTGTTTTGAAACTCTACAACTGTCACCCCGCTGTATATTTTGTCATATTTCAGTGCCCTTTAGATGTAAGTGAATGATAGTTTTGACACAATGAATGACTCCCGATTGGCTTGATTGGATGAAGCCACTTTCTATTTGATGTTATTAAAAACAGAAAATTCAATGTTTTCAGGGCAACCTAAATCATCACAAGACATAAATGGTCAGAGTAGGCCATTGTGAAACATATGAGGAGAAAAGAGCAAAACTGCGCACAAAATCTGAGGCATACATTAAACTACATCAGCGCCTTGGGACATCCTCCCAATATGGAAGGTCCTATACAAATATAATTGTGTATTGTATTGTATTGATTCAAAGCGCAAATAGTAAATTCAACACCTGGGTATAAGACATGAATGTGTCTAACATGTGGATAAAGCAGCTGAACAACTAGTTCATCATAGATCACAAATGAATGGCCCAGCTGTGCACATCCTATATAACTGTGCAATGCTATTTATTTACATATAAGCAACATCACAAAAGACATCAACACCAAAGGTTCATTTACAAAATAATTTCATCTTCACATTTCACGTGTTTATCTAAATAAGACATTCAGAAACCAGAATGGCTGATCACATTGCATTGCTATTTATACTAAATTTGGAAATGTCTTCACTTTTCAGGCAAATCTGGCAAGATCTGGCTCATTAAACACTTCCTGGCAACATTCAAAATATATCATTGTAACCTATGAAAAAGTAATGAAGGCCATTATTGCATAATGTTTCACCCACAAATATACAGCCAATTCATTTTACAATATATGGAGCTCCTGTTAGTGGTTAGAGCACTTGTCTTGCAAGCTGAAAAGACCTGTGTTCGAATCCAGGCAGGTCAGCGCGAAACTTTGGGCAAGTTTCCTTACTCCACACGCCTAATAATAACCCATCCGAAAAAACCACAATAATAAAATTGGTCATTTCAATCCACGACTGTTTGTGCTGTGCGTAATTGGCTGCTGCGATTCACCCACAAATATACAGTCAATTCACTTTACAGTATATTCTGTGAAGCGCTTTATCAAATGTAAGGATTATTATTATTAGTAGTAGTATATTCTGTGAAGTGCTTTGAGACGTCTAGAAGATGTGAAAAAGCACTATATTAAATTCAAGGATTATCATTATTATAATTTGGTCAATAGGAGCTTTTGTATATATCCTGGATTTATCATTACCTTATTACTGTGACCTTTGAAAAAGAGCACTAGCCTTTTAACACACAAATCAATGCTAACACAGTATAGATTTGCCTTAAATGTCATTGAAGAGACATCAGAAAGATAGATTCCTGAATCACGGCAACCTAAATACAGTGAAGAGACTCAAACAGAATAATTTTTCTTTGCATTAATGAGTAGCTGATGTAAATACTGTAGTAGTCATAATAATAATCCTTGCATTTGATATAACGCTTTTCACACCTTCTAGACATCTCAAAGCAGTTCACAGAATATGCTGTAAAGTGAATTGATTGCACATTTGTGGGTGAAACGCAGTAGCCAATTGCGCACAGCAATGTACCACAAACAGTTGTGATTGAACTGACCAATTTATTATTGGTTTTTTTAAGGATTTTTATTAGGCATATGGAGTAAGGATACTTACCCAGCGTTTGCCCTGCCTGGAATCGAACTCAGGTCTCTCACTTATACGGGGAGTGCTCTAACCACTGAGCTATAGTACTCCACACTCCTGTAGTCATATTACGTCAAGAAATATTCTGCTGATGATCCACAAAGAATGTCTACATAACACATGCACAAATGTAATAATTCCATAAACAATGTACATACTGTATAAACTTTCCTTATTATCTGACCTCCACTGTAACTTTGGGGGGATAACTCCAGGTCAATCCCAAGCTTAGTTAACACTACCTCCTTAAACAATGTCTTTGTGATAAGGGCTTTTGCAAACAGACATGCTCTGTCTGCAACAAAAACAGACGTTGCTGGGGAAACTCAGCAGGTAAGGCAGCATCCATGGAGAAAGGAAAATAAGTCAACGTTTCGGGTCTACAACCCTTCGTCAGAACTGGGGCTTGTTTGGAGGGAGAGGTTTTTTAAGGACATTAGAGGGGGAGAGGCAGGGCATGGAAGAAAAAGGAGACAAAGAAGACAAAGGAAAAAGAAAAAAGAGTGTGTTAACTGATGGGTTGAAAATGTGATAATGACATAAGGGGGAGAAACAACAGGTTTAAACAAAACTGGGGAGAAGAGGTGATAGAAGAAAAAAAACACCAGAGAGGCAAGGGGTTATCTGGAATTATGATTGTGATGGGGGGAGGATGGGGAGGGGGGTGGGGTGGGGGAAGATGGGGAGGGGGGTGGGGTGGGGGGGGGAAGCTCTTATGGCCTGAAATGGCTGAAATCAATGTTGAGGCCAGATGGCTGTAGGGTGCCCAGTAGATAGATGAGGTGCTGTTCCTCAAGCTTTCGCTGTGGGTCACTGGAACAAGCGTAGAAGATGCTCTGTCTGCATCCTGAATACAATTACCCCACTGCTTGGTCCTGGACTTTGTAAATTGGCCAAAATAAACTCTTCTGGTCCATGGCCAGGAGCTCAGAGCCACGAAGAAAAAGTGTTCAGATAAACATCCTGTATATCACAGCCTGCATTGAAAACTTGCAGTTACTGAAGGGAAATGAAATTGATCAGAGTGTTCCTCGCTCCTTCTCACAGTGGTCTTGGTCAGTGTCCAGGCAAAACTGAATTTAATTCAAGCACCATGTCATCAGCCAAGAGTTCAGAGCTAACAGCTCCCTGTGGAAGCGACTATATTAGTGACAACTAAAATGTAAATTGTAAACAGATGACAACTTTTGTTGTATGTGTGTGCATTTCCATTGATCAGTGTCTCTTTTAGAGAAGTTTTGGCTAACGATGTGGATACATCTGCATTAGTTTTTTTTTGCAATACAGCACATCTCACTGAATTGGCCTGGCTCACTGCTTGATCCAATAATAATCAGATATCTAGTTCAATTGTAGCATTCCACAAATCAGGTAGAAGTGTTTCAATGAATAATAATAATAATAATAATAATGATGCTTGCATTTGTTTTTCTAGTAATCCGTTTTGATATAGTGCCTATCACATACTCGAGATACCTCAAAGCACTTCACAGAATATACTGTAAATTGAATTAACTGTGTTTTTTGTGGGCAAAACACAGCAGCCAATTGTGCTCAGCAATGTCCAACAAACAGTCGTGGATTGAGTGACCACATTATTCATTTTTCTGAAGGGTTTATTACTCCAGAAAAAGTGATCTGCCAATTGACTAACAAGCTGGTTCCTATTCATTGTTAGGTAAACAGAGGCATGTGGAGTAAGGAAACTTCCCTAACTGTATGAAAGCTGTTAATTTTGGTCCAAATTTGATGACTAGTGTAAGAACAATTCCCACAATCTGCACTTGGCAATAGTTTCTATTGTTCCTACAGTCATTTCTGATGCATGTGTTCAGTGACTAATATCATTCTTCTGCTCCTTCCATATTGCTGGATTTCCCAAGTTGACTTCACTCCAAGTGGTTTTCCACTTACACTCTTGAATCCAAAGTCTGAATGAAATGGAAAAGTGAGCGGTGTTCACCAACATCCCTGGAACCGCAGTTGGAAAACACTAAAATCTAATGAGATAAACAAGCAAAAACTGTGAACCCAAACTGCACACAAGCAGAATTTATACAATGCTTTTGTTTTTCAGTGTGCACACTTGTGAAAAGTCGTGGAGGCCCTCCAGCTTAGTAGCTTTACCATTAAAGAGAGAACCACCTTTTAATAGGCATAGGGGATATTTCTAATGTCAAACTCTCTCTCCCCTATCCTTCCCTTCCCTCCAGTCTGTAAGTGGTATAGACTCTGGTCTGTCCCTGTCCAATGTGCTAACTGAGCAGGCTAAGCTTTTTTATTGATAACTCCTTGCATCATGAACCAAGTCCATCTTTGTTCAATATATGTTTGGCTCAGTGTGTAGTCTGTGCCATTGTACCTATCAATGTAGAGTCCTTTAGTTTACCGGTTAGAGCCAGAGGATCCGGGTTCAATTCCCGGGCAAGCTAATCAACTTGGGAAATCCAGCAAGATGGAAGGAGCAGTAGAATGGTATTAGTTGCTGAACATGTGCACCAGAAATGACTGTAGGAGCAATAGAAACTATTGCCAAGTGCAGATTATGGGAATTGTTCTTCCACTAGTCATCAGATTGAGATGATTTTGAACAAAATTAACAGTCCTGATAGCTTATCGCTCCAAGGGAAAAATTGGTCAACTATGAGTGATTTAGGCACATGTGTATATATATGACCGGGATATTGACAGCATGATGACTTAATTGGTAGCCAGGATCTAGTTATCAGGAGTTTGCTGTGTTTTAGTTCATTCTTTGCCTGCCCCTTCCCAAATTTCAACTGATTTTGAACAACAAATTGCATTTATATAGTGCTTTTCATATCAGGAGGACATCCCAAAACACTCCTTTTAGCACCTCCCCTCCCCCCCCCCCCCCCCACACAACCCTGTGCTACACATTTACACTGCGACACAACAAAGCTCCATACACCAGGCAAGTCCCTCCTGAAGCAGCTGATGGGAAATGAACACATGAACATTGTTGATGAATTCGCCTTTCGATTTCCCTTTCCTCCCCTGAGGGAACTATTGGCCTTGGGATGTTAATTTTATACGAGATATCAGTTCGTGACAAGTTAGGATGCTCCTTTTGGCTCTGGAAATGGCTTTTACGGAAAGAACAACAAAGCCAGAAAAAGGTTCCCGTGTTGTTTCACACGGATAATACCAGGGAGGAGGGGTTTATGCTCACGAAAGAACAACGGCAACTTGCATTCATGTGGCATCTCAGAGCATTTGAAGCACATGTGGCCTACCAGATCTGAAATCCTAGAACAAAAATTAATGAAATGCAAGTGAAAATCTTCGGTTTCTCACCTGAACACATTGCAACCAGGGGCAGGATTCCACTTGAGAGCAAGTTTGATCCAGCAAAAGTAAAGTACAGTTTGGTCATTCTGTGATCTGAAACAGATAGTGTACCAGCAAAGGGGGAAAGAATACAAAAGACAGAGGGAGAGGGATACAGTGAGAAATGCATAGACATAAAGAATGTTTCGGGGTCAAACAGAGATGGAGAAGTAGAGAGAAGCACAGTGGGAAGTGAACAGTAAAGTGCTGACACTGTGTAGGTAGATCTGAACAAGAGAGGGAGTTTGGCAGTGTTGTACCTATTGTTGTTGTTGTTACCTGTAATGTACTGTCAGTATAATAGTTGTGCTCGACTATATCTTCATTTGAATTGTATAATTGTACTCCCAATCACAGATTTTGAATGCAGTTTAAAGCAAAACTAGAAATGAGGTTCAGAAGGAGACCAATCATCGAACTATTGCTTTTATAATAAATAATAAACCTTGCATTTGATATAGCGCTTTATCACATCTTCAAAATGTCTCAAAGTGCCTCACATAATATATTTTAAAGTGTACTGACTGTATGTTTTGTAGATGAAACACAGCAGCCAATTGCACACAGCAGTGTTCCCCAAACATTTGTGGATTGAAATTACCCAAATTTTGTATTGAAGGGATTATTACTCCCAGATCAGCAACCCGCCAATCACTAATAAGCGCATACCTACATACTGCTAGGTAAATGGAGCAAGGAATATTTTGTCCTGCTCACTCCCATTAGTATATGTGCTCACTCCCATTGTTGTGTGTGCTCACTCCCGTTACCATGTATGTTCCCCCTGATGTGTGCGCTGGGATCACGCACACGCCAATGCAAACACACACATGCAAAAGGGTACACACACACAAACACACAATTGGGCGCAAACACACACACACACACACACAGCAATGGGTACACACACACACAGCAATGAATATATATGCACACACAGCAATGGGCACACACGCACATCAATGGACACACAAACACGCCCACCAATGGGCACAAACATACATCAATGAATACACATACACATAGCAATGGGCACACACACACAGCAATCGGAGCCAATGACACATATACACACAGCAGTGGACATGCACAATAATGGGCCGACACATGCAAACACACAGCACTGGGGACATATACAGAAATTGGGAAATACACACACATACACACGTAGCAATTGGGAACACACACTGTAATGGATACATGCACAGAGCAATGGGGACACACCCACAGCAATGTATACACACACTAATGGACACACACAGACACATACACACCAAAGGGCGCATACACATACCAATGGGCACATACACACACCAATGGGCACACACAGAAATGGGAGCCAAAGGGAAAACACACGTACACACTAGAGCCTAGAGCCAATGGGGACACAAATCTCCCCCGGCAATGGGCTCACACATGGATACGGACACATACAGCAATGGGGACCCCACACACACAAACAGCAATGGGCACACACACACCAATGGACACATACACCAATGGGCACATAGACACATTAATGGACACGCACAGCAATGTGTGTTTCTATTGTTTCTTTCGTTTTTGTGTGTGTCCATTGTTTTCTACGTGTTTCTTTTCTTCAGAAAACTAGCAATATAAATATGTACGTTCAAGAGTTATGAACTTTGCTCACCTCATTTCCTGCACCTAAGTCAGCTGAAAGAATATTTAAACTCACAAAGGGTCAATAATTTCTCTGTGGTCCAACTTTCTAAGATCTGTTGAGTTATTTACTTTACCACTCAATCTGGAGTAAAGTCCCTTTGTTTGCATTCTTCTCACGTCCTCCCGACAGGAAAGAGGAAAGGCGCTCTATAAACGTAATTTTGTTGTTGTTTGTTTGCATTCTTCTGTTTTAGGTGATGGAAAAAGTCTACCGGTGGAAATAGCAATGTTTCATAACAAATTGATGTTCTGATTGTGATCAAATCTATTCTGAATCAAATCTGTTATAAAACAATGCATTTGGCATCTCCTATATTGATCACACAACACTGAGAAGATATGGTTATCCTTTAGCTGAAGGCCTGGTGCAGGGAAATCTTCCTTGATCTTGGCCTGCATGTCCATTAATCCAAAGAACAGTCATGCCACTGCAACCATGGCCTGTGGCTGTTTGTTTTGAAAATAAAACTGTCAACAAGCCTCTAAACAACATCAGTATCATGTTTGAAGCGGTCATTCGATATATCAGACAGCCTGGGTGTTAATGTCAATGTTAATTGGGGGCATGAGGAGGGAACCTGACAAAGTGTTTTATTGCACTCCATTGGGAATTCAGCAGCAGAACGCAGTGCTCAGATTATTTTGCTATTATTCTTGCTCACTACCTCTGTCAGCACCTCTCAATCACTTTGTATTTTGCTGTATATTATTGAGATTTTTGTACATATTTGATTTCACAATTGATCAAACTGGTTCCACCCTGCAACCTGCTGGACCCAGCATCCTTCAGGCAAGCTTCAGCTTTCCTCCCACTGCTCCCTTCGCCAACAGAGAATCCCAGGGCTCGAAATCACAGCATTTGTAAATGCTTTCTGTTATAATCAATTTCAACACCTAAGGAACCAGTTGCATTTAGAAACAGCACAGTTGTATCTCCATGGAAAGTTGCAGCACAGAAATAGCCCATTTAGCTTTAGCTTGCAAGATCCAGCCTAGTTTTATCCCACTCTCATGCTTTTGCTCGTTCCCTCTACTTCTTAAGATTCCTCTAAATAAAAAAACACAAATTCCATGTTAAAAGTACTTATGGATTTTGCTTCAAACGTAATGTGGATAACTGGTCTTAGTTTCCAATGTGTAGTAAAGAAATAACTTACAAGTTTATCATTGCTTACCAAGATGAGATGTCTCAAAATGTTTTGTAAGTAATTCTTGTCAGCTGTAAGGAATGATTTTGTAAAGAAATGTGACATCCATTTTACACCAGTTTGATTTCACAAACAGCTATGCAATGAATGGCCCGATGGATCCCAATGAGCTTTTTCAGTCCTATTCTTTCCTATGTTCCTATGTGACTGTTTAATTAATCTAAAAGGCTGTTGGTCAGTCTGTGAGGAGAAACTACCTTCTCTTTGCAAAGGGTGGTATGAAATCTTTAACCTTCACTGCTAGCTCAATTGCCGAAATGGGGTATGAATCCACAATCTTCTGTAACAAAAGCCAAAGTGCTACCAACTGAGTGAAACTATTATGATTATAAACAGGGAGACACTGCACCTAGAAAATTATACAAAATGATAGTCCAGTGATAGTGAAAACACACTAAGGAAACCTTGTATTTAATTGTATTTAAACAAACGTATTTAGCATCAAACACTTCAATGTAAAAATAAACGCTTGGTTAATATAAAATAATAATCCTTGCTTTTTTTTGATATAGTGCTTTTCATGTCTTCTAGACATGTCAAAGCGCTCACTGAATGTACTGTAAAGTAAATTGACTGTATATTTGTGGCTGAAACATGGCAGCTAATTGCGCACAGCAGTGTTCCACAAACAGTCATGGATTGAAATGACCAATTTTATTGTTGTGTTTTTTTTGAGGGATTATTATTAAGTGTGTGGATTTGCCCTGACTTACCTGGATTTGAACACAGGTAGGTCTGACGCTTGTAAGACGAGTGCTCTAACCACTGAACTACAGGAATACAATATTTATCCATTGCAAGTACATTATTAATTGCTCTAAGGGATTTTGTTCTAATGATTCGAAAACACTAACTGAGCATCTGAGCATCTACATACAGAGATTTAAGTCAATGGAATTCCTAAGTGTGCATTGTTGCAATCTTTGGTCAACAATCCCCCAGATTCATTTGATTGTTGTTTGTAGGTTATTAATCTACACAAATTAGCTACCGAAATTCCCTACAGAAATGTAATCACTATACTTTACAATTCATCCTGTGAAGGGTTTTAAGAAGTCTTGCCAACATAATAATAATTTAAAAAATAATACTCGCATTTGATATAATGCCTTATCACATTGTTGAGACATCTCAAAATGCTTCACAAGATACATTGTAAAGTGGAGTATATTTTGTGGGAATTATTACATTATTATTTATTGGATTTGTTATACTAGCAATATTTGCTATGTGATTTCACATTAATTTCTAATGGGATACATGAAAGGTTTTTCAGCAACGGAAACAAATTGATATGAAAATGTGTCAACTCAACCATTTTATGTTCACAATTTGACATTGTGACGTTTTTTAGTGATCTGTACATCCATCAGCTGTGTCTTTCCAAAATTTGCCACACAGTGTAAAGCAGCAACATTACCTATGGGCTGGACATGATGCGAGATTAAGGGGGCAATCAGAAGATAAACAACAATAAAATTACATTTTAGAGCGCCTTTCACTTTGGGAGGACGTCCCAAAGTGCTGAACAGTCGGGGGGGTCGGGACTGGAGCAGGGCTGGGAGCGTGGGTAGGGCTGGGGGGATGATGCGGGGGAGAGGGGGCAGCAGGATTGGGACAAGGGAGGGCAGAGGGTAGGAAGGCTTTTGCCTCACTAAACAGTGAAACAATGTTCCAAAAGTTGTTTTCTCCTTGCATATTGCCCATGTCCAGACTTTTAGAGTTTTGGTAGTATCAGTTCTGAAAAGAAACGATCTGACAGCAAATATATCTCAAAGGTATAACCAACCCCAGTACTCCACGTTTTTTAGGTTGAAAAACAAGATGGAAGAGTGAGCATTACTTGCTTCGCAGTTTAACAGCAACATAAAATTGTACCTCGTCTTTCCGCAACACACTGTAGTATTCCGAATCCCCCATCTTTTTCAAGGATGCCCCATTCCCTAAATGACGGATGGGCAGGTAAAGATGGCCAAGATTTTTGAAGCGCTCACTGATTATGTTGATTGTTTCCATTCTATCTCACTTGCTGTGTTGCTGGTCCACTCATTCACTAAACACGAATCCAAACAGACTTCCCATGCTCTTATTCATCATTATACATTTTGTACACAAACATTCTGTCTCTCCCTGGTGAGTATACAGACCACTGCATCCCACTGGGTTTCCTGTGTCCGCTGCAATGTTGTAGCAGGCGACTGACATGACTTGTTTATTGACTGAGGTGTTGATTTGCCAAAGAGGTTCTTCCACCTGGAACAAAACAGATTGCAGTAACGTAAGCAGCAAGTGCAATGTATCTTCACCAGTAAGACCTCCCTCTTGGTCCTAATGATTCAATGTATAAAACTGTTACAGATATCACAAACTTGATTCCATCTGATCAAGGCTAGTTCTGCTGAAGTCACTGGCAATTCAGAAGTTGAAAGTAGGAACGTGGTTACAGAGAATAAAAGTAACTTTTTTTTTAAACACCGTGTTATTCATAGAGTGTAATAATAATAATAATCCTTGCATTTGATATACAGCTTTTCACGTCTTCTGGACTATACAACGCACTTCACAGAATGTACTGTGAAGTGAATTGACTGTATTTTTTGTGGGTGAAAGGGAGCAGCCAGTTGCGCACAGCAGCGTCCGACAAAGAGTCATGGATTGAAATGACCAATGTTTTTTTTTAAAAATGATTATTATTAGGCGTGTGGAGTAAGGAAATTTGCCCAAGGTTTCGCCCTGCCTGGAATCAAATCCAGGTCTCTCACTTGTAAGGCGAGTGCCCTAATCACTGATCTACAGGACTCCACAATCATAATCATCAAAGTGAAAACATGGCTCATCAAACAAACTTGTATTCTTTATTGAATAATGTATGAAAGTGAAAAGAAGAGCTTTTGGGGTCAAATGACTTTCTTGGTCTTTGATTTTTCTTAAGTTCTTCACAAGATCACAAAAAAGATTCAGATGAAGACAATTTGTCAAACCACCATTTGACCCAGTTAGCCTGAACTGTGCTATCATATTCACTGAAGAAAATTATTCTAATCTCAGTTACTTCTGTTTCTCTCTATCTTTTCATATTAATCAGTTTGAAATACTGGACTCAGATCTTCTTTCAAATATGGTTTGGCTGCAGCATTTTGCCCACAAATATGCAGACAATTCACTTTACAGTATATTCTGTGAAGCGCTTTCAGATGTCTAGAAAATGTGAAAAGCACTATAGCAAATACAGGGATTATTATGATTATTATGGTCATAGCTACTCATGGTTATTGATCTAATTTTTTCAGAATATCATCCCTAACATTTTCCCATTATAGTACTGAGTTAAATCAATCCCCATGTTAAATTAAAGGCCCATGGCGTAAAAGGGACAGTGGCAGCGTGGATCCACAACTGGCTGCGAGACAGAAAGCAGAGAGTTGTAGTGAGCGGCTGTTTTTCAGACTGGAGGGAAGTGAGCAGTGGTGTGCCACAGGGATCAGTTTTGGGACCATTGCTGTTTGTAATCTACATCAATGATCTGGACTTGGGTGTACGGAGTACAGTTTCCAAGTTTGCAGATGACACTAAGTTAGGGAGAATAGTAAATAGTGAGGAGGATAGTAGCCATCTGCAAGAGGATATAGACAAATTGGTAAAGTGGGCAGACACATGGCAGATGAAGTTTAATGCAGAGAAGTGTGAGGTGATGCATTTTGGGAGAAGAAATGAAGGGAGGCAATATAGGCTAGATAGTACAATTTTAAATGGTGTGAAGGAACAGAGAGACCTGGGGATTTGTGGTAGTGACTCGTTGAAGGTGGCAGGACAGGTAGACAAGGCTGTTAAGAAGGCATATGGGATACTAGGCTTTATAAATAGGGGTATAGAGTACAAAAGTCAGGAAGTGCTGACTAACCTCTATAAGACTTTGGTGAGGCCTCAGCTGGAATACTGTGTTCAATTCTGGTCACCACACTACAGAAAGGATGTGAAGACATTGGAAAGGGTACAAAGAAGATTTACTTGGATGGTGCCAGGATTGAGGGACTTCAGCTATGAGGAGAGGCTAGATAGGCTAGGGTTATTCTCTCTGGAGCAGCGAAGATTGAGGGGAGACCTAATAGAGGTTTATAAGATCATGAGGGGTTTCGACAGGGCAAATAGAGAAAAACTATTTCCACTCGTGGGCGAATCTGTGACTCGTGGTCACAGATTTAAAATAGTTTCAAGGCGAAGTAGAGGGGAGCTGAGGAGAAATGTTTTCACTCAGCGAGTTGTTCGGAATGCATTGCCTGAAAAGGTGGTGGAGGCTGATTCGATAACAACTTTTGAAAGGGAATTAGATCTTTATTTAGGGAGAACAGGTCTATTAGGCTATGGGGAGCGGGCAGGGCAGTGGGATTGAATCGCTCTTTTCAAAGAGCCGGCACAGACTAGATGGGCCAAATGGCCTCCTTTTGTGCCGTAAAATTCTATGAATCTATGAATCTATGAATCCAATGTCCTGGACTCATCCACCCTTCTAGAAAACCATGATGTTCTTCTGGTCTTTAGACCCTCAAAGATATGTTTGCTCTAAGTGCAAAATGCAGTTATTGTAACATAAAATGTAAGCAGCAGATTATTTAGTGTTTTGCAAAATAGATCACTGTGATACCCCGAGGTTCTGGAACTCCCTTCCTCACTCCCTTCGCCTCGCCCTCTCTCTTCCCAGTTTCAGGTCCCAGCTAAAGATCTTTCTCTTTGACCGCACCTTTGGTCACCTTTCGACCCCCACCCCTGAAGCGCTCGGAGACGCCGTCCGGCATGGAGGGCGCTATATAAATTGAAGTTGTTGTTGTTGTTGTTGTGATATTGCCTACTACAGTGTTTACAGATAAAGAAATGGACAATTATTCTACTCTATGAGGCCTGACTTAACAAACTCTCTTTGCTACTCATGGTTTAAGATACCACAAACAGATAGATTTTCTCGATTACATTGCTGTTTAACAACAACAACAAAATTACATTTATAGAGCGCTTTTCACGTTGGGAGGATGTCCCAAGATGCTGAACAGTTAGATTGGGACCCAAGTGGGAGGGGAAAGGTTGGGTAGGGGTGGGGGAAGAAGTGTAGGAAAGCGGGGAGAGTTAGGAGGGCAGCAGAAGGCACGATTGAAGAGGAAGGTCTTGAGACCAGCCTTGAAAGAGGAAAGGGAGGAAGCGAGGGGAAGGGATTGTGGAATGGAGTTCCAGAGTTTGGGGGTAGAGAGGCTGAAAGCCCGGCCACCGATGGTAGGCAGTTCGGGTGGGGGACATGGAACAGACCAGAGCCCGCTGAACAGAGGGGATGGGCAGGCTGATAGGGTGACAGCAGGTCAGAGAGATAGGCGGGGGCAAGGCCGTGAATGGCCTTGAAGGTGAGGACGAGGATCTTGAATTCGATCCTCTGGGGATGGGGAGCCAGTGGAGACCGGCGAAGGTGGGATGATGTGGTTGCGAAGCCTAGTGCGGGAGAGTACACGAGTACATGGGTTCTGAGTAAGAGTTAATTCACTGAAACACATACATGTATCTGAAACAGATAATGTATCTTATTCAGATCTACTTACACAAGTATAGACTACCAATCGCGTTTTCAGCCTGCATCATGGTGTATAATCTTCACCTCAGTGCATTTGACAGTTTGGCACAGAAGAGGAGAAAATTCAATTTGGGGGCAGTGTTTGGTTACAGTGGGATACTGAGGTCTACGTTGGAAAACTTTGGATTCGGATTCTTAAATACGATTCTTTATTAAGGATTCCAAGTTTGGCAAATTGGGACTTTTTCCAATAACCAGAAGTACGTTTCAACAACTGGTGGGACATCTGTTTGAGGGCATCCACCTCCCGAGTGGATCTTCCAGGATCCTAGAGAGAATCAGTATTCAGGAATTTAGAAATCCTATTCAGAAATGTGATATATAAACATGCACGGCAAGTGGTGGCATAAAGCAGAAAAATCACTGTCTGCCCATTGTTTTCAAACATCATATTCTGCTTATCTTAAATAAGCATTCTGTACTTATTCTCACGTAGCTCCATTTTGGATCACATTATATATATCTGGTTATACGTGTTTCGGGATTATGATCACCCACATTCTTTGGCTGCAGATGATAGGATCTACAAAGGTTAGAAATACTGTATGTACAGACAAATTATTTTATTCTCATTTACTTCCAGAAAGCTTTGTACGTTGTTTACATGGGGGGGGGGGGCCTCACCCCTGTTAACTATTCCTACCAGACAACAAGACCATGCCAACAATTTTACCTCTGGACAATTAGATTTTTCTACATCACCAGGGTTACCATCGTACATGGAGCCATTTCTGTGAGCAAATAATCTCCCATCAGACACAGTGCGACGCTTTCTTTTAACCCCCCCACTGTGGCTCTGGCTGTTCACAATGGCATTTCTTTCTGTTGGTCTCTGTGATTTCTGTCATTTCAGTACTGAAATCTCCACAGTGTTCTTCTTAAACAAATTACATTCAAATGTTCAGTACAGATGTTTAAATACAACACACAAGATTTAATTAAAATTCATTATCAATTAACAATAGAATAATTTTTACAAGAATTAATCACAAACTTATCTTCCTGACAATAGTTCCCGGCAGCAGTGAATCACTAATTGAGGGAAAACATTAAATTAAAGTCAAAGAAAAACAGAAGTTGCTGGGAAAACTCAGCAGGCCAGGCAGCATCCATGGAGAAAGGAAAGTGAGTCAATGTTTCGGGACCATGACCGTGGACCCGAAACGTTGACTCACTTTCCTTTCTCCATGGATGCTGCCTGGCCTGCTGAGTTTTCCCAGCAACTTCTGTTTTTGTTTCAGATTTCCAGCATCTGTAGTATTTTGTGTTTTGTTTAAATTAAAGTAGACAGGCTACAATCGAGTAATGCAAAATGCAACAAATCCAGAACCAATTTAACATTCAGGCTGGATGATATCAAAAGCAACGTTTAGTAGATTTAATTTAAGATTGATTTAATTTTTTTAATAAAAAATTGGACTATGTTATCTGTTTATTTAAAGACTAATTTTGCTGCTGTGGCTCTGAGCTACTGATACCTTTTATGTGAAAATTTGTGTTTGTTTGCATAAAGATCCTTTTCAGAATAAATATTTCTGTTGCCTGTTCAATGTGGCACCCTTGTTTATGGAAGAGACTGCAAGGATCCCCTTTCTTCAGGAAAACATACTAAGTGTATAAACTACTTCTCTTGTATTTATCTAAAGACTAAGCATGAAACCAACATTAAGCATGTGCAAGAGTCTGATTCATTGAAGGGCAAAGGTCAGGGACTTGTTACCACAATCCCTGGTGAATGAAACCAAACTGTAGAATTTATGGACTTGTCCAAATGTGCCATTTCTGCTCCATAGATTAAGCAAATTTCATTGCAAAAAAAAGGCTTCAAGTAAAGGGACTGACTGTTATGATTGGTGCAATATATTTGTTTATAATCTATACACAGAACCATACAAATGGGTGCTCCCCCAAAGGAAGTAGGTCAAGATCACTCACTTCATTTACTCCTCCAGGGAGTAAGTGCATGACTTGCTGTGATACTGGGACCAATAAAGTTCTAAAGTTAAACCACAGTCAGTGCTGAGTCAACTAATGGGATGAGAAAAATCATCTTGTGTTTCCACTGAAACGTTGGGAAGTTTCCTTACTCCACACCTCTCAGTTTACCTCGCAGTAAGTTTCCTTACTCCACGCCTCTCTGTTTATCTTGCAGTGAGTTGGAACTTGGTTGTTAGCAGTTTGGCAGATCACTTTTCCGGGGGTAATAATTTCTTAAAAGCAAAAATACTGTAAAGCGCTTTGAGACATCTCAAAGACATGATAAAACAATATATTAAATGCAAGAGCGATTATTAATATTATTAACACTTCCAAGATGACACTCCATTGCAGTGCTAGGAGGGAACTACAGCATTGGAGGTGCTGTCCTTTGGATAAGATATTAAAGGACTTGTTTGCCTGTTCACATTAATGATGCCATCATACTACAGTAGAAGCCTGTTTATCCGGCACGCTCGGGGTGGGGGGTCGACTAATTGACAGTGCCGGATAATCGGGCGGCAAGTTGCCGAAAACCCAACACAAAACATGTACTTATTTTAAAAGATACTATATTAACTATATGTTAAATAGTAACAGAATATTATATAGCTACTTACCAATAAAGATTTCAGCACACTCTGTAAAAAATCGGTAAAAAATGCTTTTTTACCGATCGGTAAAAACTTCCAAGTTCGTAAGTTTAATAAGTGTGTATGCGCACGCATTGCGCACATGCGCAAATTGAGCACACTCGCGATTGCTGGAATGGGGAATTATTAGCCCGGGGGAGTGGGGTGGGGGTCGAGCAATCCGGTTAATTGGGTCACGGATGAACGGGTTTCTACTGTACTCATAAAGAGAAGGGAATTTTTCTTGGTGTCTTGGATGGCAATCAAATAAAATCAGTCGCTGATTCTGGGGATATTGTTGTGCAAACATTGGCTGCTGTGTTTTTCTACAAATACACAGTTATTGCAGTAACGATGTCTTGACAGTAAGATAAGGCGCCATATCGAATGCAAGGATCATTATTATTATTATCGGTAGTAGTAACTGTAGTAGTATTATATCCTGATAGTCAATGCACTGGGTGTTTGTCTAAGCATTAGTTCAGGACAGTATCAGGTTCTGTAGAGTGGAAAATCAGTTTCTAAATTGGAAATGAATTGAAAACTGCCTCCAAAAATAAGGAATTTGGGAACCCCGGTGTCCCTACATTCTAAAAGTCCATGTTTTGCTTATGATCGTTTTAATCTTTTGGTTATTTTTCCTGTGACCACTTATTGAGGAGGCTTCTGTATGAGATTAGACACTGGCAAGGCATTGGAGACTTTCTGCCACTCATGGAACCAAACCGCAGCACGAGTTAACATCTTCAGAGGTCAGAAAATTGTAAAAAGTAAAAAGAAATGATCCCACACAAAATGCAACCATGTTTTTCACCACCACCTATGGTTAAATGGTAATTACTATTTCTTCGTAATCCCATAGATTATTTCTGATTCCCTCCAAATTGATTCTCTGTGACTATTATTCTGTCTTCAGATTGGGGTGGGAAGACCCAACCTGCTGACATTTGAATAAATGCTGCCAATGCCATTGCTTGTTAGATCTGTGCTTGAACCCATGACCAGCTCCTCTGCCTACTTGAGGTACATTGAAATTGGTAAACCGTAACCCCACAAGAAATCTTATTACAAATGATAGTGGACACTGGGATTTTAACTTGAAGTTGTTTTTGTTGTTGTTTTAACTCAGGTCTCTTTGCTAAAAGAATGTAAGAAAGATCTTGAAAGAACGACAACACCAACTTCGATTTATATAGCGCCCTCCACGCCGGACGGCGTCTCAGAGCACTTCATAATAGCGGATCCCGGGACCAAGCCAAGGGCAGGGGTAGAAAGGTGACCAAAAGCGCGGTCAAAAAGAAAGGTCTTCAGCTGTGACCTGAAACTGGGAAGAGAGGGGGCGAGGTGAAGGGAGTGAGGAAGGGAGTTCCAGAGCCTCGGGGCGTAGTGGCTGAAGGCACGGCTGCCGAGGGTGGAGCGGAGGATTCGGGGGACATGGAGGAGGCCTGAACCAGAGGAGCGAAGGCAGTGGGTGCTGGGTTGGGGAGAGAGGAGATCAGAGAGATAGGGGTGTGCAGAGGAGTGGAGGGATTTGAAAACAAGGGTGAGGATCTTGAAGTTGATCCTCTCTGGGATAGGGAGCCAGTGAAGTCTGGCAAAGACTGGGGTAATGGGGGAGCGAAGCTTGGAGTGGGTGAGTATGCGGGTGGCAGAGTTCTGGATTAGTTGGATTTTATGGATTGTGGTGGAGGGGAGACCGGAGAGGAGGGCGTTGCAATAGTCCAGCCGAGAGGTGACAAAGGCATGGAGCAAGGTTTCAGCGGCTTTTGGGGTGAGGTATTGCCGGAGACGGGCGATCCGTCGGAGGTGGTAGAAGGCAGTGCTGGTAATGGATCGGATGTGGGGGAGGAAGGACAGTTGGGGGAAGAGATCATTTGCCCCATTAATGCTTTCCCCTCCTCAAACCATAATGCATTCTATCAGAGACTATACTCTACTTAACTCACTCAATGTCCTGAGGGAGGCATTAACTCCAGGCATACATTCTAGGATAGAGAGCTGCGAATCAGTACAACTATTTATTTACAGAACTTTACCACCAAACTGTTCAGTTCTGGCCAGTTACACAATAAATGAACAACCCTAACGTATTAGACATAGTACCGTATATCTCCGCGTATAAGGCGCACCCGCGTATAAGGCGCACCCCCCACTTTTGACCTTTTCTTGGTGAAAAAAAAACGGAAGCATTTTCAATGATATTGCCGGCAGAAGGGAGGAGAGACAGGAGAGACAGGTAGGTAGGGAGAGAGAGAGGCAGGCAGGCAGGCAGGGAGGGAGAGAGGGAGATAGGCAGGGAGGGAGAGAGGGAGACAGGCAGGCAGGCAGGCAGGCAGGCAGACAGGAAGAGAGGCAGGCAGGCAGGCAGGGAGGGAGGCAGACAGGGAGGGAGGGAGAGAGAGAGAGGGAGAGAGGCAGGCAGGCAGGCAGGCAGCCAGGGAGAGAGAGAGGGGGAGAGGCAGGCAGGCAGCCAGGGAGAGAGAGAGGGAGAGAGGCAGGCACGCAGGGAGGGAGGGAGGGAGGGAGGGAAGCAGGCAGGCAGGGAGGGAGGGAGAGGCAGGCAGGCAGGGAGAGAGAGTGGCAGGGAGTGAGGCAGGCAGACTGGGTTAGGCAGAAGGCAGGCAGCAGGCTCAGCACTGGAGTCCGCTGCTGCTGCCGCTGCCCGGGCGGCCGAGGCTGAAGCCCCGTCACCCGCTCTCCCCAACCCCCCGCCGGACACTGACCAAACCCCGGCTGACAGCGCGCCGGCCGCCCCTCCTGTTTACTGTATTTCCGAGGCTCAAAATTTCTTGTGTCTGCGTATAGGGCGCACCCCCAACTTTCGAGATCTTCCGACGTGCAAAAAAGTGTGCCTTATACGCGGAGATATACGGTAATTCATAAAGAATTTGGACATCTAGGTCTACATTTCATTGTATAGCCTTCAATTACTTTCTCAAACAGACAGATAGATAGGCAGACAGGCAGGCAGATAGATAGATATTACTAAAGTGTATACAGAGAGGAAAAAATGGATTCCACAAATGCACGTGTTGTAGGCATGTTTGTTAACATTGTACAATTGTCCTTCCCCCCTTTACAGGTTCTGGTGTTGGTGGTGATACTGGCAACCTGGCTTGTGACTTTCTCTCAGGCATGCAGTACTTCTCAGTTCATCAGAGGTGACAAGCACTCCCAGGAAATATTCCAACTGCCTACGATAGTCAAATAAGAAACCTCTGTATAGTTTCATACCCAGTCGATACCTGAAACTGCGGAAGAGAATAAAAGCCATGGTACCCAACGCATGTTGCCTAGTATAATACCTACTTCCAGTGTTTTTTTTAACAGGGGTCCCTCTGCAGGTTGCATGTGGCCGGAAACGTGCCTTGATCTGAAATGTATTTAAATCTGGCTGGAACTCAAGGCGGGCATCTGCTGAGTGACCTCTGAGTTTTATTTATTTTTATTTTGCATTGACTAGACCCCTTCATTGTTGCTGAGGTTCATCAGATCTCAGCTGTGGAAGTGCATTGTTAATACCTTAGAACAGATGCGGATACCTACCATTTATTTTCCATAACTCACAGTTCCACGTGCACCAGTATTCATTTTGTTTTGGTCAATCAGGCATCTGACATGCACGGATCATGCTTAAGAGTACCCAATTCATGGCCGAGCGTTCCACACATGGAATTTTCTCCATCTGGAATGAATTATGCACTCTCTCCCTGCTTACCTAATTACAGAGATTACTGGGCACAAGGCTTGGGGACTCCAGATTGTGTGTTGAGATACTCCTAACCAGGTAAAAGTGCATACCTACAATACTGTATTTTTCACCCCATTGTTTTAATGACTAAAAATAATGATCTTACTGACGATCCATACATTTGGTTTAGTGCCTAGAAAGATGTCGCCTACAAAAACACAGTCCTCACACTTCACAAAACATTGTGAATAGCTCTGAGACAATCTTGACAGTGTAGGTGCTATAGAAAAGGCAAAGGTTGATTTGGTTATTTTAAAATTTGAAAACTTTTCACAACGTAATTGCTGTAAAGTGTATTTGTAGACAAACACTGCAGGCAAAATGCGCACAATATCTCATAAATTTGCATGAAATGAATGTTCAATCATCTAGAAAGCGTTGGCTGGGACTGAAGGACTGACATAGCCATAAAGCATTTGTGTATAACACACTACACTATATATATATTAGAAACAATTGTCACTTCTTCTTTATTTTTTTTCTAAAATGCTTCAACTTAATGCTTAATGTTCAACCCCAGGCTTCATAATTATAATTTTTTCATGGAAAAAAAATGCGATTTTGAAAACCGTAAAATCAATCAATATTCATCAGTTTGCCTTGTTAAACCCTTGGGCATCAGTCAGTAAATGCCCCACGTGGTGTGCTGCTTTATGTCATGCTGGCTAGGAAGATCTCAGGTTAGCGCCTTTGCCTATGATACATAGCCCTCAGGCCTTCAAACCACGCTTCCTTAATGTCTCCCACAGGTATAATTTCAAATGTACCTGTAACCATATGGGTCCTGCTGTGTATTGCTTACACTCCTCTAACACAACTGCCTGGTTTTCTAAACATATCCTGGAAATATGTTTCTGCACAATCAACTTGCATGAAACATATTATACAATTCATGTTGTACCTCAGACTGAGAAAATGCAACAGGTAATGTGCTAGTTATATTTGGAATAAGTATTGCTAGGAAAGTAAATCAGTCACTATTTTTGAACCCCGTGGTGAACCGTCACTTTTTGGACCACAGGACAATACATGCATTTTGTGACATGTGTTTCAAACAGGACAGATCATCAATGGCTTCAAACTGATGCCTGTAATATTACAGGATTACCATTGCGCATAAAGAAATAAGAAACAAAATATGAAACAAGCCACTTCAAAGAAATATTTCAATCTCCAAAACACACCGTCGCCGAATGCTTTGAAGCACTACGAGATGTCCTCTTGACGTAGAAGGCATTCGATCAAATGTAAGTATTATTATGGTTATAATAGACTGTGACCAAAGATATTGTCTAATGGTAAACTTTGAGAAAACCTTTGTAGTCAAACTGCTGTCTGACTAGAATCCTGTCAACAAGTATAGACCATCGCTTCCTTGACGTGGTGAAAAGTGACATTTCTGTATCTAACCACATGGCCTGGTGGGATGAAAACATCCTCCGCATTTTTATTAACAAAATAGACTCAGAAAACAATTAACGAAAAGCAGTCGATATTTTCTTGAACTTATCCTTCGCCAGGTCACAGCCTGAGTGGAAACAGATTTGAGTTGTTTTCTGTGTCTCAGCTCTCAGTGGACTACATTGTGACACCTCTTGGGGAATGTTTGAAAGCACATGAACAACTTTGAAGAAAAACATGGTTTGGGAGTTAGCTTTATTATTTAGGTGGAAAACTGGACCTATTCAATATTGTGGCTTTAAAATCAAATAGTACCATATTAAATTGCATTGTAAAATTGAACCACAAAAAAAACCTCTGTGGGAAATGTTATAGTGATATGAGCATTAAATATTGCAAGAGGCACAATCCTTCTACCGGGATATAATGGCTTTGTTGCTGGAGAAGTCAGTAAGACCCACAGACAAACTCCATTTTGAACCACCAAGTTGCCCACTTGCAAGATTTACTCTGTCACAGCAGCAATAGTTCCCGAACCAAGAACTTATTTGGTGTAGTTTCCGTGGAATGTTGAGTTTTTAATTGTTCTACATTTCATGGAGGCAGAAATGAATGATGATTCAAACAACGTGCCAGAAATTGCTATTTGAGTTATATGTATTCACAAAGACCCACAGGAAAGCTTATCGAACAATCTTTCACTGCGAAGACCCTTAAATAGTGTTGGTTTGCTGCATATGATAGTACTCAGTGTCAGCTTACTGAGGTCATCCAATTACACTTGGCATTAATGTCGATCAATGCCCTGCAGTCCAGGGGGATGGGAACAGATAGTGGACTTGAGGTGGCGAATCTACTCAGGAGGTGAAAGAATCCTCTGGGAGATTTGGCAGCCAATCCCATCAATGTACTCTAGAAACTCAAGCTTTCCTTGAAAAACTAGTGTTGAGGAACTGAAGGCCCAAATAAATTATATTGTCTCAGGCTCAAGATCACCGTCTTAACATTTGAGATTGGAAAATGCTTAAGTCCAGTAATTTTGAAGCTGTTGCCCAGTTTTCTAAGCAGCTTGAACTTCAGAAGCCTGGAAATTTTAGGAAGACAAAGGGACTGAAGAAATTCCACTAAAGATGCAGCAACAGTGAGATTGAAGCTTTGAGCTTCCAGTTGTGAGACCATTACACACCTGCTTGCTTTCTTTGTAACCTTCAATTTAATGCAAACTCGTCAAAGCAAATATGGGAATTAAATGAATTCATCCTTCGGACTTACTTAGCCCTGTTTCAGATGGGATATCCTGCATCCTTTAGAGTTTATCAACTGGCCTGATGCTCCTGGCTTGATTTCATAAAGGCCCATAAAGTATTCATTTAAAAATAGCTTTGCAGCAGTACAAGCAGAATTACTGAACATGAAGCAGCTGAAAATATTGTAACTTTGTAGAAACCGGTATGACATTGGAAAACCTTAATAGTGACCAGTGCTGTTATTTTCCTGTTTGAGTTCCTATCCACCTGCTTCGTGGAAGGTCTCATACCACATGTGTATTTTTATCCAATGTATGTGTGAATAATTGCCATTATTTGCCAACATTATCAATTTACCAGATAGATACATACCAACATTGAGTGTCAGAAAATGACTGTTTCAAAATATCTTAGAGTACTTCAGAGCAATAACTACCAACAGTAGTGACTATTTCCGTAGGCAAAAACAGCAACTATTTTACACATAGAAAGGCACTCATTGGTATCGGGGGTTTGAAAACAAAAGTGATGCGGTAGCCTTTCAGAGATTGTTTAATATCAATGTTTCCAATTATCCTTCATTATATGGACCTGTCATGGTACAAAGCATTAAAATCAAAAGTGAGTGTCTCTTTACCTCTCCTTTTGAACCGAAAGACCTGATACTGTTCACATTCCAGATATTTAGTCCTGCAACTCAATGATTAGAGTACTTGACTCGCAAGTGAAAGACCTTTGTATTCCCGGCAGGGCAAAATATTGGTCAAGTTTCCTTACTCCACACACCTCTGTTTACCTAACAGTAACTAGGAACATGATTGTTCATTGATTGGCTGATCGCTTTCCAGGGATAATAATCCTTAAAAAAAATTGTCACTCAATCCATGACTGTTTGTGGGACACCTTTGTATGCAATTGGCTGCCATATTTTGTCCACAAATATACAGTCAATTCACTGCACAGTGAATTCTGAAGTGCTTTGAGATGTCTAGAAGACGTGAAAAGCGCATTAATATACTATTATCCAATTCATCTGCAAGATTGCTGGCTAGAACACTGCAAGATTGCTGGCTAGAACACGGCAAGAAACATCCCAAAGCACTGCACAGGATATACTGTAAAGGACAGTGACTGTGTGTTTTGTACGTAATTTAGATTACGATTTAGAGGAGTACATGGGAGCAATTTGATAGCCGTCATGGAATCTTTTTCATGTGACGCACATCAAAGATAGGAATAACATTTCTCATAATACCCTGAAAGCCTTTCTACACCCTGAGGTTTAAAACAATCCATTGTAAACACTGCATGTTAACTTGGCACCCTATGTGCTTAAAGTTTAGTGGAGTTAGCCAATTCATGCTGAAAAAGAGGGCATTAAGATCATAAAAAATACCATGTAACGGTATCCGCTCTTTACAGCGAGCTACATCTTCCTGTTTCACTGGTTGGAGCCTGAAACAAATGAAATATACACCTTCCTGTTTCACTGAAAGAGATTAAAGCAATTAAAAAAAAGTGTTTTAATAAGTCCAAATTTAATTGCGATCAGTAAAATATTTTAGCTGCAATTCTTATTGAGTCATCTATGCCAAGTTTCCTCACCAGTAAATGTTGTCACTATGCCTAAAATGTTGAAAGCTGCTCTAAGATGAATAGAACCTTGGATACTAAGTAACTGACAGCCTGATTGGCTGACTGATTATTAACTAAATAACTAACTAACACAACTGAATGACTAACTATCTAATTCAGAAATGTTTCAAAGTGAATAAACAAACAGACCTTCTGATACCAAGCATATTATTAACCTGGAAAATGTGAAAAGTGATTTTATAGCATCACCTAGTGGTTACCACTGGAGAAACACACCAGTGAAATTCTCTAAATGACACCTTACAGAGCAGCCTCTCCATCAGTAGCTATTGCAATTTTGCAATGTCAAATATAAATCCGAATGATTATCAGTCATATACACATATGTATGAATTATGCAGCATCTCATAACACATTCAATGTGATCATATTACTCAAACCAATATAAAAGTAGCATTTTTCCATGCATTGCTCTTCGACCATGCCTATGGTCACCTTCAACCAGCTCTGTGTTGTTCCCAATCACTGCCAAGCACTCTGAGACACTATCCTTTGCGAGGGGAGCTAAATAAATGCAAGGTGTTTTTGCTGTTATTGACCTGAACCTGAACCCCCTCTGACTTCAGCATAATGGTTTGGACTATGGTCAAATCCCAAACAGTTTGATACCAATTCCAAATTAGTTGCCGCTTGGTTGCCACTTAATTTTACTTTCTTGATCCCTGAGCCACTTGCTGCTTCACAACTAAACAAAGTTGACATCCTATCTTTTACCTGCAATTTCAAACATCAATGGCCACAGAGATCGCTTTTTGCCAAAACTTAGAGGGGAAAAAATAATGTTTAATGAAATGTTGTATTTGTATGGGGTAAGAAAAAGAAAAACATGTGATCTCTCATCCACAACTATTTGTGGGATACTGCTGTATACAATTAGCTGCCACGTTTCTCCCACAAAATTTACAGTTAATTCACTTTACAGTATATTCTTTTAAGCACTTTGAGACATTTCAACATTGGTATCAAATGCAAGAACTATTATTATATGCCATAATATCAGGAAATGTATTAAATTGGAAAATAATAGGGGCAGCTGCTAAGTACAATATCCTACTCATAAAACGCTCCTTGTGTGTGGTTGTAAAGTGTACAACTACTGGACCATGAGGAAAGGTGCATGACCGAAAATAATCAAGTAAAAATAACCAATATTGATTATTGATCACATGTTCTTTTATTTCACATTTTTAAGGTTCTGTTGTTTTAAGTTCAACGCATTCCAGCTTGATTCCATAAATTGCATTGGACCCCTGTAGGAGCAGTTGTGATCTGTTTATTAATAAACTTAAAAAAAAACTGTAAATGTTTCCGTTACCAAAATATCCTCAGAAGGATATCCTGTTTCATTAAAATAACTTGACTGCTAATGATACATAGATTTTTTGGAAGAATGCCCAAAGGATTCCAATGAGTATAAAAACAGGCCAAAGGAAATTGTCTTGACAACAATATTTTATGTAGAAAACAAAAAATCCACTGTGCATATTTGGTTTCCGCATAAATTGTTGTTAGATATGAACAGTGGATGGGCCACAAGTAGATAATTTTGTCACCTGTACTTATGGGTACAATAAAAAGACAAAGCTTGAATGTTTCCTCAGGGCTGTTGTCACCAATGGAAGTCCTCAAGATAATAGTGCTGTAACAGTTATGCAGTGTAGGAAAACATTGATTATTTTTACTTGGTTATTTTCGGTAATTTACCTTTCCTTTCTTTTTCCTTCTTACTCAGGAAAGTAGTAACAGTTACTCCTGAGATTACTATTCCTTGGTCTACTGTTACCATGCTCTCTCCTCATCCACAATTGCCAACCTGCTCTGGGCAAAACCATTTGAAAGAGACAGGTGTCGTGGCTGGTGGGGGAGGCCTTTCAATGAGTGGAATATCCAAAATGATGTTAATTATATCCCCAGTGCTAACAATCACATAATCGTTATACTTCTACCAGGAGGGGATACCTGTCATCCCTTCCTGGTAGATGTGTCATCCTCATAGATGTAGAAGTTGACTCTGTGTCTGCAGATGACATGATGGTGATTGGTTAAGTAGGACTCGAACCAGGAGGGTGCGGTGCCACTAAGGTGGGTGAGGGAGGAGTGACATCAAGTCCTGGATGAGAGCTAATGTTCTACACCAAGTCAGTGAGAAACGTAGGTATCTTGTTCAGTCCTTAACTGTCTTTCCTCGCCCAGATCCAAGCCATGACTATGCCTTCCTTCACCCCCACAACATTGCCTGACTCTGCCACTATCTAATTTCTCAGGCCGCTGAAACTCTCATTCATGCCTTCATCACGTCCAGGCTCGACTACGCCAACACCCTGCTTGTTGGCCTTCCCAACTCCTCCCTCCATAGGCTGCAGATCATTCAGAACTCCTTTCCTGCTCCAAGCTCCGTGACCACATCTCCCCATTTTCACCCAACTCCATTGGCTCCCCATCATTCAGAGGAATTCATTCAATTCAAACTGATCCTCACCTTTAAAGCCTTCCATGGTCTTGCCCCACCCTACCTTTGCGACCTCCTAACCTCCTACCAACCTGCCCGCTCCCTCCGTTCAGCGGGCTCCAGCCTGTTCCATGTCTCCCGGACCAGGGGATGGAGGGAGCCCTTGTCACAGTGAGAGGAGATATCACTTGTGACTTTGACAAGCACTGTCTAGGTGCTGTGCACAGGGTGGAAACTGAATTGGAGGGGCACAAATAGGGAGTGGAGAGAGAGTGTGAACAAATTGGTTGGCAACAAACCATTCCAAAGTATTAGAAACGAAGAGCAAGTTTGAAGTCTGAAAAGTGCTCTTTGCATCTCTATATTTAGCCATTTAATAAGTATGAAATATTAATCTAACTAAGGGAGAAAATGTCAAAGTTGTTCAATCTGTCTCATTGTCACAGCAGTTGGGAGTGCAGCCTGCGCAGAAAGATTTGTCTTTCATTAGTCACCAGAGGGAGCAATATTTCAGCAAATAAATTAACTGCCTTTCACATAAAACTCCCAATTTGCTTGCTCTGCTTTGAGGTCAGGGGAGAAATCCCACCTGTGTCCAGGTGCACTATATTCTTAGTATTTCAGAATGTGCACAAATTGACGGGTTCTTAAATTGAGTCTTTGTTTTGAAGCCAGTTTTCTGTATTTTGGAAAAGAACATGCAGAAACTCAACTTCAAAATTAAGACCGTTTTTAAGAAATTTACAAATTGCATGCTAGTGAGCTTAGACCAGGAGCAATAATTTCACAAATATGGCAATATAAACTCCGACCGTTACCTCATGCGCATGATTAAAATAGGGAGACGCAGAGGAAAGTTTAAATCTGTAATACGTCAGTACAAAATGGGAGGCACTTTATTCTCCGTCCCTTACCTCAATGAAAGTTTTATGAGATAGCCTGGATCAGCACCAATAACACAGTTGCCACTCGAGTCAGAAGGTTGTGGGTTTAAGCCCTACGTCAGGATATGGAACCATACAGCCTAAGATCAAGCTGATACTCCAAGGCAATGCAGGGTGTGTGTTGTATTATCGGAGATGCTGTCCTTTGAATGAGACATTAAAACTAAGTCCCGTCAGCCTCTTCGGGTAGATATATAGATCCCATGGCACTATTCAAAAAGACAAGGGAGTTTCTCCCAGTGTCCTGGTAGACAAATCACCCGAATAAAAAAGTTGGTCACTCACTCTACGGCTGTTCATGGGACACTGCTGTGTGCAAATTGGTTGCTATGTTTTGCCCACAAAATTCAAAAGAAATCAATTTTACAGTACATCCTGTGATACACTTTGAAACGTCTCAACAATGTGATAAGGTAGAATAGCAAATGCAAGGGTTATTATTTTTGAATTGTTATTATTAATAAGCATATATAAATCTCTTTGGATACGGCTGAAAAGTTAATTTCAACAGAGTTGTAAATGTGATATTTGGAAATTGCATTCAAGTCTTTCTTTATGACTTTCTTGCAGTGTGCAAATGTCAGACTGTGAAATTCCATGCCTAAATTCACAAAGTGCCAAATTATAAATTGGGATAATCCAGGAAAGTCTGGTATGAAAGATTCCAATGGAACATCGTTGGATTACTGCTTCCAGGCTTTGTTTCACAATTTGATCACTTTTAGTTCACTAATTGTCATTTCTCGTGTTCGCAAACCCAAATTCCAATTCCTGACTCAATTCCAATTTGAGAATATCTCACTTTAGACCTCAATACGTACATATATTTTACCACCGTACATCGAAACTAATTCCAGTGATCCCAATTTCCTGTTTTAAGAATGTATTTTTCATTTAGAAAAAAGTGGTGAATCAACAATTTGAGGATGTAAAAGTGAGTACGTGCAGCCGCTAATGTGTATATAACTCAAAGCAAGCCCAAAGCTAGGCAAGGTGTCATTTCTGTCATGCATATTTCTTCCTGTCAAACCACCATCTTCTAAAATTCTATATTCATAAAATACAAAGTTGAATATGTAAGGTCTGATTTATGTTCGAGGGCAGTAGCTGAGAGGTATGTAACAAGTCAAACTTTAATCATAAAACCTTGCTGCGAAAACAACTTCATTTCATTTACGTTGCAAACAACAGCTGCACAGGAACAGGAAGTCAGCCATCTTTTGTCAATACAAGGCACTAGTATGGACGCAGATGACACATTGGAGCTGCTCGGTGGAGAGGAAAACACAACAGGGAGAAAACAAATAATGCGGTGAAACAATTGTGTGAAAAAAAACATGGAACTGAGTTACACTTGAATATTCCTGAACATCTGGCTTTCCCAGGCTCCAAGGTTACATTTTGTTGAATGAACCTCTCTATGAAAGATTAGTCTATCAAAGTGATGTATAAATAGATTCAGTGCGAAGGATGAATGGGAGCAGGTGTTTAAGCTCATTTGTTTACTTTTTCTTTACTTTTCCTTATCATTTATCGTCAGGTGCAAAACATTCCGGGTAATGTCTGACACACTCACAAGAAAGCAGCGCAATGTGTTTCACAAGTTGATTTTACCGGTGTTACAGACAAAGCAATAAGGCTGATTTAGTTCTTCATGCCCATTACACAGTAAAGAAGGATGCAGAGCTGCTGATTTCCCAACAATTTTCTTTGACTGTCATATTACAGTAGTTATCAATAGCAACAACAATTTGTATTTATACACTGCTCTTCAAGTGGATTGACTTCACAAAGATGGGGTCAGGTGCTGAACAAGTAGCAGGAAGTTGGTCGGAAAGGGAAGTGACTATGGAAGCATTCAAAGCGTGTTTAGGCAGGATTTAAAGACAGTCAGAGAGGTGGCATAGTAGCTAAATTTATTGCAATGTTTACACACTACTTAGTCCTTTTTAAAATTCTGAGTTACATGGGCAAAGGAAATAAAGTATGATTCTATGAAATGTTTCTCAGGATTTAAATGACAATAAACGGCTTTAAAAGGTGACCCACCCATTGGTTTGTAAGATGGAACATATGGAAATATCCAAACAATCATCATATATGTTGTGTTCACCTTTCACTCGTCATCTCAGAGAGTACTGCAAGCTCAATCATTACAATTGTGGTATGCGTTGATTAAAATGACTTCATTGGGCTACCTGAAATATGAAATAATAAGAATTGGCTTTGGTCACTTTCTGTCCACCTTGCTCAGGTGGTGGCACTTTTACCTCTGAGTTAGAAAGCAGTGGGTTCAAGCCATATGTCTGGAAATTGAGTCATAGTCTAGGATATCATCTCAATGCAATGGTGTGGGTGTACCTCATTGTTGAAGATGCCAAAATACAGTCAATTTACTTTACAGTATATTCTGTGAAGCGCTTTGAGATGTCTTGAAGAAGTGATAAGGCACTATATCAAATGCAAGGATTATTATTATTATTATTATTACTATTATAACCTTCACATGAAACATTAAACCAAGATGTTGTCTGTGTGTTCAGTTGGGCACAAATGATCCCATTGCATTATCTGAAAAGTGAATGGAGTTTCCCTTATGTGCTGGCCAACAATCCGCCAAATAAAATTAATTATTCAATCAGATATTACTGTATGCAAATTGGTTGCAAAGTTCTCCTCCAAAACACACAGCACACTGGTGTAAAATCATCTGAGGCAGAATCAGATATCCTCCAGATCTGAAACGTAATATATGAAACATACTACATCAAGTGCAAGGATTATAATTATTACTTTATCAGCAATCCCAGTGCAATTTGCTATAAAACTGAAGTAATCAGCCAGTATTTTCTGGAGGGTTTCCAAACCTATTACTGTATATAATTATTGTTCGAAATATTATAGTCCTTCTAACTTTGAAAAAAGAGTGTAGAACAAAAGACTCCAAAGTTTCGTTGAATTTGTTTTACAGCCATTGTGATATTAACATTCTTTCCAATGGTTTTGAAACCAGTGTGACGAATCAAGTCCATGTTATTTCTCTGAGTTGTTTCACAATTCTGATGATTTATGTTTTATCAATATCACAATGTTAACTTTTCATGCATGGCAGGTAGTTATATAGGGGAGCCTTATCACAGTGCAGTCAGCAGGGTCCAATGTCTCACTGACTAGATCCAGACAAAATGTTAAAAATTGTTTTTGTGTGAATGCGCAGGAAATGGCACTAAGATCACTACGTGTATCATGCACAGGATGATTCTCTGATATAATATCTTTCACATACACCCACATTCTAGCAAACTTGGCTCTAGTTATGACTAGAATAGTATAAAAGATTTGATGACAATAAAAGATTACCACAATTTGGGGACTTTTCACTATCTTTGCTCGCAAAAGCTCATGCAAATGGAATTCTTAATCCCTGGTGACTGTGGAAACAGTACATTTTGCTTTTCAACCCTACCTGAATGTGTGCTAGAGAGTTTATTAATTATACAAAATCAATTATTCTGTGGTGTGAATGTGACCTGGCCACCTGTTTGTGGGACACTGCTACAACAACAACAACAACAATTTACATTTATATAGCGCCTTTCATGTCGGGAGGACGTCCCAAGGCGCTAAACAAGAGGCGTGTGACCCGAGCTGGGAGGGGAGTGTTTGGGAAGGGGTGAAACACGAAGGGGAGGTAAAAGAGTTCGGGGTGGAACAAAAGGCACGATCGAAGAGGAAAGTCTTCAAATCGGCCTTGAAAGAGGAAAGGGAAGAGGTGAAACGGAGGGATTGAGGGATGGCATTCCATAAGGTGGGAGCGGAGAAACTGAAGGCCCGGCCTCCGATGGTGGGGCGGTTCGGGCGGGGGGCTTGGAGCAGGCCAAGTCCTGTTGAACGGAGGGTCCGGGTGGGCATGTAGGGGGAGAGTAGATCGGCTAGGTAGGATGGGGCAAGGCCGTGCAAGGCCTTGTAGGTGAGGACGAGGATCTTAAATTCGATCCTCTGGAGGATGGGGAGCCAGTGGAGACGGGCGAGGGTGGGGGTTATGTGGTCACGGAGGCGGGTGCGGGATAGTACACGGGCTTCAGAGTTTTGGATGGTCTGCAGCCTATGAATGGAGGAACTGGGGAGGCCGACTAGGAGAGAATTTCCGTAATCCAGCCGTGAGGTGATGTACGCGTGCATGCTGTGCGCAATTGACTGCCACGTTTCGCCCACAAAATATACAGTCAAATCACTTTATAGTATATTCGGTGAAGCACTTTGAGACATCTAGAAACTGCTATATCAAATGCAAGGATTATTAATAATAGTAGTAGTATTATGTGCCACCTTGCTGAACTCGCTCTGAATAGAGGATTGCTAAAATAATGATTTATTCACAAGCAAGAGGACAACAACAACAACAACAACTTCGATTTATATAGCGCCCTCCACGCCGGACAGCGTCTCAGAGCGCTTCGATACCTGGCGGGTTCGATACCTGGCGGGACGAAACCTTAGGCAAGTTTCCGTACTCCATATGTCTCTGTATACTTAGCAGTACGTAAGAACCTGATTGTTAGTCGATTGACGGATTGCTTTCCAGGGTTAACAATCCCTTTAAAGAAATTGGGAATCAGTCAATCAATTATTATTTGTGGGACACATATGTGCTCAATTGGTGCACCATTTTGTCCATATACAGTGAATTTACTTTAAAGTATATTCTGTGAAGAACTTTAAAAAAGTCTCAGTGATGTGACAAGGTACTGTATCAAATGTTAGGAATGTTGTTATTATTATTATTATTTCACTTTGTCATTACAGAGGGATCAATTTATTTTCACCCACAAAATACAATTTAGAAGCACTTTGAGACATCTCAACGTTGAAAGGATTCACTATATCAAATGCAACGATTATTATGACGAAAATCCCTTTGGCTATTAAATCCATTACTTTTACAAACCTATTGTGAACTGCAATCCACCCACTGATTCTTCCAGGAATTAAAATATCTTGAGTAATATCTCCCAGGGCTCTATCCTTGGCCCCCTACTTTTCAACTTATACATGCCCCCACTTGGTGACATCATCCGCAGGCATGGGGTTAACTTCCACATGTATGCGAATGACACCCAACTCTATCTCTCTGCCTCTACCCTCAACTCCAGGACTAACACTGTCTTGACAGACTGTCTGTCAGACATCAAGTCCTGGATGAGAACTAACTTTCTACAGTTGAACGTCAACAAAACCGAGGCCCTACTGATTGGCTTGCGCCAGCACCTCCTTGCATCAGGTGTTGGCTGCATCGTCCTCCATGGTTGCTCACTCAACCTCACCAAGCCAGTCAGGAACCTAGGTGTCTTGTTCGACCCTCAACTGTCTTTCCTCATATCAAAGCAATGACTCGCTCTGCCTTTCCCCACCTCCGCAACATTTCCCGACTCCATCATTACCCCACCCCAAAAGCCGCTGAAACCCTCATCTACGCCTTCATTACATCCTGGCTTGATTATGCAAATGCCTTGCTGGTCGGCTCCCCAATTCCTCCCTCCACAGGCTGCAGTTAATCCAAAACTCTGTAGCCCGTGCCCTCTATCGTTCCAAACTTTGTGACCCCATCTCTCCCATTCTTGCCCAACTCCACTGGCTCCCCATCACCCAGAGGATCCAAATCAAAATCCTGGGCCTCACATATAAAACCCTCCACAACTCGCTACACACTACACCCATGACCTCCTATCCCCTTACCAACCTGTCAGCCCCTCCGCTCAGCAACCTCTGGCCTGCTCCATGACCCCCAACCCATCCATCCAATCATTGGTGGGCGAGCCTTCAGTCACTCTGCCCCCAACCTCTGAAACTCCATCCCAAAGTCCCTCCGCCTCGCACCCTCCCTCACCTCCTTCAAGTCTCGCCTTAAAACTCTCCTCTTCGATGGTCCCATCAGCGACTCCCCATTCCCCCCCCCTCCCCCAACCCGTCCTTAGCTCGGGTGTGAAGCAGTAACCTGCCCAGCACCTTGGGACATCCTCCAGACGTGAAAGGCGCCATACAAATGTAATTTTGTGGTTGTTGTTGTAATGGAAGTATAATTCTTATGTCCTGAAAATTCCCAGCCGCCATACATACAATTCTGTGAAAAGTTCTGACTTTGCCCCCTCTGTGCCCCCTCTCATCCCCTACCAAAATGGCAAAATTGGTCAGCAGAGGCACCTTCAGATAGATTTTAGAACATCTTGGCATCAGGCAATGACTTGCACTAAGTACATTGCCAGTCCAATTGACTTTGTAACAGTGAAGTTTGGTTGTATTCAGACCTTGGAATTCCCAGCAGGAGGATATGCAAAACCAGACAAACATCTAGTTACACTTCTTAAGACGTAGTTCAAGCCCCGGCTGATTCTTTTCTCTTGCACTGCAGGAAGGATCAAATCATTCCCACTATTTGAAGTGGAAGTCACGATAACAATGTTGCATTGTGGAATCATACACATCTGTGGGGATACAGGAAATGGTTCAATGGGATCGAGGACTGAAATTGCCTGTATTTAATGTACAGGAATTCAAAAAAAGGGGCTGTAATATTCAAGTCTATTATATTAACAGAAAGTTTCCCCAAATGTATATTGATCTGGGCTTTATCTCCACTCTCCATACTCTATTACTTACAATGGTACCTAGACGATTGAGAAATAGTTTTCAAATTACACCTCTATGTTCAGATCTATGATGGAAGCCAGAGCTGCTGTAGTTGCAGAGGTCAGTCAATCAGCCACAGAAGCATTGCTCACATGGGCAATTCACAGTCAGAGTGAGAGACATACAATTGACAAGGATCTGAGAAGAAAGGTTTCCCAAGTCAGGTTACAATACTCAGTACCAGACCACCAGTTAGGTGATATGTTTATTTCAGCCTCATTCAAAGGAATGCTTCTGCTTTCTTATTTTTGGTTGTGTGATTGGGATTTTTATAGTTTGGACTCATCTCCTTCATTCTTGTAAATGTTGTGTCCTAGTAAATAGTAACTGGTGTGCTACTAAGCTTGAAAGATCAGAAGGATGCAGACTCTAATCCGAATGGACTCTAATCAGTCTGTGCAGTTAATTGGCTTCATCTGGAACAGCAGGTGGGGTATTCCAAGTTTCACACTTTGATTAGAAAGGGAAAATGTACCCACATTTTCCGTTCTTAATCCCTGTATGAGTGTGTATAGAAGGTGAGTGAGAAATGGATTTTATTTAACTGCAATGTGCTGTCACACTTACTGTCAACACTCACTGTTAAGGTCCAAGCTTTAATAATAATCATTCTTGCTTCTGATATAGCACTTTTCACATCTTCTGGACGTCACAAAAAATAATAGTGGTCGCTTGGGCAAGGTAACATGAGGGTGTCAGCATATATGGAACCCAAACCTTAGAAAAAAGATTCAAATTCTTTCCGAAGTAGGAAATGGAACCAAATTAGGGAGAAATATTGATGAGGAATAAAAATTGATTCATGTACATCGGTAATGACTCATCACAAGTTAACAGCACATTGAAATGCTGATGTTAAAAACAGTGGGAAATAATAATCCTTGCATTTGATACTGCAGCTTCTCCTGACGTTCGGATTTCTCAAGTTGCTTCATAAGAATTTCACTGTGAAATGTAGGGACTATGTATTTTGTAGACAAATTCAGCAGCCAATTTCCCCAAAGCAATGAAAAAACACAAAGAGCCATAAAGTGAAGGACAGCACCTCGAACAATGCACACTGAAATAAAGTGTCAGCAGTGAAATAAATTAGTTCAACATACCGACGTGGGGTTTAAAACCCACAAGCTTCTGATTCAGAGGCAAGAGTCGTACAAGCAGAGCCAGGATGACACAGATTGTGTAATGGCACAATACACATCAAAGGAACTATAAAAATGAAAAAGTTGAAAGTTGGGAAAGAAAAATATTGTATTCAAATAAATGGTGGAGATTTTGAATGGTTGCCAAATGGTTTGCTTATGTAGTCAGAAAACCCGCTCTCACTCAAGCCATGTATTTTTACTCATTGGATGGAAAGGAAACATTATTGGGTGAGTGGTTGTTGACTAAGGACCATGTATCCTGTTTGCTGGCAGTGTACAGTGGCCAGTCAAGGGTCCCCCTTATCTGTTTGTTCTGGTTCTTTCCTTAATTGTTTAAAATGATTGGCTTGCATGCCTGGAGCCTATGGTTGTATTGATATCTTTCAAATGAGACTTTAAACCAAAGTCACCACTTTAAACAATCTGCCAGATCAGGTAGAGGTTAATGAAATCCTGGTACTATTTGAAAAGGAAAAGGGTTTTACTTTCATTTCATGTCTGTTCATGGAACATTCTTATGCACAAGTGGGCTGCCACATTTGCCTACAAATATACAGCCCCTACACTTTACATTATATCCTGTAAATCATTTGAGACATCCTCTTGACGTGAAAGGTGTTCTACCAGATGCGAAGTTCATTATTATAATGTAAGAAAGCATCAATGATTCTCCACTTTGCCATTCCCCAACATCAAAAGGGGCAGTTTGGAGTCTGCCGAGAGGAGTTCATATGTTAAACGATTACATCCATAATATAAAGGCATTTGGGCGGGAGGCTCCACCTGGGTTTATTTATGAGGCATTTTAAAACATTTAGAATTTGGTGAATTGTTGAATTCAGTCTTGATTTTGAAGTTGTTTTTCCTTAGTTTCTTAAAAGAACATGAAGAAAACAACATCTTCAAAATTAAAGCTGCATTTAGGAATTTGGATGCTTTAAATTATTGATGCTTTAAAGTCCTATGCAAATGGCATAAATCTAAACCAAGTGGAATTTCTCCCCGATTGTTCTTGAGTGACGATAGATTTCCAAACCAGCAGAAATTCACTTCCCTTGTATAAAATTGTGCCTCAAATCTTTCAACGGCAGCTGAGAAAAGTGTTTACTTATAGAACAACTAACTTAATGTTTTTAGAGGAAATTATTATGCACAATTAGATATTGGTTAGTCAGCCATTCTGTAGCTAAGTAAATGGCATTCAATACTTCTAACACAGCAAATAACACAGCTTTGACTAGCAGCTTACATGTTAAGGAATTTAATTGAGAAAAATATTACAAGAACAGTGCTACATTTTGTTATAAGAATCAAGAGTTGATTGGTTTGCAGCACAGAAAGCCCACAGATTTGTCAGGGCACATTGCTGGGCAAAGGCAGAAAGAGGGGATAGCATTTAATCCACCTAAATGTGAGTAGTTCAAACTAAGCAGGTAAAACTGAACGTGGCTCTTCAAGGTCATCCGTGAGGTAATTCAGAATAACAGCAGCAAAGCACCCATGGTTACAGGTACTGCACTACAAACTTTTCAAATTCCCTTCATTTACCCCTCCATCTTTAAAGAGCATGGCGAGACATTGTTCTAATTGAAGGACACTATATAAATGCATGCTGTTGTTCAGAGAAAACAAAACTTGCTTTAATGTCCAATGGGGACCACAGTTTCATGTCTCATCCAAGGACTGCACTTCCAACAACACAGTGTGTTCCTATGCTGCTTTGGAATGAGTTCCAAGTTCTGGTTACCCCAGGCGACACCTTCTCCCTGACTGAGACCACATCTCCCGGCTATACCTTCCACCACCCCATGGCCTAACCACCATGGCCATGGTGTGGTGCTCATCTCCCGGTCCACCGTTGGCCTTTCCCCGTATTCCTCCGGAACCTTCCCTTCCTTCGAACACCTCACTCTCTACCACTTCCCCAGTCTCTCCCTCAAAATCCTCCTAACCTACTGTCACCCCAAGCCCTCCCCCACTTTCCTTTCTGACATCTCCACTCTCCTGTCTTCTCTCCCCTCTGCTTTGAACCCCTCCTCATCCTAGGCGACTTCAACATCCACTTCACCCCTTCCTGCTTTACTTGCAGCAACCTCTCCTCCCTCCTTAATCTCTCCCTCCATATCCACTCTGCTACCCACATCTATGGCTTCCAGCTCAACCTGGTGAACACCCGGGGCATCACCACCCTAGACATCACCATCACTGACAACGCCATTTCGGACCACCATTTAATTTCCCTGAATACCTCCATACCACTTCCCTCTGCTCAATTCTCCAAAATTACCTACCACCCGTGGAAAACTATCTCTCCCCACTCCCTCTCTGCTGCCCTCGAGTCGTCCGACCTCCTTCCCCTCTGACCCTCTCTTACAAGAACAACAACAACAATTTCTATTTATATAGCGCCCTCCACGCCGGACGGCATCTCAGAGCGCTTAATAGGTTTTAACAACCCTACTCTCCTCTCTATCCTTGCTCCATAGTTCCCGCTCCTCCATCCTTGACTCCCTCAACCTCCTCACCTCTTGAGCTGCGTCTGATTCCCATAAATCCCCCTGGTACACCAGCCACCTCCTAAAGGTGCATGTGCGAGCTGCCGGACAAGCCTGGACCCAATCAAACTTAACGGTCCACCGGCAAATTTGGCTAGACCTTACCAAGGCCTACCGCTCCACCCTAGCCTCCACCAAGTCCTACTATTACTCCAAATTAATCTTGGAAACTAAGGAAAACCCCAGGCTCATTTGTTTGATCACCAACCGCCTCCTCAGCCCACCCCACCATGTCTCACCCATCCTATCCCCCAACACAAACTGCAAATTGATGCTGGACTTCCTTCAATCAAAACTCGAGGAGCTTCATTCAGCCACCTCTACCCCATTCTCCACAACCTTCTCACTACCTCTCCCCCAGGATCCATCTCCCTCTCACTCCCCACTACATACGTTTGACGCTATCTCTCCCACCTCTCTGCTTTCCTCCGTAAAAAGAAACCCACCACCTGCTCCCTTGACCCCATCTCCATCTCTCTCCTCATGTCCCAGCTCCATCTTCTATCCCCACTCCTAACTGATGCCATCAACCTCTCCCTTTCCACCGGCACCGTGCCCACTCCTCTAAAAACTGCTGTCATCACCCCCATTTTAAAAAAACCTTCTCTCGACCCATCCCTACTCTCTAACTATCGGCCCATCTCCAATCTCCCATTCCACTCCAAGGCCCTGGAATGAGTCGTTGCTTTCCAGCTTTGCTCCCGCCACTCCCTCCTCGAACTGCTTCAATCTGGCTTCTGTGCTGCTCACAGCCCTGGTCAAAGTCTCTAATGACATTCTTAACCTGTGACCAGGGCTCTCTATGTCTCCTTGTCCTCCTCGACCTCACCACCGCCTTTGACACTGTTGACCATTCCAACATCCTACACCGCCTCTCCTCCCTACTCAATCTCTGCGGACCTGCCCTTGCCTGGTTCGACTCCTACTTCTCTCATCACCTACAATTTGTCGCCACCAACAGTTTCTCTTCCGGCCCCCGCGCTGTCACCTGTGGTGACAGCGCGGGGGCCGGGGGTTCTGGCCTTGGACCCTTACTTTTCACGTCTACATGCTCCCACTTGGTGACATCATTCCCAGACATGGGGTTAACTTCCACATGTATGTGGATGACACCCAACTCTATCTCTCTGCCTCTACCCTCGACTCCAGGACGACCACTGTCCTGATAGACTGTCTGTCAGACATCAAGTCCTGGATGAGAGCTAACTTTCTACAGTTGAATGTCAACAAAACGGAGGCACTACTGATTGGCTTGTGCCAGCGCCTTCTTGCATCAGACGTTGGCAGCATCAACCTCCATGGTTGCTCACTCGACCTCACCAAGCCAATCAGTAACCTAGGTGTCTTGTTCGACCCTCAACTGTCTTTCCTCCCCCACATTCAAGCAATGACTCGCTCCACCTTTCCGCACCTCCGCAACATTTCCTGACTCCACCACTACCTCACCCCCAAAGCCGCTGAAACCCTCATCCACACCTTCATTACATCCCAGCTCAATTATGCAAATGCTCTGCTGGTCGGCCTTCCCAATTCCTCCCTCCACAGCCTGCAGATAATCCAGAACTATGCATGCCGTGTCCTTTACCATTCCAAACTTTGTGAGCCCATCTCCCCCATCCTTTCCTAACTCCATTGGCTCCCATCATTCAGAGTACCCAATTCAAGATCCTGGTTCTCACATTTAAAGCCCTCCACAACCTCGTCCCACCCTACATCTGTGATCCCCGATCCCTTTACCAACCTGCCCACCTCCTCCGCTCAGCATGCTCTGACCTTTTCCACGTCTCCCAATCCACCCGCCCCACCATTGGTGGGCGAGCCTTCAGCTATTCTGCCCCCAATCTCTGGAACTCCATCCTGCAGTCCCCACTCACCCTCTCCCTGGCCGCCTTCAAGTCTCACCTCAAGACTCTCCTCTTCGATGGACCCATCGGCAACTCCTAATACCTACTTCCCTCCTCCCCACCCTGTCCTCAGCTCGGGTCTGAAGCAGTAACTGTCCAGCGGCTATATATGAAAGGCACTCTTCCTGACATGAAAGGCACTATACAAATGTAATTTTGTTGTTGTTGTTGATATGGGACTTCAACCCGTAGCCTTCTGACTAAGGACCAGTACTGCCAACTGAGTCAGGCTAACACCTCCAGTGAGTTAATGTATCAGGTTGGAATGAATATGACAAGTGAATATAACAATACTAAGGCTATCTTACTATTTGAGTAATCTGTAATATTGGTATTTTCTGCATCACAGTTGTAGGAGCAGAAAAAGTATGCTCAAATTGTATTGGCAGTTTTTATGCACAAACATGACAGCCATTTTTCCAACAGTGAGGTCTCAGTGAATAACCAATTTATTAAGAGTATTATTGGCCAATGAGGAAATAACATCTTTGCATGTCTTTGTTTCCTGTTTTGCTAATTATCAGAGAGCACCTGAGATCACACCCATCCTGTTGACATTCAACCACTGTGCAGTGTCATTTGCTCTTGCAACAATTCTGCACACATATACAAATGTTTTATTTTCTCCTGTGGGTCCAAGAATAGATGGTATGTGCACATCTTTATGTCCAACCATGATAAATGAAATTCAAATCATGTATTAATTATGTTAATTCACACGAAAATATAATACAATTGCACACAGATGTATGGTGAAATAATGAATAGAATTGGAAAGGGGATATGATTCAAAAAACTATGAATACTAGTTTATTTCTTGGTTGTTTGTGGGACATTGCTGTTTGCAAGTTGGCTGTCATAGTTGCCTACAAAATATAGTACATAGATACTACACTTCACATCCATTGAAGTGCTTTGAGACTTCCTCTTGATGTGAAAGGTGCTATGTCAAAAACAAGAAGCTATGAAAAAGTATATTTCTAATACTGATATGGTAATGTTAACTATAGTAAATTGTTTTTCAGCTACATCACATAAAATGTTCTACTGTACACTAAGTAACTGAAACAACAACAACAAAATTACATTTATAGAGCGCCTTTCACGTCGGATCGTCCCAATGCGCTGAACAATTAGATCGGGACTTGAGCTGTGGGGGAAGGGTCGGGTAGGGGCAGGGGGAAGGAGAGTAGTGAAGGGGTGGGGGGAGTTAGGAGGGCAGCAGAAGGCACGATTGAAGAGGAAGGTCTTGAGACTGGCCTTGAAGGAGGAAAAAGAGGAAGCGAGGCAAAGGGATTGTGGGATGGAGTTCCAGAGTATGGAGGCACAGAGGCTGAAAGCCCGGCCACCGATGGTAGGGCAGTTCGGGCGGGGGACACGGAGCAGGCCACAGCCCGCTGAACAGAGGGGACGAGCAGGTTGATAGGGAGACAACAACAGGTCAGAGAGATAGGCGGGGGCAAGGTCATGAATGGCCTTGAAGCTGAAGACGAGGATATTGAATTCGATCCTCTGGGGGATGGGGAGCCAGTGGAGATGGGCGAGGGTGGGAGTGATGTGGTCACGGAGCCTAGTGCGGGAGAGTACACAAGCTGCAGTGTTGCAGAGAAAAGAACGGCTGCAATTTATAATCCCACAATATGTCAAAACATCTCAAATTGCTTTTCAGTAATTGCTGTCACATCCATTGACTATTTTATAAACAAATATGACAGCCATTTTGTGCGCAGCAATCTCTCACATAGCCATGAGATTAATTATCAATGTATCTAAGGAATTATTGGCTCAGACACAAGGAAAACCTATTTTCTCTTTTGAAACAGCATCATAGGATTTTTAAAGTCCATGTGAACAGGCAGACAGAACGATGGATTAATATCGCATCTGAAGGATGGCATCATAAACTGATGTCACAGGGTATCAACAATAATAATAATCTTTGCATTTCATGTCTTCTAGATGTCTCAAAGCGCTTCACAGAATATATTGTAAAGTGAATTGACTGTATATATGTGGGCAAAAGGGCACAAAGTGGATACAAATTCAAAATTGGTTAAAGGAAAAGCAGAAGGTTATTGTTAATGGGGGTTGGTATTAAGCAGAGTCCCTCGGGCATCTGTACTGGGACCTCTTCTGTTTCTTGTCTACATCTGGATCAGTAGTTAATTACCCTCTGCATAAAGTGTTCTTGAAATTGCTCTTTTTAATCATAAAGTCTTGTTCTACTGTCTAGGTGCATTCAAAACTATTGTCGTTGGTTGACTTTCTCAAACCCATTTAAAATGTTACGTACCTCAATAAGATCTCCTCTGAGATACTGTACTTCCTTTCAAGACTGAAGAGCTAATCATTGCACATAGTTCATTGCTTTAACCCTGTGGGGGTCACTCTCATTGCTCTCCTCTTCACTGACTCTTGAGTACTCTAGGCGAACCTGACCAGAGAGCTACAATAATAATTAAAAAAAAGTAATCCTTGCATTTTGATATCGCTTTTCACATCTTATCGACGTCTCAAAGTGCTCCTCAGAATATACTGTAAAGTGATTGACTGTATATTTGTGGGCAAAACAAATACGTAGCCAATTGCGCACAGCAGTGTCCCACAAACAGTCGTGGATTGAAATGATAAATTTTTACTATTGGGTTTTTTGGGAGGATAGATTATTATTAGGCGTGTGGAGTAAGGAAACTTGCCCAAGGTGTCGCCCTGATCTGCCTGAATTAGAACACAGGTCTCACGCTTGTAAGGCGAGTGCTCTAACCACTGAGCTACAGTAGCTCCGTAGCTATGTAGCTTCAGTATGAGTTTTGAGATCTGAACTCAACTGAATTGGCAATATATTGGTAGAAAACATTTTTGAGACAGAAATCGTCAAGCAGAAAATCGTTTAAAGAAGAAAGACAACATTTTGGGTGATATACAAATAATTGTCTGACTCATTCTATTTGGCATAGGTAGCATAACATTATATTTGCTTTCAAACAGAAACCATCAATGCTCATTTGCATGTACCTGTACTTTCAGCATATGCAAATCCCCAGATGAACAGAATACCCTCAGGAAAGCAGCTTGGTTTGTTTTACTGCATGATTTATCATACACCGAAGAGACACCCAAACAATATTTAGCACTGAATAAATAAAAGTGTAAGGGAATGGATTTCTAGGCAACTGCATTATGACACTACTGAAGTGGAAATTTGTATCCAAAGCAAAACTGGCCTGGAGTGAAAAATGTAGCAAACAAAGAATAAACACAGTATGGATTAAAATCAAAGTGAGAAAATGGCTTTGGTATTGTACAGTTTGGCTGATCGAATGAAAAACTTTTTTTTCCCCAATATGTGTGAATTAAAATGATTTATGCTGCTATGAAATGCAAATTATGTATATCAGTCACGCAGTACTCTTTCAGCAAAATAGACAGAAGCAGAAGTATATTTAGTCGCATATGGTTTGTCGGCCAGTAATTGTTATTTCTAGATTATCTAGTGTTTCATACACTGTTTATGGAATCTCCAGTAATCTACAGTGGAATAAAAAGACATCGTGGCAGTGGAAATCATGTAGATTAATTGTTCTTCGACAATAAAATTACAATTGTATAGTACCTTTCATGTCGCGAAGACATTCCAAAGCCCTTATATGCAAATCATGGAGTACTTAACACTTAAGGAAAATAATCACACAGCACAATTGTATTTCACTGAACTTCAAGATGTACAATAACACTTCAGGAGAGTGCCGCTCTTATGTACAGGAAGCAAAACTAGGCCAGAAAGTTGCAGGTTCAAATCATGTAATGAGTTAACTGATCTCGTCTGGGTTGCAATTAGGAATAATACTGTTGACTTCAATACCATTGAGTTGGAGAGGAGAAGATCATCCAGGTAACTACTCAAGTTCAGAGAGCCCTTGTTAAAATATATGCAAATATAGATGCCGGGTAAGGGCATGACGAGGCATGGTTATGATGCCTCCATGATGAAATAGTCCACCCACATGCCTAGGCCAATATTAATGATGATCACTTTCATGAAGTATCAGAAGTCGTACTCTAGTGGAAGGAAGGAAGAAATCAACTGGAGAAGAAACAGTGAGAATTTTCTCTTGGTTTTACTCTAATCATGTGATTGTACTTCATGATTTGCACTGAAGAACTGCAGGAATATGTTTTATGATATTGTCCAATCTGATACCCATCATTTCCCCCCCCAAAATGATGTTATAATACTTGCATTGATATAGCAATTTTCACTGTAAAGCGCATTGACTGTGTGTTTTTGTAGGTGAACACAACTGCCAGTTTGCAACAGCAGTGGTCCTATGAAGTAACTGACCATTTTTTTATCTGGTGGGTTCTTAACTAGGAAACCAGGAGAAACACCCTTCTCTTTTTGACTATTGCCATGGAATCTTCCTGAACCACAACAACTTGCATTTATATAGTGCCCCTCATCCCAGGTAGCAAGCCCATGTGGGGCCTGTATGGGCAGGGATCAACCCAATTTGTCTCATATGGGGCCCATATGGGCTTGCTACCAGGGATGCAGGTTAGTGTCCCTGGCCGATGGGACCTTAGTTTTACATCGCATCCAAGAATTCGAACAATGCAACACTCTCCCAGCACTGTCCTTGAGTGTCAGTCTAGATTATGATCTTAAATTTCCACTATGGGGCTTCAACCCACGACCTTCTAACTCAGATGCAAGAGTGCTACCAACTTAGCGAGGCTGACATTACTAAATAGCCTAATTCTATGCTGTAATTATTGTGATTTTATGTCCAACAAGTTCCACCTGTTTAAAAAAACACCAGGCTGGACTGTGTGTTCAGGAGTTAACACAATGCAGGTTTAAATGATGTTGGTGGAATAGATGGCATGAGGAACATGCCAAAGGCCAGAGCCAGTTGAGCAGAGGTAGCAGGTTGTGGGATGGAGGCTAAGCAAGTCAGAGAGGTAGGGAGGTGCAGGGCATGAATGGATTTGAAAATGAGTGCAAGGATCTTGAAATCGATCCGTTCGGTGAAAGAGAGCCAGTGGAGCCTGGTTAGAACTGGTGTGATGGGAGTACAGAGTTTAGTACGGGTGAGTATGCGGACAGCAGAGTTGTGGATCAGTTGGATCGTGTGCATGGTATCCAACTTCAATTCACCAACCTGAAAATAATAACAGGATCAAAATAATTTTCAGACAACTTAATCTGTTTCTTTTAAAATATTATAATAATTATCCTTGCATTTGATATAGCATCTTATCATGCCTTCGAGGCATCTCAAAGAGCTTCACAGAATAAAGTGAGCGACTGCGAATTTTGTAGGTGGAACATGGCAGCCAATTGCACACAACAGTGTCCCACAAACAGTTGTGAATTATGTATCTATCTCTAAAAAAAGGCACCTTGATAATAATTGATAATAATAATCCTTGCACTTGGTATAGTGCCTTTCCCATCCGGAGGATATCTCAAAGCGCGTCACAGGACATGCTGTAATGTGTGTGGTGATTGCGCATTTCTAGGTGAACGGTTAGTTGGTTTACACACAACAAAGTCTCACAACAGACATTGAAGTGAATGACTGTTTGTATTTTAGGGATCATTGATGTAAAACGTATGGATGAAGAATATTAGCAGAAACAAACTTTATCGGGTGCATCAATAGCGTCTGTGTGGACTTACCAGATCAATGAACAGCCATCCGTTGCTATTATTTGGATGTTTTTGTTCTTATAACTTCTGTCACTTTTTGACCTACTAGCTGGTGGTGTATGATAGGGATCAACATGCATTTTAAAAAAAAACAAGGCCACAGTTTCTGAGGAAATGGTGCAAAGGGTGGTATTATAAATTCAGTCGGTTGGTTTTACTTGGACATGATTAGTCACTGTTGGTAAGCTTTAGCAATTTCCTGCCAGCATTGGGAACAGATGTTCTTTTGCCAATATTAGTCCTCAGTTGACCCACTGACATTCCAAACAGATATTCCTTCCTGATAAAACGGTTGCAACTGAAAATGTTTAAACTATGCAAATGTACATGTTGCACATAATCTGAGATGGAACCAAAGAGATTTCAAAGCCAATTAACTAACTGCTTGCATAATGGGTTTCCAGTGCACCAGCATCCCAATCAAGTGGACTTGATAATATTTTAAAAATCCAATGCTATACATATAAAATCCTCACTTTCTTGCATCAAAATTACATCACTTTTGTTATTCCATCCATAATAATAATGATAATAATTAAATGAGAAAAAAAGGATTCATGTACATCAGCAATGGTTCATCACAAGTCAGTAAGTTTTGAAATTCTTTATTAAGAATAAATGGATAATAAAAATTTGGAAAAAATAATCCTTGCATTTGATATTGCACTTCATCACACTGTCAAGGCATTTGAAGGCACATCACATGATTTTTACTGGTGACTGTATACTTGTAGTCATATGAGGCAGCCAATTAGCATACAGCAAAATCTCACAAAGAGCAATGAAGTGAATTACACATTTTATTTGGGGGATTGTTGAAACCTAGAAAAACTCATTTTGCCTTTCCAATGGCACAATGAACATCCCCTTGGACCTCAGATGAACTGGCAATAAAAAAGTCAATTTTGCAAATTCTTTATACAGTACTACAGCCAATTTAATCAAGTATTAGAAATTCAAATAAAACAAAAAAAGGAGGGAAATAAAGCAACTGGAACATCAAGAGCAGAGATAATTATCAACTACAACAATAAATTACATTTGTATAGTGCCTTTCATGTCGGGAGGATGTCCCAGGGCACTGAAATCAAATCATACTCCACAAATTTTTCCCCAATGCCTGGTGGAGTCTTAAAAAATAATGTAATACTCACTTCCTCTGGGTGTTGACCAAAAGTCACCATTGGGGTACATATGCTGTGAGAAAGCACTAGTTCTGTCTAGCTTGTTGGTGTGAAATTGTGACTGATTCAAATAAATTAGTCAAGACAACTAACAGATTCTCATAAAAAGTTATATTAAAACTTATCTTGTAGGTAGGGTGATTCTCCATTAGTATCTACTTGAATGAGACAGCAGTGCTCACAGAGCTGGGTTGGGAGATTGCCAGTTGTAATTTATAGTCCAACTGTATTCACCTGTGCAGTCCAGGGGGCCACGTTGCCAGAAGTGAGTAGTATGACTCTGTGAAACTAAAATAATGTTCAAAATGCAATCAGAGGGTTCCAACACAGTCAACAATGTGAAATCCTTGAGCACAACTAAAACTGGTTCTTTTTCAACCTTTGTGAAAAAAAAAAAAAAATTACATTTGTATAGCGCATGTATAGTTCATGTTGGGAAGACATCCCAAGGCACTGGACAGTCAATGTTTCAGACCCGAGATGAGGTTGGGATCGGGGAGGGTGGAGGGAAAGGAGGGGATTTGGGGTGACTGATAGGACAGTTGAAGAGGAAGGTCTTGAGGCGGGACTTGAAGGAGGCTAGGGAGGGGCCGAGGTGGAGGGATTGTGGGATGGAATTCCAGAAGTTAGGAGCTGAAGGCATGCCTGACGATGGTGGGGAAGTGGGTCAGAGGACATGGGGCAGGCTGGAGCCCTGTGAGCGGAAGGAGCGGGCAGATTGGTAGGGGCTTAGGAAGTCGCAAAGGTCGGGTGGGGTGAGGCCACAGAGGTCCTTGAAGGTGAGGACCAGAATCTTGAATTGAATCCTCTGAATGATGGGGAGCCATATGCTGTGAGAATGGGGAAGATGGTGTCACAGAACTTGGAGCTGTAGAAGACATGGGGCGCAGAGTTCTGGATGATCTGCAGTCTATGAAGGGAGGAATTGGGAAAGCCGACAAGCAGGATGCTCACATTGTCAAGCCGGGATGTGCTGAATGCACGAATGAGAGTTTCCGCGGCTGTACAGTGAGGTAGTGGCAGAGTTGGGCAATATTTCAATGAAAAGAGGGTGGCTGGGACCTGCCTGCAGTTAACATGTCAAAAACTAGCTTCAAGGAGTAGTGAAATCTAGTAAAAATATCAATTTGTGGCCCACTTAGTTAAGTTTGAGAAAATAATAATAAGCCTTCCCTTTCATATACCATCATTATATCATTTTATATACCATTTGAGGAGGGCGTCTCAAAGCGCTTCACAGGATTCACAGTAGTCTGTAGTGATTGTGTATTTTACCATACAATCATAGGCACTTGCAGCCCAGAAGAAGGCCATTCAGCCTAACGTGTTGGCTAAATTGTAGGGGAACACGGCAGCAATACTGCACAAACAGCCATGACATAAATGACTATATTTGTTTAATTGAGGGATAGGTGCGAGAACATGATGAAAAACTCCTCTTTTTAATATTGCTATGGGATCCTGTAAATTAATCTGAATAAGCAGGTGGGCGCTTGGTTCAGCATTTCACCTGAGGACAATGCAGGCGTCTCAAGACGTGTGTCCATGTGAATTCAAAGTCTCAGTGTGGGGCTTGAACAGAAGCCTGGTTTGCAAACACAAACCATGACTTCTGTTCTCACGGTTGTTGATTTTGAAAAATATATTTTTACATATTTTACATGATGATTCATGTTAGTTGAGGGAGGAGAAAGATGCATTGTTTTTGGTCCTGGTAGCTACCTTTCGTTTGCACTGTGGGTGTTGCTTTTTCAAACAAATGATTTTCTTATGTCAACTTGGGTTTCCACAGATTTTGCCGTTTTGATTTTTTTTTAGCAGAACATTTCTAGTGTTCAGTTACATCTTGTAAAGTTATATCTCATTGTACATCCCCAAATTGTGTGGCAGTTTTACTATTATTGGAAAGAAATTGCATCCAGATTAGTTGTACAGTATTTACAAGCATTTCTTAAAAGAACTTAAAAGAAAACCATCTTAAAAATTAAGGCTGTATTTAAGACATAGAGTAAATATGGACACAGGGGGAATTTCTACATAAATATTTTTTAAATGCTGCTTCCTTAAATATCACGTTTACGAAAATGTTCCTTTCCATTCCATAGCTCTGTGTCATAAACAATTCCCTATGGAAAGGAAACCTGGAAACCTTGTTGAATGCTTCTAACAAAACTGCTGTTTAACCAGTCATTACAAGCATAGGAAGAGGATTTACAATATCCCTTAAGGCCTGGGAGAAATTCCACCCAAGTGAGATTATTTCTATTAACGTAATATTTTAGTGCATCAAAAATTTTGGTAAATACTTTATTCAGTCTCAGTTTCAAAATTAATTCAGCAATGGGTGATTCCGCAATAGAATAGAATGTGGTCTGGGGGAGTAACAAGCTAAATAAGGCACTTACTTTTCCTCTTTCCTTCTTGAGTTCTTTGGATTTGTTGCTTGTGGAATTGCAGTAGCAATTCTGCATCCTGCCACTAAGTGGCATTGTGAATGAATTCACCACTTGAAAAACAATGCCCTCAGTTTATTGTCTTCTTCTTTATTTGGGTTTTCTCACCATCCTCTAAAATACAAAGTAGATTCTTCAATGGATAACCAAGAAATCTTTTTACACATCTCCTCAGAAACCCAACCTTCTAATTATGTGTTCTTGCGCAATGTATCCTGTCCTACTATTCTTTGACTAATTCATTGATGTTTGCATTCCTATGGCTAAGTTAAGAGAAGTGGAGCATTCAGCCTAGTTAGGCGTCACTCTTATTTACTGTATCATAAGGTTGAAGTTGCAATCCTATGTGTTGATACTATTTCCAAATCAGATTGCTTCTTCTCAGAAAATCTGTTTAGATGTATACTTCTACACCAGGTATGCCTGCATTCATAACCATTTAAATGCATTTAAATCTTGTTGTTTCTTACTCTATTGATTTGTTTTCCACAATATGCCTTTAATGTAGAAGACCTATTCACCTTCTTTGGAAACTGCCCTTCTACTGAACAAAACATAAAATGACAAAATTTGCCCACAAAATTTACATATTCATTTCACTTTGCAGTATATTCTGTGAAGCATTTTGAGATGCCTCAAATTCGTGAGGTAATAATATTACGGTGTAATGTCAAACACAAGGATTATTATATTACTACTGTATCAGACTATTTGAATCATAACTGTGCCTTACTGCCTGCTGCGATATTCTCAGTGTGAACACTCACAGATTAGCTTTTCTTCATCCGTAAACCAGCTCCAGATCCTGACACAATTATTTTAAGAAGAATGGCAAAAAATGACTAAGTAATACGGTATTTCTTGGACCTTATTTCTGCATAAAACTCTTTTGTGGCAGTGTTGTCTTCAGTTCCTGGAGCTGGGTAACTTTCAACATCCCGCTAATGCTCTTCAACCCAACAGTTGTCACTGAGCTTTAGTTATATTTTCTAACTGGTGTCTTTGTGTCAGTCTGGACAGTTGTTACTGCATTTTGTTTTTCTGGGACTCAAAGTATATCCTTTCTATGCCTTATGCTAAAACCTACCAGCCCACAATGAAGAAGGATAAGGAAACTTTGAGGAGTATGTGTCAAGATAGAACTCCAGAAACTGAACACAAACCCACGTCTCCTCTATAAGAACCCATTTTAAACAATTCCCTTCTGTCAGTAAATCTTTGTAATATTTATTATGTTATCATCTTTATGTTTGGTATAGCATTTTTCACACCAGCAAGAGGTCTCAAAGGCTTTAAGTGAAAGACAGTACTGTGAAGTGTTATGACTATATTTTGATTATACATAATCTGGACAAAGGCAATACTCAAAAATAGTAGTGTAGAATTTTGTTTTCAGGGAGTCATGCCACACATCGTTTATTCGAAAGCCAATTAGAGATGAAGAATTTCTGGATTATTGGGAACCACAATGTGGTTTACAAAATGAAATGATCGCAAATTGGCATTTGCGTCACTTCCGGTTTGCAAATGTTCAATTGTGAGATTAGCGAAACTTTTGATTCACACAGCCCAAATTAGCAAAGGCCAACGAAAGACCAATGAGTGCCTTTCTGGCCAATTTCCACTAGGTTCTGCTCACCAACCTATTTTTGGACTTTCCTCACTGGGGTTTGAGAACCACCCATTTCCAAATATGTTATTTTAACCTGATATTTGAAGGCTGGTAGTCACATTGATGCAAATACAGTACTTCTATTTTGTGAATAATAGATTTTAGACCCAAATACGTTTATTTTAATTAGTTAACCGAATGATTTTGAATATCAACTCTACAACTGTATGATATTTTGTCTTCCTTATTATACAAAATGTGACTTGGAACTCGAATCAATAAAAAAAAAGTATTTGATTGTAAAATTCTCATATATCAGTTCACTTTACATTACTGTGGGAAAATGACAAAAGTGTTAATGCAAGCATTATGAAGAATTATTTTAAGACAAGAGTTAACAGTCGTTATTTTGGAGCTAATTCTTTTAGTTTATTACTGAATTGAGCAAGAGACTATTGTGCAAACACACCCTGGATTGCAGCGTAAAATGAAAGGAAGCCTTGTAAATCGTCAGATAAGATAATAGTTATTCTTAACTAACTGTGGTCTTCATGTTCAGGCAGATTGCAGATGGTTGATCTCAGTATAAGCGTTGCACACTCTGCACTGGTGCACTTCCCCAAAACACAGAACACAAAACCACAAAAGAGTGCCCATTTCCGGGCAGCTGTGGTTCATGGAAGTTTGAATGCATATATCTGCTAAGTTTCTTGTTTCCTCTTTGCAACTGCTGAATTACTGTTAACTAGGTATTCAAGCACTATCTTTCGATTATTCGTTCACTAGATTTATGTGAAGAACTATTTGATATGTAATGTTTAGGATTATAGGGATGATATTCAGTACAGAAGGGAGGTTAACACACTTTGTGTAAGTAATAATGATAATAATAATCTTTGCATTTGATATAGCTCTATTTACCTATTCTAGACGTCTCAAGGTGCTTCACAGAATATACTGTAAAGTATATTTGTGGGTGAAATGCGGCAACCAATTGCACACAGTGGTGTCCCACAAACAGTCGTGGATGGAGTGACCAATTTGTTCAAAAAAGGGATTACTATTCCCTAAAAAGCGATCTGCCAATCGACTAACAATCAGGTTCTTACTTACTGCTAGGTAAACAGATGTGAGTGGAGTAAAAAAATTTGCCCAGCATTTTGCCCTGCCAGGAATCAAGCCCAGATCTCTCGCTTGTGAGGTGATTGCTCTATCCACTGATTGCTCTATCCACTGAGCTGTCATGGAAATCCCATTTACCACGCGCATTGTAAAAGTGGACAAAATATACTCATGCCAGCAGCAGCAATCCCATATATGGCAATGAGACAATAACATGAAATCCAATTGAAAGATTCGTAAAGCTAAACTGAAAAAAGTAGCAAGACAAGTAAGGGAGAATACAGAATCTTTAATCCCTTTACATTTTAATCTGAATGCATCCATATAGTAGATGCATCCCAAGTGGTGTGGACCACTATTAACACAATACAAAGTTATTGTGCATTAACTCTACACTTACTACTACTAGCACCAATAATAATAATTTAATGATAATACTCCTTGCATTTGATATAACGTCTTATCATGTCTTCTCAACGTCTCAAAGCACTTCCCAGAACATACTGTAAAGCAAATAAGCAAATCTTACTGTTTTGTGGGTGAAACAAATGGTAAAGAGGAAGAAGCACATTTTTATGGTACATATCACATTAATCTCAAAACACTTCATGAGTCATTGCTGTTAAGTGAACTATTTCTGAGGCGGGTGGGTCGGGTGATGTGGAGTAGTCCAGAGACCGCTGAGCGGAAAGAACGGACAGGTTGGTCGGTGGTTAGGAGGTCACAGAGGTAGTGTGAGGCAAAGCCATACAAGGCTTTGAAGATGAAAAACAGAAGCTTGAATTGAACCCTCTGAGTGATGGGAAGCCAGTGGAGTCGGGTGAGGATGGGGGTGATAGGTTCGTGGAACTTGATGCAGGAGACGACATAGGGGCATATCTTAAATATAGAACCAGGCCATTTAAGAGTGAAATCAGGAAGCAATTTTCACTCAAAGAGTGGTAGGAATCTGTAATTCTCCCCCCCCCCCCCCCTCACTCCCCACAAAAGGCCATGGATGCTAGATCCAAACACACCCTCAAGAGTGAGGTTGATAGATTTTTGGTAGTTCGGGGTATCAAGGGATATAGGGAGAAAGTAAAAAATTAGAATTGAAGAGATTAGTTGAATTACAATTCAGCCATGATCTAACTAAACGGCAGAACAGACTCGAAGGGCTAAATGGTCTACTCCTATTCCTGTGTTCACGTGATTGTTCTCCAGAATAATATGAATGAAAGCTACAATTATCACTGTCAGATGTGAGTCTAACATTAACATCAAACATTTCGAGGTTATCTTCAGCCTCAAACGCATCAGGTGTGGATGTTCACATCACACAGCTACAATATTAGTAGCTGTTTGACACCTGAACTGAATAAATATGACAGTTCGGTGAATTATGAGCTGGAACACCCAGAAAGGGTGATCGTGAAAAAGCAAAATCTACCCAACTCTAGTAAAAAAGTGAACAGCATTGCAAGTGGCCCAAGAGAGAGATGTGAAACACCACGTTTTGTTGTTTTATTGAGTCCTGTAGCTCAGTGGTTAGAGCACTCGCCTCACAAGCAAGAGACCTGGGTTCAATTCCCAACGGGATGAAATGTTGATCAAGATTTCTTACTCTACATGGCTCTGTTTACCTAGCTGTAAGTAGGAACCCAGTTGTTCGTCGATTGGCGGATCACTTTTCCGGGGGTAATAATTCCTTTAAAAAAAAATTATTGGTCACTTCAATCCATGAGTGTTTCTGGGACTGCTGCATTTCACCCACAAAATATAGTCAATTCATTTTGCAGAATATTCTGTGAAGTGCCTTGAGACATCTCGAAGACATGATAAAGTGCTGTAATAAATGCAAGAATTATTATGATTATTATTATGAAAAGTTCCCTGTGAAATGGAGAACACTTTCAGATGATTACACTGTTTATGTAATGCTCATCATGGTCTGAGGAAACACTTGGAAACAGACATGCACACAATTATGTTGCAACATCTATTGCAACTGAATCTATTTTAGTTTTTAACAAATTGCGTTAAAAAAAAGCAATGGCTGCTAAAGTTCTGATGTACGTAAAAGCTTGGTTATCTGGCACCGTCGGAACCTAACCGGTGCTGTTTAATCAAATATCCCGGATATTCGAGCGGCAAGTTGCCGAAAATCCTACACAAAAAATTAACTTAATTTAAAACATACCATATTAATAATAGACTAAATAGTAACAGAATATTATATGGATACTTACCAATAAAGCATTCCAGCACACTCAGTAAAATGATCAGTAAACTAAAAATTCCAGCATTCGTTAAATTCAACAAGTGCGCATGCGCACACATTGCACACATGCGCAAAGTGAGCATACTCGCAAGTGTCCTGGATGGCTCCTGTATGAGATCCATTTGGAATGGTGCAATGGTGAATTGTATTGGGAGATACCGGTTGGTAGAGCGTGCCGGTTGGTTGGGTGCGGGTAATCAACCTTTTACTGAACATTTGTTGAAAACAAAGCTCCAATCCATTTTACTATGCTAAATTATAATTTATATAATATAATTTATATTATTATAACAATCCTAACATTTCATATACTGTATCGTCTTTCACATTGGTAGGAGGTCTCAAAACTCCTCACAAGAGTAATGTGTATTAACTTTTTTTGTAGACTGTGATACTAAAAATACTAATATTGTTTTGTGATCTAAGAAAACCCTCGGCTAATATTTGTCCCTGAAGGTTTCTCAACACTACAAGAATTTATTAGAAACTTCGGGGGTATTTTAATTGAAAAATGTTTTGCTAAACATGAATGATATTCTTACATTACTACTACTAATAATAATCCTTGCATTTCATGTCTTCTAGACATCTCAAAGTGCTTCACAGAATATACAGTAAAGTGAATGGGCTGTATATTTGTGAGTGAAGTTTCATCCTCACTGGAATTGAATCCAGGTCTCTCGCTCTACCACTGAGCTGCAGGACTCCACAATATTGGGTGTTTGAACAAGATTCAAACACTCAAGCTCCTAATCCATGCTGGTACTGCTGATGTTGTGAATCAACATTCTTGCAATGGAAGCTGTTGGTGTCAGATGAGTTTTAATGAAGTTAAACTTGAAATCTTGCTGTATTAGAGATTTTTAGACAGAGTATTCCTGTTGCACATTAGTATTTCTGTGTGTCTTTCAACAACAACAACAACAACAATTTACATTTATAGAGCGCCTTTCACGTCGGGAGGACGTCCTAAGGCGCTGTTACCATACACTTTAAAGGAATGTTGCTACTGACTTGATGCACAGGAATGTGAATTTAACAGGTTCAAACACAATGGGAGACAGGTTAATCATTTCTGACTTGTTATTTCCTGGGTATTCCTAGATTGTAATCAATAATAGGACAGAGAAACAAAAGGTATTTGTTTTTCACAGAATAAGTTACGCTTCTCTTGCCAGAAGATACCTTGTCTTCCAAATGTATTTTTTTCATTGTGTTTTGAAAAATGTCATTTATGACCAGGTCATTGATTGAATGGTCGTCAGGAAAGTTTACAGGATCATTAAGCTTCAGTGCATCATAATAGGATCAATGCAGATTTAAAGTTTGAAACAATTCTCTGGTTTAACTCTGGAGTTCAACTGAGGGTCGTGACAACTATAATTAATGGTACCAGTGGTCAGGGTTTATCCTTCTCCCCAACCATCTTCACATATCCTCCTTCAGCTGAAACACGAGACCACAGCCCTTTCAATAACCACCAATGATTCATTAACTATGGATTCCACACATGGGTTAACCCACAAAGATTTACTGCTCAGGTTCATTCACCATCCTTCAGTTGAGATGTTAAACCACCAAGGTTCTATCTGCCTCTTGAAGTGAACCTTAAAGAGTCCATGGCACTATTCAAAAAGAGAAGCGAGTTTCTCCTGGTATCCTGGCCAATATTCCTCCATATAAGATTGGTCATTCAATGCTTAGATGTTTGTGGGACATTGTTAGCATAACTGGCTGCAGAGATTCACCCACAAAATACACAGTCAATCCACTTTATTGTATATCCTGTGTAATGCTTTGAGACGTCTCGATGACGTGATAAGGTGCTATATAAAAATCATAAGGATTATTATTATATATGAAGAATAATTACTTGAGTGTGACATGAGGTTGGTTCCACTGCAGCCCAGGTAATATAACCTAGCAAGATATATTATCAATAGTAGAGCTATCATAAGACAAGGTAATTGGAGTTGGTTATAATCTCTATGGTATCAGTACTAAAGATTCTATATTTACATCTAATGAAAAGGGCTCCCAGTGTCCTTGTTTGCTACAGTGCTAATTAAAAACAACAACACCAACAAAGTTACACTTGTATAGTGCCTTTCATGTCAGGAGATCAAATGCAAATAATTTCTAGGTGAATTCTAAAACAAAGTTCAATATCTCATGTTCATGTTAGCCAATGTCCTTAAGCTAAACCAACACAACAGAATACTGATGTGGCTTTTCTTTGTATGCTATATTATTCCCTTGGGCAAGATATGAACTAGAGATAAGATCTAACAAGTAACGCTTCACTGAAGCATAACATCATGCCTTACCACAATCATTAGATCATTTCAACTGAGTAAGATGGAAAGATAATTTTATTCAAAGGCCATTCTGGAGGCCAAAGAGAAACTCAAGTTATTCTTTTCAACTATCAATCATCTCCTTCTCCCTCAAGTCTCTCGATCCTCACCTCTGATTCCAAATGTAAGGAGTTCTTGGACTTCCTCATGATCAAAATTGATAAATTGTATTTAGTCTCACCTTTGGCTTCCATCCCTACCTCCACTCTATTCCATCCCCCAATGCCCTATTTCTCTGTCACTAATTTGCCATCTTCATTCTCATTTCTCCTCTATCATTGTGTCCCAAGTGAAGTCCACCACCTGTTCTAAGCGTTCTGAGGTGCTACCCAGTGTGGAGGGCACTATATAAATGCAAGTTGTTGTTGTTGCTCTCTTGATACTGTACTCTTGACATTTAAATGCAAATAACCTAATTGTCCATTCTATACAAATGTAATCAACCTTTCAATCTTCAAACCCTCTCTTTCAAAATGACTGCTATCACCCCTTTCCCCCCAAAACACCCTGAACCCTTCAAACCTCTCCAGGTACTGGACCATCTCCAATCTTCCTATCCTTCCTTCCTATCAAAAGTCGTGGAATGTGTCATTTTTTCAGCCTCTCCGGTTTCAACCTTACTCACAGCACCAAGACAGCACTGAAGTCAAAAGTACCTTCTCATGCTTCTTGACCTCTCTGTTGCTTTTGATACTGTCAACCACGCAATCCTGCTTGATCACCTCTCCTCTCTCATCCACACTTTTGTGCTTTCACTTCTGCTTGATCCATCATTTCTACTTTGTTTCTTTGAAAGGCTTCTTTTCTCTCCCAAGCATAATCACCTTCAGTGCACCTAACAAACAACAAAAACAAGTTATACAGTATCTTGCATGTAGGATAGAATCAAGGATTGCTGCACCTCAGGGTTCCAAGTGCTCTGGGATTCTGCCCAGTGTGGAGGGCGCTGTATAATTGCAACTTGTTGTTGTTGGTGTTCTATCCTTGTTCCTTTGCTTTTCATCTTCTAAACGTTCCCCTTTGGTAACATTATTTACAAACATTTCTAACATTGATTCCAGATCATGTTCTAACTGTATAACTACCATGCTTTGAGGGTACGGTAGGGTGGTACTCAGGGTCTCCCTGGAACTGACTGCAATCTGGATGGTTCCTCTGCCAGGTCACAGTATTTCACGATGACAAACCGGCCAGCCTCGCTCATCAATGTCTTCAAAAACTGCCTTAGCAAATTGTTCACCCATGTCTACACACCGCTCCCTCCTCTCATTCTTTCATAACAGCTTAACAGTGTACAGTATTCATTTTATTTGTTTCACTGTTACAACTATGTGAATTATGATTAGAAATTCAACAGAAGCTTGCATTATTCAACTGAATAGCGACTGAATGTCACGACAAAATAAGGATCTATTTTCTTGCACAGGTATCCTCTGATTTACGATGTTTCTATTTCGATTTAACTAACAGAATTTTTTAACAACTTTTTATCGATATACAACAGTTGGTTTTGTTTTAACGACCAAAAAAGGCACTGACTTGCATGAGAGAATTCCTTGGCTACAATTTAACAAGTCCATTATTTGAGATAATACATGCTTTTGTTGAGAAATGTTGCTATAGTTTTTATTTTAAATTGCAATGGATTGCACTTTCCTTGCAAGTGAGAAACCTGGGTTAAATTCCAGGCAGGGCAAAACCTTGGGCAAGTTTCCTTACTCCACATGCCTGATAATAATCCCTCAAAAAAAATAATAAATTAGTAATTTCAATCTACTGTTTGTTAGACATGGCTGTGCACAATTGGCTGCCACATTTCACCCACAAATATACAATCAATTCACTTTACAGTATATTCTGTGAAGAGCTTTGGGACATCTAGAAGACGTGAAAAGCGCTATATCAAATCCCTAACCCTAACCCTAAGGATTATTACTATTATTAAATAAGAAACAGGTTTGGGAGCTGTTCTTATAAATGTGCCTCGTTTTTTTTTTTCAGTTACTGGTATTCTCCCCTTTGGATCATAATACTGGTGCTTTGAACAAGATTCGAACACTCAAGCTTCTAATCCATGCTGGCACTGCTGATGTTGTGAAAGGTCCACTGGGGGCAGGGATTCTTTCCACTCAGCTCCTGTTAACCATGTAAACCAAAGCCCTAATAGGTAGGATATTCCTAGCTGCGCAAGCTAGGCTTCCATATGTGTCAGACACCCAGCTGACCAAAATAATTTGAGGGAGCGCCATCTTTTCGGAGAAACATCAGAAACATCAGTCCAAGGTCCTGCCTGTTTTTCATAGGGATAAGTAAGACCCATTGCACTATTATAAGCAAGAATGTGAGGTTTGTTCAGTTTCCTGGCCATGATTACTCCATTATCAAAAATTCACCAACAATTTATTTCATTTTCTCTCATTAAATGTTTGCGGGACACAGCTGGCATAGATGAGCTACTATATGTGGCTAATATAATAATGAAGGGGCCTCATATAAGAAGTAAAAATGAGAGGCACACATGCTCCATAGATGAGCTTGCCTAGAGTCTCATTGAAATATTTTCTGAATTTAATGACTATGATCATAGGAAAAGAAACACAAAATCTGTAGAGGCTAACGTATTTAATCTAGTTTTATCAATTTCCAAAATATTCATCTTATTGAGTGACCAGTACTGCTGTTAGCAAACTATTTGATGATATCACTAACTCTAGCTCTAGTTTTTGTCAGTCAAGCCATCAGATACTGAAATGCTAGATATTGGCTCCATAAAACTCATAGCACTCCCTGTCTCAATCCCTCTGCCTTACCCCCTCTTTATCTCGTCCTTTCTTAACACTTACCTCTTCGACAACAGCTATGATCACTATGCTACATAAAGAGTGCTACATAATGCAAACTGTAGTTGTAGATTATACAGCACTATTCACTGATTTACCAACCTTTGTCATTGGGTGCTTAAAAAGGGAATTCCAATTATTAGTATACAGCACTAAAGATTGACAATTTACCCACAGGCTGAGATTGATAAATGATTACTCTAAAGTTTGATGGTTATATCAATTCAACTAGAATAACCTGAAATGTAAACATTTTGTATGCAAGGCTAAATTATGCAAGGAATGCAGTTATATGTTCACTGGTTTCCTGTGATTCAGCAAATGTGTCATGCTTGCCAAGGCAGTAACCTCAGATAGACAGCTGCCTGCCAAAGTCAACTTTCAATACAGCCACATCAGAGCAACCACATCTGCAGCTGAGAAAACTCAACAAGCAGTTATATTGTTTACATATTTAGCTGGGGATGATTTTCTACTGTGTTTGATTATATGCTCATTTCCCACAGGATTTAGTGGGGATCTTAATTTGCTAATTCATTAACAAGTAACGAGTAAATAAGTAAACAGGCCATTTGTGATGAAATATGGGCAGACTCTTCAGCTGTGAATATAGTAGTAATAATAATGATCCTCGAGTTTGATATAGCACTATTCACGTCTTCTAGAAAAACCCACAGCGATTGATTTGCAACCAATAGTATTAGCTGATGTTCTTGAATCATAATAATCCTTGCATTTGTTATAGTACCTTAACACAATGTGATGCTATCTCAGAGAGCTTTACAACATTTATTGCAAAGTATAGTGACTGTATTTGCAGGCAAACGCAGCAGCCAAATTGCACACAACAGTTTTCTATGGACAGCCATGGAGTGGCTGATCGGTGTTACTTAGGGACTTCTGGCTGGCCATGACACTGGGAGAAATTCTCTTCTTGAAAAGTGCCATGGGATCTTTAATTTCCACCTGAACAAGCAGTTAGGATGTTAGTTTGCCATTTCATCGGAAGGATGGCACCTCAAATAATGCAGGGCTCCCCAGCACTCTAGACTGTTAGCTCAAAGTCTTGGTTATGGGGTTTAAAACTGCAAACTTCTTACTCAGATATGAGAATGCAACCAATGGAGCCAGACTGCCATGGTCAGTGAGATTTTAAATGTGGCGAAGGAGAGGTAAATTATCAATCTTTAGTGCTGTACACTGATAATTGGAATTCCAAACAGGAGGGCCTTGAGGTTGGTCTTGAAGAGGGATGGGGCAAGGTGGAGGGACTACGGGTTGGCTTCCCAGAGGGTAGGGGCAGAAGTAGGGGCAGAATGGCTGAAGGCCTGTCCTGCAATGGTGGGGCGGGCAAGGTTGGGGATGTGAAGCAAACCGGGGCCTGCCGAGTGAAGAGAGCAGGCAGGTTGGTAGGAGATTAGGAGGTCACAGAGGTAGGGGGATGTGAGGCCATGGAAGGCTTTGAAGGTAACAACCAGGATCTTGAACTGTATCCTCTCAATGATGGAAAGCCAGTGGAGTTGGGCAAGGTGTTATGGTTCCAGAGCCTAGTGTGGGAGAGGACATGGGCAAGAGAGGGAGGGGAGGAGAAACTCGAGATTAATACTAGATTCATAGGTTTCAGATGTATTTTTATATAAAATGTTATTATGATGTAGAAAATGTTACCACAGGTGGTCGCTGAAGCCAAGTCAATTCTATAATAACATAAAGGAATTAAATATACACTTGGAAAATAAAAACATAATGGCGGTAGAGTGCAGGGAAATCGGATTTGTATTTATTCCAAGCCAGCCTCACACTGAAGCAATTAATTTCTAGCATGGAGAACACAAAGTGAGCCAAATGGTCTCATTCTGTGTCAAAATGTCTAATGGTAACTGCAGCACTCTAAGAATACAATCAAGCAACGATATGCATCGATACTGCAACTTTCCCATGGTTAAATGTCTCAAATCATTTTTACAGGATTAGAATGGATCCTGAGCAGGATAGTATCTCAGAGAGCTGATACAAAGTAAGAGGAAGAAATCAAATGATATCAGCGAACAGTTTTTTTTTAAGCTGATAATAAAACTGGGGTGCTCAATTTACTCCTGTTACACGACAGTCTTCAACATCTTCAATGCTGGAATAAAGGGTTCCAAACAAACTAAAATTCTGTGACTACGGTGACTGATCAACCATTCTATTTATTTTCCAACTTTCCACACCTACTCTTCTGAAGGAGTTAATATACCTTCTCCAATATACAAGTGCAATCTTTCATATGTAAGCCACATTGAGTATTTGAACAAGTCAATTGAGAGGGGAAAAACACAGAGATGTCTTTCCCATAGGACTTTAAAAAAACAATTGGTTTATGCATCTTGATGTGTTGTGAACCATTTCTGCCCCATCAACTTTCAGTGTTTGGTTTCTTGTTTGTGTTACTTTTCGGTGTCAGGGTGCCTCCAACATTTGTACAGTAGTTATAATGCATTTCGCCAAATAGGGTTTTGCTGTTAAACTTCACAAGCCAGTCAATTTGGGTTAATTATTCTCCACAACTCTAAACCACATTAGCTGCAGTAAACATTATAACTGTGCCATGGTTGGTCCACGTTTCTTACTCTTATTCTTGATCTTGACCAGAAGAGAGGGTTTAATCTTTGCAAAACCGCTAACCAGAAACACAGTGAAAGGTGGCAGGCTAATAAATCTTAGCAGGAAACCCAGTTCACTCGGTTTTGAAAGACCCAGTTGATAATCAGAATGCAGTGGATGAATTTGCATTCTCTCTTGCTGTTCCGACTACTTTACCAAATTACCCTGCAATTAATGTTCCATGATGTGAACATCCAGAAGAGCACTTGTGATGCTTGTTTCTTTTGTATAATGTATATTAAAAAGCTATTTCTAATATCCACAGAGAGCAACAACATTACATTTGTACAGTGCCTTTCAAGTCCCAAGGCATTGGAGAGCACTTCGTAGAGCAACGGTGAAGGAGGGCAGTTGAGGGGGCTTAGAGAGAAACGTGGGGGAGAGCACGGGCTGTGGAGCAATATCTTGAGTGTTAGGCTCAATGGGGTGGACATTTTAACCTAATTCTAATGGGGATTTTTTAGCTTCTCCGGAGCTTCATTTTGAGTGTGTGTCTATGTATGTGTGTGTTGGAGGGGGCGTGGGGCAAGGATTGGGTTTACCCCAAAGTTTGGTCGATACTTTTCAAGATTTATTAGAAAGGAATCTGAGCCTCGTTCATGGAGACCTCTAGTCACAGGGTGTACAGGGTGACCAAAACGTTGTGATACCAAAATGAAAGAATTATAATGTCCAATAAAGAAATTATGAATTTTTATAGACAGTAGGGCAGCAGAAAAATAAGATGTTTTCATCACTCTGCATGTCTAGAGAGCAGATCCCATGGGATTGAAGGAAATTGAATACCATTATAAATGCCACACGTTAGAGCTCAGACATTTGCAAGTAGCAGATCTAATTAAAATACTGTAATAAAATAATTTCCAATGATAATTTGGTCACGCAATCCACGGCTGTTTGCGTGAGATTGTTGTGCGCAATTGGCTGCTGTGTTTTGCCCAGAAAATACACAATCAATTCACTTTATGTATAGTTTGTGAAGTGCTTTGAGGTGTCTCAATGACATGATAAGGTGCTATATCAAATGCATTTGTTATGATTATTATTATTGTTGCAGTCTTTATCTGTTGATTAGCAAAATACTGAATTTTGAGGTTGTTTATGTACCACGGAAAGTTCATGGAGAACTTAAAAAAATTAGACTATTTCTTCCAACTTTTGTCCTCAATCAAAATTAAAATGTTAACGTTATTTCTCTTATAAGAATGATCAAAAATGTATCTCTTAACATTGTTATTCTACTCCAATGCCCTCCTCTCCGGTCTCCCCAGCACTACTACCCACAAACCACAATGATTCATAACACTCCTGCCAATATTCTCACCCACACTAAACTCCTCGCCAGGCTCCACTGGCTCCCTATCACTGAATGGATTGATTTCAAGCCTCTCTCACTCATTTTCAAGCCTTTTTATGCCCTCGAACCTCCCTACATTTCTGACTTGCTTTCTTCCCACTCCATGGCCCATTGGTCGGCTGGCTCTTGCCTCCTGCTTGTTCTTCATCCCCTCTGCTCCTTCAGTGGTGACGATGCTTCTAGCCACTACACCCCAAACTTTGGAACTCTCTCCCCAGGTCCCTCCGCCTTGCCTAGTTATCTATAGATCCGTAGATAACTGCCTCTTCAATTATGCTTACAGTGACATCCTCCCTTCCCCCGGCTCAGCAATAGGCTTTGTTAAGTGCTCCGAGATGCTGCCCCATCTGAAGGGTGCTATATACAGTAAATGTAAATTGTTTTTATTATTCCTTTTAGTCAATTGAAGACGAGAGGACTTTCCACTATTTCCTAACACCAAAGGCTGTAAATTATATGTGTAAGATGATGTCAGAGGTGACATCCTTCAGATGAAATGTTCAACAAAGATACCGTCTGCCTGTTCAGGTGGACGTTAAAGTTCCCATGGCACTATTTAACAACAACAACTTAAGCTTATATAGCATGCTAGAGTGCAGTGTATGCTAGCATACTAGAGTGCTTATTGGTGGAGAAGCTTGACCCTGAGCTGGGGAGAGAGGGAAGATTACCATAGACATGGTCAAAGAGGGAAGTCTTCAAAAAAAAGAGAAGCAAGTTTCTCCTAGTGTTTGGACCAACACTCCCCCAAATAAAACTGGTCATTCACTTCACGGCTATTTGTGGAACATTGCCGTGTAAAAAGTGCAAGTGAGTGTTTGTGTGAATGTGGTAACCAATCAGAAAACTGGCCCGCAAACAATCATGAATTGAATGATTTATTTTAAATCCGTGGAATTGTTGGTCAGGATACCAGGAGGTACCCCTTCTTGAGATGTGCATAGAATTTTTAATGTCAAATTCCTGGTACCTTGGTTCAACATCTCATCCAAAGGACAGTACCCCTGTGTCACACATCCATCACTAGGTTGAAATGTCAGCCTAAAATATGAGCTCAAAGACCTGACGTGAGGCTCGAACCCAAGAACCAAAACTCTTCCGACTTAGAGATACATGATGGAAAATGCAGTTTATAATGTGCTCAAATCATCAAAAAATATAATGCTTTGATTATTCACTGGTTTTCGAATGAACAGTCCCAACCCCTCAAATAATAGTGAGCAAGTAAGGCGCTTTTTCGAATCTGGGCAGGCCAGGGCGAAACCTTGGGCAAGTTTCCTTACTCTACACACCTAATACTAATCCGTTCCACAGAAACCTATAATAAATTGGTCACTCAATTCATGACGGTTTGTAGGACACTGCTGTGTGCAATTGGCTGCCGTGTTTCGTCAATTCACTTTACCGTATATTCTGTGAAGTTCTTGGAGACTTCTAGAAGACGTGAAAAGTGCTATATCAAATTCAAGGATTATTATTATTTTATTTATTTTTAACCTCCAAATGAACCCCACATGTTGTATATCAAGTTTCAAATCCTTTAGGCACAGTCCCCCACTTTTAACCTCTGTTTCATCAGATATGGCTTTGACAGATATCTGGTTTTTTTCTGCAAATCTGAAGTGAGATAGCATTTGTTGGACCTTTGACTGAAGTAGCTTGATCTGAACAAATGGACATTTTTAGGCAATACACGCCACCTTCATCCATAGTTACAGCTATTTTGATGATGGCATAGGCACACTGTGATGTTAAATACTGTTTTGCTAAACATAGCACCAGTTCCCTGCAACAGCTAACAAAACAATGGTGAAATATTTTCCTTCCTCCTCATGAATCATCAGCTGTGCAGGTTATAACTGCTGTCCGCTAACTGCAAAATGAGGGTTAGCGTATTTCAACACACACACAAAAAAAATCCAACCATCAGACCACTTAACCACTTGACACTACTTTGTGAAAAAAGGAAAGCTAACTGAATTGTATCAAATGCAGGCCAGGCTTTTAGTGATCTTGTGTTAATAAATAAACTTTGGAACTAAAATCTCTCAGTGAAGAACTAACAGCTTCTATGAGGATAAAATCATGAGACAGTTGATGTGTGAATACAATACAAATAATATTTATACAACTTTTATACTAGGGGATACCTCAGTGTTAATTAGCACATCAATAAGAATTGTGGTCCAAACCACTCTGGATTATTAAATAGTTTCAGATAAATACACACAATACCACCATCACATAACCCAAACTAGTATGGTAGTCCTCGTCATGGGGCTGAAAGGTCTCGAGGACAGGTAGGGAAATGCAATAATCCTTACATTTGATATGGCGCCTTTCACAAGAGGAGGATGGCTCAAAACATTTCATAGGGTACACTATACAGCACTCAACCTTTTTGGTTTGGCAACCAAGGACATTTTCTTAATTGAATATTTCTTGATTTATGGCCACATCTAAAGATCAGCTCTCAGCAGCAATTGGAAACAAACCATTGATTTAAAGCACTCACCTGGACTGAACGGCCACGTCTTGACACCCTTCTGAGCCACTTCTGGCCTGCGGGCAATGGGTTGGCCTCTACTGCTCTGAAGGGTGCTGGCTCTGTATATAGTAGGCTAACCTAGTATCCAATGTTTACATAGCCGTGTCCCACAAACAGTCCTGAAGGAAATGATCAGTTTTATTTGGAAGATTGTTGGTCAGGCCATTGGGACAAAAAAAAAACATGGTTCATGATTGCCCAGTCTTTTGCATCATGCTATTGCATGGGCTCAAAAGCTGGTGAGCTCCATTGATATTCATTACACTTCAAACCGTATTGTTATGCTTTAATATATGTCAAACATGTCAAAATTTAATATATATTTGGAATATTCTTGCTGGTATGCCTAGTTTCACCATTCATAAACTCCAGCTCATCCCAGACCGAATCTCCCACATCCTCATCATCTTCAAGCTCTGCATGTGCATCATCCCAGTCCTTGCCAGGCTCCAACAAATCACTTTCAAATCATCCTCACCTATAAATCCTTAGCATTGCCTACTTCTGTGAACTCCTATCCCATTTCTCTGCTCACCCCTCCACTCAGCTGGTGGGCTACTTTGAAGCACCCTGAAACATTGTTTTAGAATCATAGAATCGTAGAATCTTACGGTACAAAAGGAGGCCATTCGGCCCATCGAGTCTGTGCTGGCTCTTTGAAAAGAGCAATTCAATCCCACTCTCCAGCTCTCTCCCCATAACCACGCAAACCCATCCTCCCCAAATAAATGTCTGCCTCTCTTTTAAAAGTTGTTATCAAATCGTGAAGGTTGTTAAGCTATGTGAAGGATATAAATGTACGTTGCTATTCTTGAAGACCTGCATGTTCAATTCTGGAAGCCTTCCCTCACAACATAAGATTTCCAAGTTCTGGAATAATCTTTGCATTATCAATAAACCCTCCCCAATACATCATTGGGGATAATAATAATTATTGCATTTGATGTAGCACCTTATCGCATTTTCGAGACGTCTCAAAGCGCTTCACAAAATATATAGAGCCAAAGTGATTTGGCTCTACATTTTGTTGGTGAAACAAGTCAGCCAGTTTAATCATGGGGTGTGCTAACTGTGAGTAAACACCTGGAATGTCTTTGGATGGTAATAATATTGTATGCTTATTGAATAAACATACTCAGGTCACAGTAACACACTGCTTTAATCAAATCTTTGTACAAAATGTTTTGCAAATTATACAGTGTATTGCTATACAGTAGCTGTGCACATTTAGAAAATTCAAAATTCATAAACAAAAGTGAACTTTTGTTTATGTTCTGGTGAACTTTGAAACTGTTCACCAGAAGCAAATATATTTGTATTCAAACATTTATGTAATTCATACAGACAGTAACCAGCTATTTGTGTTCACTTATCTAGATCTCTCAGTTATGGGGAGCAGTCTTTCTCCTGAATATATTGGATATTCCTTATTTATTGTAAGTATAAAAACATTAGCATAGATTACCAGATTGCAGTACATCTACGCAGCTAAGCATTTTCTCCATTCCCAGATCCCAGCACCCACTTGGTTTTAATCAGAGCCAGGCAATGTTTCTTCGGTAGAATCTAAGCCCCATATCAATTTCTTGTTGGTGTTGGTTATACCTTTTCCAGTGGCAATCTATCGAGGAAAGCCTAAATCCACTATCTCCTTGTCCAAAAATAATGTTCATAATTGGCCTGGAAGCCCTGGGCTCGATCTATCAACCTTCAATCCGTTAAATCCAACCCAGAAATAATATTAAGTGATCTTCAAGCCATTTTAGTGATTACTCAAAGGTTATTTCTGGATCAAAGAGAGCATGGATCTCTTCCCTTTATAATTGAACAAACCCAGGAAACCTTAAAGTTAAGTGATAGGTCTCCCACTGTCTGCGATTTGTATGACAATGACTGATGCACAAGTGTCGGAAAGATCTAGATAAGAATGATCTTAGGTTACTGAGCACATCTGAATATAAAAATGGATTGCCAAGCCTCCTTTACATTATCATGTATTTTCCAGTAAATTGCAAAAATAACAAACAGTGCAATTGATACTCCTTTTCAAAAACAGGCAGATTTGGGGGTAATTCCTCAAATAAAGTAATCCTAATTAAAGTAGTCTTGTAGGAATACAAAAACAACAACATTACATTTGTATAGCAACAACTGTTATAAACAGTTTCCTTTTATATAAAAAAATAAATCAGAAAACAAGCTAATCTGCTCTTCTGGGTTATTTTAAACCATTTTATAAGCTTACAGAACATTTTCATTGCCTTGCAAACATAAAAACAAGAATCTACTTGATTTCTTAACTAACACCAGCACAAATTGTCATCCATCTGGTAACACTTGCAGGTAAGTGTTTTCTTCCTTTTCAAATCCAACTGTCTACCATCATTTAAAAAAAATTGATAGTGATTTGTTTTGTAAATCTACACCCTTGAGAGGCCTATCACTTAACTTTATTTCTTTAATATTTATTCCCTACTAATGTATTCTAAGGAGGGGTCAATTTCAATAATTGCTAAATATAGGGACATAGGAATTGCTAGATGAAATAAGACTCAAATCCATCTGGTCTGCCTTTTGGCATCCTGTTCGTCATTACAATTTGGAAATGTTGATACCAATTAATTCTGTACAGATTGGTCTACCATAACATTGGAAAGCATTGAAAACCTTAGATCCAAAGTTGCCTAATTCTTCCAAGCATACTACACTTGTCAAGTCTCAAATTCCTCACATACTGAATCCCAAAATATTATTTATATAATAATAATCCTTGCATTTGATATAGAGCTTTTCCAGTCTTCTAGACATCTCAAAGCGCTTCGCAGAATATACTGTAAAGTAAATTGACGGTATATTTGCGCGCAAAATGCGGCAGCCAATTGTGCACAGCAGTATCCCACAAATAGTCATGGATTGAGTGATCAAACTACTATTGTTTTTTTGAATAATGATTATCCCTGGAAAAATGATCCGCCAATTGACTGACAACCGGGTTCTTATTTACTGCTACTGATTTCTTAACTAACACCAGCATAAATTGTCATCCATCTGGTAACACTTGCAGGTAAGTGTTTTCTTCCAACAGAGACGTATGGAGTAAGGAAACGTGCCCAACATTTCACCCCTGCCCGATGTGAAAATCGCGTTACAAATGTAATTGTGTTGTTGTTGCTAGGAATCTAATCAAGGTCTCTCGCCTGTGAGACAAGTTCTCTAACTGAGCTATAGGCATCTACTACTACTACTTGGGGAGAGGGCAATTTTCCCCATTCCTCGGCAGATCAAACGGAAAATAAATATGAAACAAATAAAAACCTTAGAGGCCACTTTAGGATCTATAATTCACAATATTTACTGATGTGACAACTTTTTTTTAAATGGGGAGCACTAGGTTCTGAAATTTTTAAGATTTTGCATTGTGGAATCTTAATTTGGTAGCCAATTTAAGAATCATCCACAATTCTGCATCGCATTAACATTTTAAGAGAACGTCCTAGTGGGGAAATCCTGGTGGAACTTTGACTGCTATGTTAATTTATGCCCAAACAGGTGTATCAGTGCAATTACCTACCCCTAAGATAAACTTATCTAAATCAACAAACAAAGCACATTGTGTTGATCACAATTCAATGGCAAGAAAAATATACAAAACAATTAATATATTCAGCAACCTATATTCCTGTTAATTAGTATAGATTTAAAGGATTTATTGCAATTCAGTTATAGCTCCTTTTTACAGCAAATGAGATTAGCAGTTCAGTAATAAGATAACTAAAATGAGGATGTGTAACTGTTCACAAACAGAAGTTGGGCTGGCCAGACTTCAATCTTCACTTCCTCTACATTAAACCTTTATTAAAGCACTCAATATGCCCCCAGTAGATGCAGAAGTAGGGGAGAAGTGTAGAAGTTGCTTAACAGTGTAATTCTTCCACTGTCTGTCCAAAGCGGTCATTCACTAGCTTGTTTACCAAATTTTAATGGTTTGATAAAAGACTTGAGAACAGTCCAACTGCCTGGTTAACACCTTTCCTTGGTGGACTCAATGGCCATTGACAGTAGTTGTCATTGCTCTAATATTTTGTATTCTATGACTAAAATTGAGGGTTAATAAGGGAAATGGTTTCAAATGAGGCTATGCTTTTAAAAACAGAAGACACTTGGAACACTTAGCAGGTCAGGCAGCATTTATGGAGAAAGGAAAATGAGTCAACATTTCAGGTCCATGATCATCTGACAAATGATTGTGTACCCAAAACATTTATTTACTTTCCTTTCTCCATAGATGCTGCCTGACCTGCTGAATGTTCCCAACGTCTTCTGTTTTTGTTTTGTATTTCCAGCATCTGCAGTAATTTTTGCTATGTTCATTGAGCTGCCTTTGAAGAAAAAAAAGCTATTACAATTGTTCTCTGCCTTTGGCTCATAACATATCGGCATAATCATCCATTCATTCAATACAGCACCATTTACCTCCTTTATAGCACATCTAACACTGACCTCAGCACATGTATTATGCATCCTCCAATCCAAAAAAAATTAAACGTTTCTACATAACCCTTTGAATAACAATGCACTCCTACTAACCCATTGTGGTAGAACACAGTTTGACAACTTGAAGGGATTAATATAATCAAGGCGCTTAAAGACAAAAAAGGAATCTTTCAAGAGGTAAAAAAGAATTGATTATAAACTCCATAAAAGAACTTAGGTTTTGTAATAGTTCAAAAATTACATGTTAACAGTAAGGCAATACACAGCCATATCAAAATAAGTAGGTCAAATCTGGTCAAATACAAGTGGATGCACAGTCTAGGCATCCGTTACCATTGTGCAGACACAGGGTGGACAACGCAGATTAACAGTAAATTGCTCCTAGTATAACAGTGTGAACTGAGTTTAGATGGCTGTTTGTTGACTTGAACAATCCAAGTTTCATTTCTGTGATATGTAAAAAAAAATTCTGTCCTGTTGTGTTGTTGATTTGTGACACATTTTCCAGATAGTCTTGTAACATCAACAAACAAATACTTTTGTACACCTTATCCCAAAAGATATGAAAAAAAATACTTGGTCACACAGAGCCACAAAACAGTAGTTTTACAATTCCAACAACATTATTTCTATGTACATAAAATGCTAATAAAATATACATTCAGTCATTTTTATGGTTTCAGCAGGGCATAGAGGCTTATGCTACTTTGCTTTAAGTCACTGACTTAAAGTCGCACACGTTTGTTTCCATTTTCAAAGAACACTTCATCGTTCATGAGCAGTGGCTGGTTGGAAGCAGTACTGCTGCCAGCTGAGTTGAGGCGTGAAGAACGGCTGGAAAACTCAAGCTTGCTGGTGAAAGTCAACTCCAAGTTCGAATATATCTATACAAGCAAGGAGAGACATTGATTATTAGAGTAGGTGGTCTATTCATTTAAGTGCTTGGTCTGATCATTATTAATCTTTGAAACTGGAAGGGCAATATAAATTTTAATGGCTATGGTGAAATGGCTGGACATTTGGGATTAAACAATCCACCAAAATCGAATAATCTGGTGGAACAGGCTCAGTAATCTTAATAATAATAATAAAAGTAATAATCCTTGCATTTGTATCTTATCACATCTTGAAGACTTCTCAAAGCACTTCATAGAATATACTGTAAAGTGAATTGACTGTATATGCTGTGGGCAAAATTAGCGGCTAATTGCACAGAGCAGTATCCAACAACAACAAAATTACATTTGTACAGTGCCTTTCACATCGGGAGGATGTCCCGATGCGTTCCACAAACAACCATGGATTGAGTAAACAAATTATAATTTTTTTTAAAAGGGATTATTATCCCCAGTAAAGCGATCTGCCAATTGACTAACAACCGAGTTCCTACTCACTGATAGGTTAACAGAGGTATGTGTTGTACAAAAATTTGCCAAACATTTTGCCCTGCCCAGGAATTAAACCCACATCCGTTCACTTGCGTCAAGTCCTCTGACCACTAAGGTATTTTTTTCTCTGATCTAGCTGTAGTTTATACCTATAATTTTGAACAGTTACAAAGTCACACCTACTTTTTTTTTACTAATAAAGGTTCTGCTTGGGCTTTCTATATAGGGCTAGCAATCTTCCAGATAAATTGTTCCATCCCTACAGTTGTGAGAAGCGCTAAATGTACACAGACTAGAGATTGGATCTGGGAGCTTCTCGGTCTGTATTTTCTTCTACTCACTGGAGGAGCTTACTGTACCAGGCGAAATTCTACCATTAAGCTATAGGGAAACTGTCTTTCCTACCCCTCTCACAATGGTAGTGCCAAAGGAATCTCAGCCACTACGCCCCCAAACCCTTCCTCTGTCCCTCCTCTGCCCCTTCCTTCCCAAACTTCAGATCACGCCTGAAGACTTCCCTTTTTGATCGTGCCTACAGCTACCGCCCCACCGGCTCGGTATCATGCTCCACCAAGCGCTCTGGGACGCTACCCGGTGTGAGGGGTGCTATATCAACGCAAGTTGTTGTTGTTCCCCTCACACAATGGTAGAGTCCAAAGGCATCCCGATTTAAAAGTCTATTTTTGAACTTAAAATCGGGCATTCCTTCTTCAGGAAACTGACAGTACAAAGCTGGTTTCCTGCAGTATTTTGTTCAACTGGGATGGCAGTGGGCAGTGGAACTGGCCTGCAGGAGAGCAGAGGGGTTGGGATCAGCACTCGGATTCCAGAGAGTGAGCAAGGTAACATTAGCTAAGTAACCAAACAAATTAGCAACGTTCATTTAACATATATTCCTTGTGCTATTTAACAAGAGAAAAAAATCGTGAATTTTACCCCTTAGTTTACAGTTTACTGTAGATGGCACCGTGCCACGAAAATATTCTTGGCAGATATCACAAGCCTAGCAGCTACCACACTTGAGAAATATTCAACCACCCTGGATCATATCTGCCCACACATATTGCACTCAACACACTGCTGTGTCGCTATTTACATGTTTTGAATTGTACGACAGCTGTTCTTCGATCATCGCCACCACTTGCTCAAATGTAGGTCTTCTTAAAGGCGTAGCATCCCAGCAAGCTTTCATGACTTCATACCTGTCCAAATAAAAATCATTGCATATACATAAAGACCATTTTAAATAGAAGAGGCAAGCTGTTTCAGACAGGACACAAACTCAATGTTTGAAATACTATCATTTTAAGTGAAATGTATCATTTATCAAACACTTTTGTGGAACCTTTCCTCAATGCTGAAAGTAACTTGGTGTTCAAAGTAAATTGCAGGAATTTGAAGATAGGGCAGGTGAATGGGACTGAAAAGATTACTCTTAAAAAAAAAGCCAGACACAATGGGTCAAATGAACTTCGCCTGCACAGTAACTTTCCATGATTCCATGGTGAAAGAAATTGTAACAATTTTGATATCAAGGATGTTGGGGTTTTTTTTCTCCCTCCTCTTGGACAGTTAGTAATAATTGAGGATAATTAGAGGTCCGATCTCCTCCAACACCATTCTTCCCACCAGTGGAAGGTTTGCAAAGGTAATAGCTCGCCTAACTCTTAACATCTCTCCATCATGTCTCCTGCTTTTCCTCCTCATGAGGAGTTGCTCACATTTTGTGACATATACAACACAAACTTGTTCTCCAATGTGTAATACGCATTATATCTTTTAAAAAAAAAAAAAAAAAGAATGAGGGAGAACTAAATAGGTTTCCTGTTTGTAACTAAGTGCAAACCATTTAATGGTGAGAATATTCACATGTTTAAGTCTTAAACAAAATTTATTTTGGTTATAATGGACAGGACAATGACCAAGTTAGCTGTAATAGCATGACTTCCCCATCCCTTAAATAAAAATCAAACTATGAAAAATAAATTATTTAATACAGATGCTTACTGCAGCAAGGTGACACAGTGATCGCAAAGTAGTACTGTATAATGTTTATCATAGCAAGGCACAGCACATTCCACTCAGGAGTATGTATCAAAGCACTTCACAGGATTTTACTATAAGTTTAGTAATTTTATTTTATAGGTGAATGTGGCAGACAATTTGTGTACCCCAATAATTCACAAACAGCCATGAAGTGATGGCAGCTTTTATCAACAACAACAACAACAATTTACATTTATATAGCGCCTTTCACGTCGGGAGGACGTCCCAAGGCGCTAAACAAGATGCGTGTGACCCGAGCTGGGAGGGGAGTGTTTGGGAAGGGGTGAAACACGAAGGGGAGGTAAAAGAGTTCGGGGTGGAACAAAAGGCACGATCGAAGAGGAAAGTCTTCAATCAGGGTGATTGTTGGTCAGAATACCATGAGAAATTGCCTTCTCTTTTCAAAATGTGCAATGGGATGTTTAATGTACACCTAAACAGGTAGATGGGACCTCGGTTTAACATTTCATTCAAGGGCTGGCATTCATCCAACATATAATAGAGTGCCCCCTAGTCTGTGAGCTGAAATATCATAGTTGAATGAATTTGTTGTGTCAAAATAAACCAATCAAAACAGAAACCTCCACAAAAGGCAGTACACACAATAATAATAATAATAACCCTGGCATTTTACAATGGTCAACACTAAAGAGAAGCGGCCACATTACTTACAATTCTGCAAAGGCAAACTCAGGGTTCTGCATCCTGTAGCCATCCTTGATCATCTTATAGAAATTGTTATCCACAGGGATGCCAGGATACGGGCTGCTCCCTACAATGAAATGACAAACAAAAAATACATTTGCAGTTCTACCAGAGACCTCTGTTCTGTACACTTAAAAAGTTACCAGAAATGGCTAAAGTAACAAATATCGTTTCTCTTTGGATTGCTAGGTTTATCTGACATACAAGGAAATTCATCCCCACCTTTAAGAGCCTACAAACCATAATACTAAGAGTTCCACAACATTTGCATGTATGTTAGAAAAAGCACGGGCTTACCTAGTGAGAAAATTTCCCACAATAAAATGCCATATGACCAGACGTCACTTTCAAAGGTGTAGACGCAGTCAAAAATGCTTTCCGGAGCCATCCATTTCACAGGGAGACGAGCCTTGGTTCAAGAAATGACCGTTAAGTTACAGTTACAGTAACAGGAACAGTGTTTTCTGAATATGTTAACATTTTAAGAATAGATAAATGTAAGAATAAATGTAAAAGGTACAGCTATTATATGTTCCAATGCAATGCGCCAGAGTGTATAAGAGTCATTTAACATAACTGCTGAGGAGTTACTGGTTCTAGTTCAGCGATGGGATATCAGGGAGTATTTGGAACGTTTACCACAGGGAGAAAAGGCAGCTTCTGTTCTAGTGCAACTCCCTGACAGCCCAGGTAGAGGTCAGTCAGAAAAAGGAATATATCACCATTCCATCATCGCAAGCAAACCAGTTGTAGGTGGGTCAGAACTCCCCAGACATCAAATAATGAAGAAGGGATCACTGATAATCCAGTGACAGGTTAGAAGAGAGTGACTAATGGTCCAGTGATGCCATGCTACATAGTCTGGTGGAGCTATGGACTCACTTTTCTGATGGTCTACTCTCCAAGTTTACTTACATTTCCTTTCACCACATAGTTGCTATCGTTCCGGATATCCCTGGCCAATCCAAAATCACATATTTTTGCAACACGTCCATTAGTTAAGAGGATATTCCTTGCTGCTAGATCTCTGTGAATACACTGCAACGATATTTTTTATTTACAAAGGGTTTGTACAATTCTGAGCAATAGACACAATTTACGCACAAGACTGCCAGCACTTTTGACCTTGCATTAATTAAGATGAGAAATGTGTTAAGGAATACCCACAAGTGTGTTACCAATTCCTCAATTAACATCACTCTTGAGCTTTCCTGTTTACTCACTGCGCATCTCCACATCACCATTTCCAATCAACCCAAGTGCATGTACTCTCATAAAACACAGACTCTGCACATTTAGTATATCTGGAGCTTCTGATTTTCTGTTTTAACCGAAAAACCTTGATTAAAAACATCCCCAGTATAAGAACAATAAATTGGTGGACATCTAATGAACCACTGCAAACTCTATACTTTGTTTCCTGCCGGACGCACATTGGCATGGGTGAAGGTGCGTCTCTTTCTTCCATGTGCACAGGTACGTTTGGGTTTCAGACACGCCTGCAATCACAGAGGAGAGAGAGTACCCACACAAATCGCAATGCCTTCCTCCTCTTACAAATAATTCACCGGACACGGAGGGAAGATAAGTGTATCTGAAACTTCGATCGAAAGTAAGTGAAAAAACACGAAAACCCACAGATTTTTAGAACTCAAAACAATTATCCAAATAAACTAAAATTAAATCCCGAACAATGAATTCTTTAAACACCCCAAAACAAAAACCCTAAGTATATCCTGTGAAGTTATTTGAGGTGTTCTGCTGATGCGAAAGGCACTATACTAAATCTCTGAATTATTAATTTTTATTATTAAAATAACATAGATGTATATTATCAGATTCCTGATGTAGGCCTGGAATGTGGATTGAGAGTCCAACTATGGAGTTTTTAAACTCAGGTATTTCCCCAAAGTAAAACTCCATGTTTTGATTTTTGTTTGGTCAGCTGTGTGTCTAATGCATGCAGAACCCCATCATCATGCTTAAGAGGATCCAAATCAAGCTCGGAATTCCACACATCCCACCTAGCCATGATCCTGGCCAATACCAGAATACTGATCAGGTGAATTTTTCCTGGGTGCTCTTTACTGGAGACCAACCGATTCAGAGAAGCCAGCAGTGGGGATGTAAAAGACGTACTCTCGACGTGAAAGGTGCTATATAATAGGGTCCGTCGATATGGAAATTTTCCGATTTAGATATATCGATGGGCTCATATCGAGATATACCGAGATATCGATATTTTCGGAGTTTTTGTACTGCGCATGCGCGCGTGTCGTGAGGTGCCCGCGCATTCAGGGGTGCGCGCGCATTCGTGGCCTATCTCCTCAGGAGGTAAATATCTCTCTCTCTCTCTCTCTCTGTGTCTCTCACACTCACTATCTCTGTGTTTTTCTGTCTTTGTCTCTCACAACCTCCATCCATCCATCCATCCATCCATCCATCCATCCATCCATCCATCCATCCATCCATCCATCCATCCATCCATCCATCCATCCATCCATCCATCCATCCATCCATCCATCCATCCATCCATCCATTATCACATCCACCCCATCTCCCCCCGCCCCCCGCGCCCCCCGCCACCGTCCCTCTCGCCCCCCGCTGCTGTCCCTCTCGCCCCGCGCCCCCCCCTGCCCCCGTCCCTCTCGCCCCCCGCCCCGCCACCATCTCCCTCCCCCCCACCCCCCCTCCACCGTCTCCTTTCCCCCCACCCCCCCACGCCGTCTCCCTCCTCCCCCCTACCCCTTGCATACCTGTATATTGTATTCGAGGACTATGGATACAATATGGCGGCTTGCACCTCGGTTTGTGCATTGTGTATAGAGATGAGCATTCTGGGTCTTGTAGTTCAGTGCGCATGCATTCCGATCTTTCCGATATATTGACTTTTTCGATGTATCGATATTTCGAAAATGACTATATCAGCATATCGATACGAAAATTATATCGGATATAACCGATATATCGATATATTGCCGGACCCTACTATATCATTGTAAGTTTTGACTGATTGAAAAGGCCTAGAGAAGAGTGGCGAGTAATGGGAAATGCTTACGAGTGACAACAACAAAATTACATTTATAGAGCATCTTTCATGTTGGGAGGATGTCTCAAGGCACTGAATAGGCAGGGGTCGGGACCCAAGCATAGGGGAGGGGCAGGGTAGTGGGGAGGGGAGGGAGAAAGTTGGGAGGGCAACAGAAGGCATGATCATAAAGAAAGGCCTTGAGACCGGTGTTAAAGGAAGCAAGAGAAGAAATGAGGCAAAGGGACTGTGGGATGGTGTTCCAGAGTGTGGGGCAGAGAGGCTGAAAGACCAGCCACCGATGGTAGGGCGGGTCGGGCGGGAGACATGAAATAGACTAGAGCTCGCTGAATGGAGAGGGCGGGCGGGTTGTTAGGGAATCAGCAGGTCGGAGAGATAGGAAAGGGCAAGGCCATGAATGGCCTTGAAAGTGACACTTCAAAGTGACATGAATTAAGAGACTAGTAACAAATATTTTTTACTGTATTGCTCATCTCATAATTTGCACAAGGAAGAACACTATCCATCACCCAGAGGATTCAATTCAAGATCCTGCTCCTCATCTTCAAAGCCCTCCACAGCCTCACCACACCATACCTCTGTAACTTCCTAAGCCCCTACCAACCTGCCTGCTCCCTCTACTCAGAGGCCTCCGGCCTGCTCTGTGTCACCCAACCCACCCACCGCACCATCGGCAAGCGAGCCTTCAGCCATTCTGCTCCTAATCTCTGGAATTCCATCCCGCAGTCCCTATGCCTCGTCCCCCCCTGGCCTCCTTCAAGTCCCGCCTCAAAACCCTCTTTGACAATCACATTGGTCACTTCAAATCCCTTCCTTTCCCTCCACCCTTCCTGATCTCAACCCCAGCTTCGATCTTAAACATTGACTGTCCAGTGCCTTGGGACATCTTCCCAAAGTGAAAGGCGCTGTACAAATGTAATTTTGTTACTGTTGTTGTTATAAAGAACCCTGCACATTTTATCCATTTGATGTTATCACTGAAAGGGAACCATTATATTTATATCACAACATGTTCACAACATCAACTTACGTTCTTAGAAGAAAGAAAGTTCATTCCCTTTGCAACCTGATATGAAAAGCTCAGAAGATCTTCAATGTCCAGAGCCAGAGCATCAACTACTTCATTGTTGTTTTCTTTATCACTGTATGAGCCTAGAAACCAAAGCATTACATCAGTCAGTTTAAACATGCAGAAATAATTACAAGATCACATCTGAGATCCTCATGAAAAAAAGCCCTTCAGTCCATTTTATTTCAACAGATCATTCTCACACTTTGTTAAGATGCCAATTAGAAACTGTTGCAACGTTCTATAGTTTTGAATGGATCTTGACAGATGGATATATTACAGAATATATCACCCACAAATATATAGTCAATTCACTTTACAGCATATTCAATGAAGCGCTGTGAGACGTCTTGAAGTCGTGAAACGGCGATATCAAATGCAAGGATTATTATAAAAAATCTTTATAGAGCTCAATCATATTGAAATGTCTCAAAGCACCTCAAAGGTAATAACCGTCAGTATAGCTTTTGTATTTATAGGCAAACATGACAGTCATGGTTGAGACGTGGGATAAATGAACATTGTGTGAGGTCTGCAATTTGAACTGTCATCTTGTACACACATACAATTGTGGAATTGAACTTTACACTGACTGCATAATGCAAATCTTTCATTCACTTGTTTTTGTATAAGTCACCAAAACCTCAAGAGAAGGGGAATGGGGGGAAAGCGGAATGTGCGGAGGAGAAATCTGACATCTGATAATTATTATGGGTGATCATTTTCATGGGTACCAATTATGACATTGCTGAAAATTAGTTGATAATTCAATACTAAACACAAAATAATCCTTCCACAAATCAGTCCGTGTAAAGAAAAACCTCCTGGTATCTGTTTTGAAATTGCCCTTTACAGCTCTAAACATATGTCCACTTATTCTATAGTTTTTATACATCCTAAAGTATTGATCTCGGTTTATTTTTTCACTCTCACTTAAAATTCTGTATAAGTCTATGGGGTCTCCTGAGTCTTCTTCACCTGAGTCTGAAGAGCTCTAACTTGTCTGATCATTGCTTATAGCTCAATTTATTTTGTGTTTGTTCTATGATCTCATTTGCATGTACTGACTAAACAATCCATCCATACACTGACATAACTTACTCTTGCTCATGGATCTTCTTTTGTCCGAGTTCATTTGCAGAAAAGCTCCAGGGCTGGGCTTCATTTCCATGTATGATCCACAACTGTTGTTGCAATAAGGAAGCAATGATTAAAATAAAATACTGCGACAAATTTCAAATAATTAATTCTATCAAGAGAGAACTATGTTATCCAATGGCCAATGTATCTGTTTCTGCAGTGCAATGGGACCTCCTAGGCTTTTGCATCTCGCATTTCCATTGGGATTGAGTCTGAATGTACTGTTTAAGAACCAGGAAGTAATATGCCATGATTTCAGGAACTTTTAAATAAGATAGAGTGAGTTATTTGGCACAGGAAATATTTATGAGGCTGTTGATTTTAATATACAAACCAAGGATGTCTTAGCCTGGAAAACGAGAATAAAAACACATTTCAAATACCTTCTTACACATTTGGCTCATTAATGAAAGCCATATTGTCCAGAAATCTACAAGACATTCCGCTTTTGCAAGCAAACTTTTTTTAAAAAATGTATTGACTTTATTTTACATATTTGGACCAAGGAAGTAATCATAAGCCTTGTTTCACTGTGTGGGCTTTGGTGTCTCAACACACTGGACTATATTTTTAAACTCACTAAGATAATGCCCTGAGGCAGAATTCATATTAACTTTCAAAAGGGAACTAGGTAAATATCTGAAAAGGAATGAACTACAGGTGTGTGGGGTAAGGGTAGGTAAATGAATAACTGGCAAATAAATGCAGGGAAAGCATCTCTTGAAAAGAGCCAGCACCGACACAATGGTCTGAATGGTCTTCTTATGTGTTGTAAATTTCTATGATTACATCAATTCATGAATTTTTAACCAGCTCAGCCCCAAGGAAATCCTGTTCACCTCCTTCCTTATCTCCTGATGTGAATAAGAACAAAGATAATGCAGCATTTTCTTCAGTATTATTTTTTCTCTCTGCTTCCCCAATTAAATCAGGGCTGCACTGAACCCTGTTTGTTTATTCAGTGTCCTCTGTAAACAGTACAATCCACAGTAGAAATAGATTTCCCGACCTGCTGTTGTTAAGCTGCTATTTGACCCCAGGATGTCATTAAAATTAAATGTCATGTCAACAGAGTGAGTGTGATTTTAAGAAGCAACTGAACAAACGCAGACTGACATTTCTTTCATCTATCTGTGGAGAGCATCTGCATTCAGCATTAAAAAGATAGCACTTTGCTTGAGTGGTTTAGTCAGCAATACTCTCCCGGCCCAGTTCATCGTACCGACTAGATTACAGTTGATTTTTATCAATCATAATTTGTTGACAAATGAACTGTTAAATGTTGGAATTTTATTCTATAAATGAAGACATATTCAACCAACGAAACATGTTATTGAACAGAAACATACCTGGACTAGTGCTGTTAAATATGGTGATAGGTTTCCACACCTGACTAGTGCAAATATTCAGCATGCCACTTCTTGATGGCCCCTTGGACTACTTCTGGCCCACAGGCCGTCACTGACTGACACAATTCAGCCACTCCACATTAAGTAAATTACATGAAGCATGTTGAGACATACTTCTGAAGTAAAAGGTGCCATATCAAATGCAAGGTGTATTATTATTATTGTTATAACATTAGCTGCTATTTTCATGAATACGAACTATATAAATATATAGTAGATAGGTAAATTGTAACTGTTCCTGTGATTCAGTGTTACTAATTTTGAATATCTGGAGGAGCAAATGGGTACACTAATTGGTATATATTATTATTAATAGCAACAACAATAATAAAGATTTCATTTGATGTAGTGTCTTTTACGTCAGGAGGATGTTCCAAAGTCCTTCACAGGATATACTGTAAAGTTCAGTGACTGGTTTGTGTTCAAACACAGTAGCCAATCTGCTCACAGCAATGTCCCACAAACAGCCACGAAATGAATGCTGGCGAGGACAGAGAAACTCCCTTCTCATTTCAAATAATGCCATTGCATCTTTAGCGTCCACCTGAACAAGCAGACAGGACCTTCATTTAATGTCTCATCTGAAGGACGATTCTACTATTACAATAATTTGTGAGTCATTTATTTGGTATAAGCATAAAAGTAGCAAATGCATTAAAAACAGGTGTGATTTTTGATGGGATCACAAATACTTTTCATACAAACTAATCTTTCAAAGATTCCTATCAATAAATTGTGTAACAAAACAACAAGATATTTTATATTGAACTCAGTTCTTTGTGCTTTTGGGTTCCAGACATTACCTCTCCGGATCTCTCAGATCTGGAATATTCTTGTACTGCATCTTCCCTAAATCCTGTTCTCCATTTTCTGACCAAATAAATGAATCTCTTTTCCGCCTCATGAAGTTCAGAAGGTCACCAAAACAGCAGTATTCAGTGATTACGAGAACCGGACCTGGAAGACAACAGTGAACCTATTTAAAAACTATGGAAATATAATACAGACAGCTAAAGCCTCGGAATTTGAGTCAATCCCACTTGAATGTCAACAAGACCAAGGTCCCTCTCATTGGCTCACACCAGTACCTTCACACATCGGGTACTGGCAGCATCAACCTCCATGGTTGCACACTCAATCTCACCAAGCCAGTCAGGAACCTAGGTCTCTTGTTTGATCCTCCACTGTCTTTCCTCCTTCAGATCTAAGCCATGACCAACTCTACCTTCCCTCACCTCCACAACATTGCTCCACTCCGCCACTACCTCACCCCTCAGGCCGCTGAAACTCTCATTTATGCCTTCATCACATCCAGGCTCAACTATACCTTGGGACATCCTCCTGACTTGAAAGGCATTATATAAGCGTAATTTCATTGTTGCTGTTACAATCCAGTGGCTGAGATCTTGGGGTGAGAAAGACAAGAGGTAAACAAATCTCCTCTAAGTCTAAGGTGACATGCTTGGCCACGGAATGACGGATTAGAGTCAACCCAATATGGCAGTCATGACAGGCCAGTTCCCGAGCCACTAGGATCTGCAGTATTTCAGAACAGCAGACGAGCCAGACTGGATCATCAACTGGATATGGAGGGCAGAGCAATTACTGGGGAAGGGGAGAGCTTCTTAATACTTGGCTTCTGATAAACTTTCAAGGCTAACAATAACAACAATAGCAAAATTGCACTTGTTTAGCACTTTTTACATCACGAGGACGTCCCAAGGTGCTGGACAGTTACTATTTCAGTTACTATTTACTATTTTTACTACGTCACAATGACATGGTAAGGCACTATATCAAATGCAAGATTGTCATTGGCTTAGGTACTTGTCCAGCTGCAGATTTTCTGTACAGTAGTAATAAAACAACTGTACACACATAAATAGAAGTTAGCGCACATGTAAAGAAGTTCCATTTAAGATTTGTTTCTGCTAAGAATCTGCATTATTGGCTTGAATTTGGCAGCAAGTATACCACCACAAGTTATAAACTATAAAATAGGATTCTAGCCAAACCAACTTTGGGCAGCTCAATAAGCTATGCTGGTGAGAAAAAGGGGAACCAGTGGCTATTGTGGTATTAGGCGCTTATGTATTATTATCTGGGTAAAACAAAACATTTTGACACATATCCCTGCTACTTTAGAGATATAAGTGGTCTTTATTCAGGAATAGCCTAGTTCTGAATGTTCCTTAACAGATTTGTTAATAGGAAATATCTATCAATTGTATCTGTGAAGCAAATGATGTACTTTCATAGTTTAGACATTCAATAATTACACATTTATACAAAATAATTTCAGAAATACTGTATCACAAATGATTAGAAATTAAATAATTGTGTTTTTTTAAATAAAGAAATCTGATATAAAATACAAGCAAATTAGACACATAGGGATGAAAGGAAACTATTTTGCTATTGCGCCTATTCTGCTATTTTGGGGGGGAAGTCAGTTGGTTGCCAAACACATGCAGAAACCCATCACCATGCTTAAGAATATCTGAACCAAACTGAGAATTCTATGTAATCCACCTAATTTTTTTCTATCCTACTTACACTTGGAAATTCCAGAGATAAATTATTGGAATGGAATGTGCATACTCTCCCTGGAGGGAAACATCCTGATTGTCCAATTCCAAAAGTATTTCACTTGCAGGGTTAACAAGAACTGAGTAGGAGGATTCCCTACTCTCAGTGACTGGTCTGCTGTGAGAAATCCAAGGTCCTGGTTCAATTCCAACATTTCATTGCCAAGCACATTACCTTGGAGCCAGCTCAGCACTAAAGAGACCCCTCTCGATCCACCCAGGACTCTTGGTCATGTTATTTAACAAATGCTTGTGCGAACATTGACATGGAAGAACTGTCTGGCAGAGAGAAGATTCATTCTATTTCAGGTTTGTCAATTATCGGTATTATAAAACCCCCAATCAAATTAGTCTTAACTTCCTCAGCTCCAGCCCATGTTCACCAAACCTGTCGTTAATTTAGTGAAATGTATTTGGAGGCAGTTTTTCTTGGTATCCTGGCCAACAAACTCCAAAATAAAATTGGTCTTTCACTTTATGGCTATTTATTGGATATTTCTGTGTGAGAATTAGCTATTGTGTTTGCCTACAAAGTATACAGTATCTTCACTTTATAGTAATAACTCCTATTAGTGACTATGAGACTTCCTCCCAACATAAAAGGAAAAATATCAAATATAAGGTTATTATTAGTAGTTAAACTGGGTTCCCGTCTTACTGTTCCTGTGGCTAACAATTCCCTAAATATAACTGGTTATTGATGTCATGATTTGCCTACAAATACAGCACTACATTTTGCAATACATCCTAGGAAGCACTTTGAGACTTCCCCTTGACATGATAGGTGCTATATCAAATACAAGTACAGTATTATTTTTGAATTTTTTTCTGCTAACAAATCTAAAGTAGGATTCAATTCACTTGTGTCATGCTCCAAAACATTGAGCCCTTTAGCAATAACTCGTTTGAGTTTGAACATTCTTTATGATACCTCAGATCTCTGTTTTGGGTATGCACCATGAAATGATGTGACCTCACTTCAGAATTCTGACCTTATTCACATATATCAATGTGGAGAGATGGCTTTAGTAAGAACCTCCATTGAAGGATTGAGGGAATGCCGATAGCTCATTTCCCTTTACCCCACATCCTAAAAATGTGAGTCTAAAATAGGAATTTTGTCTCTTAGTATCATAGATCTGCCTTTAGATTCATTCCAAAGTCAAACAAAAAAATGTATGTCCTAGCTTGTGTTATATGTCTTGCAGGTTTCCTTTACATTTCACTTCAAATTGGGCACAAATGTCCTTGGTTTGTATCCCCTGTAGAACAAACCTACCTCCAACAGTGCAAGCACCCATCAGGTTCACAATGTTAATGTGCTGGCCGAGGTGACTCAAGACTTTCAGCTCTGACATCAGGGCTTCCTTCTCAGTGGAGTGAGCGCTTGCTGGAAAGGCAGATAGAGTTGCAATAGATCACTTCAGTTATGTTTTTACCTTCAGAGGCCCCCAAATTCCCAAGCCTAAGATTTTAAAACTGATCATCACGCAGACTTTAGAAAAATTCTCAAATTCAGTCTTGATTTAAGAGCTTTTCCACAATTCAACCATCTTCCAAATGAAGACTGGATTTACAATTTTTCCAAAATTCAGCAGCACCCCATCTCAAATTGTTAGACCGTAGTCTTACGGCTAAAGACATTAGAATTTGGAGCCTCAAAGCTCCAGTATTATTCGTACACCTACGTTTTAGCATCTTTACTGCCACAGTCATGACAGAGTCGGCCTTTGTCAACCCATACGCAGCAGCCTCAACAACTTTTCCAAAGGCTCCAGCACCGAGGATCTTACCTATAAAACCAAAGAGTGTTTATTTTTCTTGAACTGAATGATCTGCTATCATCACGACCAATAGACTCACCAAAAATGTAATACATTTGCTGGCTTCATGCACAGGCTTGCAGGAAGCTACAACTACTCACGCAACTATTTCCAGTATTAGCAGATTGTGTTTACTACTGGAATAAACTAGGTTTTCAGAATGTTTTTAATCATGCATTGTGCAGACAGCAGAATTTATTGCTAATTATCTGCTGGGTCTCTGAATATCATAACAGACCACAAGGTTTATAGGTTACTAATGTTGCAATATCCCTTCCCCCTAGGGTCCGGCGATATATCGATATATCGCTAAAACCCGATATAATTTTCATATCGATACGCCGATATAGGCATTTCAAAAATATCGATATCGAGGGAAAAAATCGGAATGCGCACACACTGAACTACAAGACCCAGAATGCTCATCTCTATACACAATACACAGACCGAGGTGCAAAGCCGTCATATTGTATTCATAGTCCTAGAATACAATATACAGGTATGCAAGGGGTGAGGGGAGAGAGACAGCTGGGGGTAGGGGGTGGGAGGGGGAGAGAGACGGCTGGGGGGGGGTGGTGGGGGAGAGAGATTGCTGGGGAGAGGGAGTGGGAGAGAGACGGCTGCGGGGGGGGGGGGGAGGGAGAGAGAGACGGTGGGGAGGGGGGGAGAGGAAGAGAGATGGCGGGAGGGGAAGAGAGACGGCTGGGGTGGGGGGTGGAAGAGAGGGACGCCGGCGGGGGGTGGGAGGGGAGGAGAGAGGGACAGCGGCGGGGGGTGGGGGGGGGTGGGGGGGGGTGGGGGGGGGTGGGGGGAGATGTGATAATACACAGATAGATAGAGATGGGGGGGATGTGAGAGAGGAGAGAGATACGGAGACACAGACAGAAAAACACAGAGATGGAGAGAGTGAGTGTGAGAGACACAGAGAGAGAAAAATATTTACCTCCTGAGGAGATAGGCCTCGAATGCGCGCATGCGCAGTACGAAAACCCCAAAAATATCGATATTTCAGTATATCTCGATATGAGCCCATCGATATATCTAAATCGGAAAATTTCCATATCGACGGACCCTACTTCCCCCCCAACACATTCTTCTCAGGTAGCCCTCCCTCGAAATGCTCAGCATCAAAATTTACCAATGCTATTTCTTCTGTTTCTTTTAACAACTATCTTAAATTGGTGTCCTCATGTTACTGATTCACATGCCAATGGCAACACTTTTTTCCAGTTCAACCTATCAAATTCCCTCATGATCTTGAAACCTCTATTAAACCCCTCTTATTCTTCTCTGCTCTCGGGAGAATAATCCTAGTTTCGCTAACCTCTCTTCATAACTAAGGTCCTTCATTCCTGGTACCATCCCTGTAAATCTACTTTCTACCCTCTCCAATGCCTTAATATCTTTCCTAAAGTGTGATGCCCAGAACTGAACACAGTACTCCAACTGAAGCCTAACCAGCATTTTATAACCTCCTGACTTTTGTATTATATGCCCCTATTTCAGCCCTTCCCAACCTTTTCCCCAGGATGACCCCATTTCAGCACTGAAAATATTTGGGGACCCCAAAGTGGTGCGGACAAGATCAACTTCGATGTAGGTAGAAATTACGTGCCTGTGAGCAAGAGATTGCGAGATTTCCATTTGGCAAACAATAAGTGTATAGCTAGCTAGCTAGTTAACTTTAACTGTTAATACACTGATAGGTATATGAAATTATTTAGAATGTGGTTTGTGTTGACTTTGATGGATATGATGCACTATTAATCACTGTTAATACTTTCACATTTTGTTGCCCGCAGAGGCTTTACAACCCAATTTGTTTTGCCAACAGCGAGATAGTGTTGCGACCCCATTTTTTCCCCAACTGGGGTTGCGACCCCAGGGTTGGGAAACGCTGCCCTATTTGTAAATCCTAGCATCCCGTATACTTTTTTTTTTAGCAGCTTTATCTACCTGTCCTGCCACATTCAGAGATTTGCCGCTCTGTTCATTTACCCCCCTTCAAAACGGGGGTTCCAGATCCACGTTGCAAATTCCAGATCCATGTTGCCATAGTCCCTTTAATACTGTGGGCTTCTATTTTGTTTATAAGTCTCTTGTGTGGCCCTTTGTCAAATGCCTTTTGAAAATCCAGATAAACTACGTCCACTGCACCTCCTGCATCCACCATCTCAGTCACTTCATCCAAAAATTCTATTAGCTTTGTCAGACACAATCTGCCTTTAACAAATCTTTGTTGACTATCCTTTATTAATCCATATTTTTCTAAGTGAAAATCAATATAGTTACAGAGATACTGCCAAACACTGAATGGAGTGGCGAGCTAGCGCAGAGAGACGGCTGCAGGCAATGTTTAAATGTTTTTTGCAGATACCATAAAGAGAGGGTGAGACAGAGAAGATACCATAGAGAGAGGGTGAAGAAGGGAATTCAACAGAGTGGAGGCAAAGTAGCTGAAGGTTCAGCCACCCAGGAGTGGGATGGAGGGGCATGCAATGTGCAGCAGCATCGACTTTGTTGAGCAGAAGGGCTGAGCAAAACAGTGAGATTGGAAAAGGTCCGAGAGGTAAGGAAATGCAAGGACATGAAGCGATTTGTAGGCGGGGTGATATTCTTGAAGTCAATCTGCTGAGACGAACAGTCAGTAGAGAATGTTGAAGACAGGGGTAATGGGCGTGAAAGGCTTTGTGCGAGTCAACATTAGAAAATTTGACCGGCATAGATATTAATAGTATTTTGAGATTTAGTTACAATACTATTCCACTGACAAATTCTCTCATCGTGCAGTGAAAGGTGGTATCAGAGTAGTTCTGGCAACAATATTTATAATATATTTTCACAACTTTCAGCTTTTTAAGAGTATATGGTAACAAGGAATGTAACAGAATTAAAAAATATGTGATTTCCTTTTCTAATATTCTTAAAGCTTTAAGCAAATAGGACTATCATATCCTTGGACTCTTAAAAGTATATTATATGAGTATTTTTTAAATATTTAAAGCAACAGCAAGAAGATATTTGTTTCTCGTCACAAGCTCGAGGTTCAGACAGAATAGTGAAATTGAATTTGGAGCTTTTGCTCTATTTACAAATTGATCATTAACCAGCATAAGGTTAGCTGAATTCAGAGTGGGAACCTTCAATCTGGAACAATATCAAATAAAATATCAACCTACCAAAGCGCAGTTTATCCCTGGGGAATTCCCATTTGTCATCATATGGTAACTGTGTTGGATCAATGTAAGTGTAATTATTCCCATGTATCTCTTCGACTACTTTCCACTGTATTTGATACCTCGGTTTCTGAAGATAAACATAATCACATCAACCTCACAGTCAAAATACTTCACACTGAATCAAGTGTAAAAACATAATATTATGCGACAGAACTGGACCTCGCTGCACTTTACCTGATGATATTTGTAAAGCAGTATTGCTAAAATAAAACACAAGAAGATTGCTGTTGCAGCAAACAGTATCAGCAGTGGAGTAAAGAGTTCATGCGTTTGAATCTCTGTTTTTTCTGAAAGATTAAAGAACAAGATGAAAGGTTACTTCAGTGCTTTACATACATCATTCAACAAGCTTCACATTGAATTACACCTCAGCTCCAGGCATAATGGTCTATTCATTCGACTCGATGGGCTGAATGGCCTCGTTTGTGCCATAAGAATCTATGATAAGATTCTATGATTACCAGAATCTATTGATGGGTAAGTTGTCAGTATTGTTGGCTTTGGTGGGTTCAAGACCAATCTAATGAGGTAGTTCACATAGGCAACTTCAAAAAGGGAAGTGTTATTTTCAAAAGCGTAGGCAGGTCATGACTCTCAATTTCCAGTAAACCAAACCCAGCGCAAGAAATAAAACCACAAGTAGATAAGATAAACAGCAACTGCATGTGTGCAGTTGATGTGCGCAGATATGTTTTTTGTTGTTATTGCATTCATGGAGATGGAGCTCTGCAAGAAAAAAAATACTGCTATCCTCATGCCACAAGCAGGCCAGTAATACAGGTGCAGTAATAATATTATGCGCTTTATTTAGTGTTATCCTTAATACAGTAATAAGATTCCATCCACACAAGCTTCTCTTTCCAAAAACTGCACACAACACCTCCTCTGGCCAATATTGGAACTTTAGGTAAAGCAAAGGTGTCAATACAGTAGGTTGTTGGTCAGCCGGGCATCTGACACATGTGAAAAATTCAGCACCATGTTTAAAAGTCTCTAAATCAAATTAATTTCATGTGATCTACCCACGAAAATGTGCCATTTGTCTGGAATGGAGTACATACTCTCTCTCCTGAGGAATGCACCTAGATTTCTCAGGCTTGGGGTTTCCTAAAGTGTGTATTGAGGTACAGCAGGTGTGTAACCAGCTAAAACCTTTTGGCGTACCAATTGTGAACACTATCTCACGAGCTTCTTATTTCAAATGCAACCGAAATTCTAGTGCATCCATTTGTCACCTCCTGCTTTGATTACTGAAATGCATTCCTCCCCAACTCCATTATTCAAAAGGTTCAGATTTCTGCCACCTGCATACTGACCTGGACCAAACACCGTACCAATATACAGTATCACTAGTTCTGTACAGGCTCCACTGGCTCCCAGTCACCAGATCAACTTCAAGATCCTCACACTTGCGTTCAAATCCCTTCACTCTCTGGTGCCTCCCTACCTCTCAACAATCTCCTCACTCCCCAATCCACCACCACATTCAACAATCTCCTCACTCCCCAATCCACCACATGCTACTACACCCCAACATTCTGGAACACTATTCCTCAACCTTATTCCTTCTTTCAAAGCCAGCCTGAAAACTTTCTTTTTCAACCATGCTTACGTCCATTACCATCCTTCCCCCTCCTCCCACACCTGCCTCAGAGTCAGGCTCCATCACTGTTAAACACTCTGAGACACTTCCCTGCAATGGAGGGAAAATTACATTTGTATAGTCTTTTGACATCCCAAGGTGTTGGACAGTCAGTGTTTCATACCCGAACTGAGGGTGATTAAAAACATGATTGAGGAGGAGGGTCTTGAGATGAGTTTGAAGAAGTCAAGAGAGGGGTGGGGGGGGGCGGTGTGACTGTGGAGAGTGTGGTCAGAGTGGCTGAAGGTTCGCCTGCCAAAGGTGGGGCGGGCAGGTGGGGGAAGTGAAGCAGGCCAAGGCTCACTGAGTGGAGGGAGCGGACAGGTTAGTATGGGGTTAACAGGTCACAGAGATAGTGGGGAGAAAATCTATTGAGGGCTTTGAAAGTGAGGAGCAGGACCTTCAAATATATCCTTTGAGTTATGGGAAGCTAGTGGAGTAGGATGAGGATGGAGATGATAAGGTCACAGAACCTATTTCTGGAAAGGACTGTAGAGTTCTGAATGATCTGAGCCTGTGGAGAGAGGAGTTGGGGAGGGCAACAAGCAGAGAGTTTGCATACTCAAGCCTGGAGACCTGTAGCTCAGTGGTTAGAGTACTCGCCTTACAACCAAGTTTGATTCCAGGCAGTACGAAACCTTGGACAAATTTCCTTACTCCACACGCCTAATAATAATTGCTCGGAAAACCTCCCCAATAATAAATTGGTCATTTTCAACCCATGACTGTTTGTGGGAATTGGCTGCCATGTTTCTCCCACAGACACACAGTTAATTCACTTTACAGTATATTCTGTGAAGCGCTTTTAGATGTCTAGAAGATGTGAAAAGCACTATATCAAATGCAAGTAGTATTATTATTCAGGTTCCGGACTGGCTCAGTGAGGTGAAATATACATCCACGGACGGTGATGCTGCCAGTGGCTTAGGTGTGGAAGGGCTGATGGGAGCCAATCTAGAGGGTCTTGGTTTTGTTGATGTTCACCTGAAGAAAGTTAGCTCTCATCCAGGACTTGATGTCTGATAGACTTTGTCAAGACGACAGTGTTCTTGGAGGCAAGAGTGGAGGCAGAGAGATACTGTTGAGTATCTCTCTGCTAAGACAGTTTGAATTGAGGTAATTTATTCACATAGTGGATTAAGAAGTTGTGGAATGCACTTCTCAAGTAAGTTGTAGAGGAGGACTCAACGGAGATATTTTAAAGAGCGATAAATATTTGGATAATAGAGGTATTAAGGGGTGCAGCAAAAGAGTGGGATTAAAAGCTCCAATAAAATTGGTGAAATAGACTCAATGGGCTGAATCGCCTACTTTTGTTTGTCTTTTTCTAAGTTCCATATCCTTCTGCCTCAGAAGTGAGGATACTACTAACTGAGCCAAGCCGACGTCTACGGAAGCAGATCTATAATTTATTTAGTTATTAGTCAGCCATGTCTAACCTAACAGCCTTAAAGGTCAGTGTGCAGCCATCGGATCTTCTGTGTAACTGGCAAGTGACTAGAGTTAGCACACTGCTTTCCGCAGATTGGGTATTTTGCAGTGTTAATCTTTACTAAAATATAACACTTTAAATTGTTTCATTCATTTTTATACGAAAATGAAGCTGCTTTTAATGCTCACTGTATAACCTGTGGCATTACAATTTCTCATACTCCACATGGAGGCTAACAAATGTGCCCATCAACTGAAATGGATTGATTGCGCTGTGGAATATTAGATACTGTAGTACCTTTGTGATGAATCAAGTGAAGACCTGCTCAGAAAGCAGGTCAACACACAGTCATATCCTTCCACAGTATATTAAAGTAACCTAAAAAGCAGTATTTTAAAGTAAACTATGCATCAATGTAAGTGCTGCCCTGCAGCACTCAATAAGTGACACAGCATCAATCTGTCTCTTCAAAAGAACATCGCAAGCTTGAGGAAACAAGACAGAAAAAAGACGCCGAAAATTAGAAAAGAAAACTCCATTTGACTTCCCATTAAAGGTTAAATTAAATTATTTTATTAGGTAATTAGGTAACTTCATTTCCTGATGGGTTTGGTACTGCGTGCTCCAAACATGGGGGATTAAAGGCCTTAGACACAGCAACTGTTCAGGTGGCAAAGGTAAATACTTATACTGGGTAAATGAGTCAATTGTTCTCATTAAAGATACGGAACGGATGTAATTACAAAATGGTATGTTGACCATTTGTGACAGCTACATCTTGGTAACTAGACAGTCCAAATTTGAGAAGGAATCTCGCTCCCTTGGTTGCTTTCTGCAGTAAACAGAAACAGTAAAGAAAGCATTCGTTTTGGGGTTGACACTGACAATTTGCCAGGATTCATTGCACATCTCTGGTTGTCACATGAAGGTGCTGGTAGGAGTATTCTTTAAACCACGACAGCCCCTGTGGTAATACTGCTTCACTGATGCAATATAGACAAACAAGATACAAACTTGACTGAAACAAACATGAAGAAACTTTGATGCGAATTTTCTGGATTAGCATCTATCCCTTTATTGAACATGATTTTGCTTGTTTTTGAATAAAATTGTTGTGGTCTTCCATCTCACCACCCTCTCTAATTGTCTTGAAATCTCACCTAAAAACCTGCTTCTTCAAGCGTGCTTCCAAATACCTCTCCCTTCTCCCCTCCTCTTTGACAATTAAGATAAGAAATGTTATCGCTAAGGAATAACATAGAGAAATTATCGCACAATAGCACTGATCGTCTCCATGATCACCATCCTTAGTAGTCTGGCTCATGAACCAGGCTTTTCAGGAGTAGAGCACAGCAGAAGACAGACCAGCCAGCCTGGCTCATCAGTAGAAATGTGGGCTCTCAGCATCTGTTAAAATAATTCAATTCTTAGTTGGTTCTACCTGGACAAGGAATGGGAAGTTTCCTAGACAGTGCTTTCAATGGCAAGCTATAAAGGTTTAGCTGCTTAAACTCCAGAATTACCCCCAAAGCACACTCCACGGTCCATCAAGCCTTGGTAGTTATCAACCTGCACCCAATACTCACCAAATTTATATAAGTAGGAAGTGAGTGTGTATTCCATTCCATTCACTGCGATTTCCATGTGAAAGTGCCATGCATGGAACTCTCAGTTTGGTTTGGATATCCATTAATATGATCACTAAGGTTTTTTGATACCTTGAACAAATTAACCCTTTTTGTACAGCTTGAATTGAGCTATTCAGTCAATGAATGGGAAAATCAGTAAATTCACCTTATATAATAATCCTTGCATTTGATACACGTCTTTGAGATTTCTCAAAGCATTGTTACATTTTGTGGGTGATACGTGGCAGCCAATTGCACACAGCAGTGTTCCAAAAACAGTTGTGGACTGAATTGCAGCATTTTTGTTTAAGGAATTATTACCTCCGGAAAGCGGTCTGCCAATCGAATAACAACTGGGTTCCTTCCTACTTCGAGGTAAACAGAGATATGTGTAAGGAAACCTGCCTAAGGTTTAGGCCCACCTGGGAATCGAACCTTGAGGTTGTGAGGTGAGTGCTCTAACCACTATGCCACACTTCATTTCAAATGTGTCAGATATCTATTTTCCAACAAAATATGATTACCTTTTAGATAATGGGTCACCAGAAAATGCTGGCCAATTTTATTGTATGAAAAGCATTCCACAGTAACGTTGCTCTTCAGTGTAGTGATGTTAATGATGCTTTCCACTACAACTCGACCAAACCTGGGCTGATCTATTATCTTGTTACTGATCGATATCTCGTTTCCTGTGTGTGGGCACCTGGAATTGAACAGCCAAAAGAGTTCCGTAAAATAAGAGTTAATTTCTCCTTCTCAAAGCTTCTTCTGCAAACCAACACTGAAATCTCTATTGAAACAGTTGAGCACATTTCCATTCTGGTGATCTAATAACTTTCCCTGTGTCAAAGGCAGACTAATATTGATTGACATATCGATCACTTGAAAGGGACAATGAAATGTTGGATTAGATTGAGCACAACACATGTTAATCTTTGAAACAAGCATCCAGAGCAAAGGGCACTCATCCTCACAAACAAAAAGAGAATTTTTCTCCTTCTCCTCTATAATAACAATGATGCCACCAATGGCTTACCGTTGCTGAACTCCAGGACATTGATACAGCTTTATTTCTGGCGCTGGAAACCCTGCTGCTTCACATCGAATTGTGCTTTCGTTGGTTTTCTGAAGAATAATTTTTCCTGGGCTGCCTAAAATGCAACATGAGAATCAGGTTATTGGAGAGTGCTTTGAACCCAAAATAACAATTTTGTCTGGAGCTTGTTCACATCACCTGAACCAGCAGACAGGACTTCACTTTAAAGTCTCAACGAAAGGGCAACAGTTCTAACATTGAAGCCTTCTTCCAGCCCTGTATTACAGTGTCCGTCTAGACTGTGAGCACTCTTGCCTCTGATAATGGTTTGAAGGCCCATATCAGGAACACTAATAGTGCGGGAAGAGTAATGCATTACCACATTCCTTTGGATGAGACATTAGTGAGCTCCTGTCTACTGGTCCATGTGAACGTTAACCCTCTCATAGCACTACTTGAAAAGAAAAGGCAGTTTAAGGCCAACAATCCTTTTGATAAAATTAGTAATTCACTTCATGGATTTTATGAGACATTGTTATGAGCAAATTGGCTGCTCTATTCAAATAAATGGTTGCTACAATTTTTAGTAAAATTGTTTCAGATGTTTCAATTATGTGTTAAGGTACTATAGTAAAACCTCGATAATCCGACACAGTTGGGCCCACTCACCTACCGACTTTGGAAAAATATCTAATACTGTATGTACAGTACTTTGAAATCTTGCCGGTTTTAGGGAGTTGCCGGCTTTCGGAATATCCAGTTCATATTTTTATTGTGCTATAAATCTAATAATGTGGGTTTAACATTGGCATGTGAAACAATTATTCACATTAGTGTCTGTTTGACCCAGTTCGTAAGACATTTGCCTCTAAGAACAAAGGTTGTGGACTCGATTGCCATGTTGAAATTCAGGTACATTGCCTAGGCTGACACTCCAACAACAACAACAAAATCACATTTATAGAGCACCTTTCATGTCGGGAGGACATCACAGTATAATACTAGAGGAATGCTTCATGGCAGAGATCTCATCCTTTATGCAGACTTTATAATAATGAAATTATCCTTGCTTTTGATGTAGCAACTTATCAAATTGTTGAAACATCTCAAAATAATACACAGGATTTTACTGTAAGTACTATAAAGTATAGTGACTGTGGATTTGTATGCAAATGCAGCATCCAATTTGCTCACACCAATGTCCCACAAATAGGCATAAAGTGAATGACCAAATTTATGTACTTTGCTTTAAAGTGTCATATAAAGGATAAGATATCACATTCATTCAGAAAGAGAATGGAGTTTTTCTCAAAATTGTCCAACAATTCTAAAGAATATCAATCATTTTCTTCATGAAATCTTGCTTGCACATATGGCTGTTGCTTTTGTCTGCAAAACCAGCCACTACACTTGACATGTTACTTGTGAAAGCTTTCAATGCGATATAAAATGCATTTTTTCCTGACTTACTCCTTTTTAGTGTCTTGTTTATTTCTTTATGATTCCAATCTGGTTTGCATTTGGAATACACTATTTTAACGTTACATTTCTTTACTTACTGTTGATTCGTACATCAAATAAAACTGATGAGCTAGCATCAGAATTAGAAACAGAAAAGTTGTAGGTTCCTCCCTCTGATTCCTTTACCCGAACAAGGGAAAGTTCATTCACGTACCTAAGAATAAATTACAAAGGCAAAAAGAATAGTATTTAATTAATTAGATCCCAACAACAACTTGCATTCATATATCACCCTTTCCAACCCTTTCCATCTCAGAGTGCCTTCATTAATTAAGTTAATTAATTCTAAGCATAGAAATCAGGGTGAAAAATCTCATGTTTTACAAAGGATTCAATATTATTGAATATATTAAGAAACAGGAAGATGAAAATTACAGTGCCCTTAAAACATTGCTTAATTTATTTTAAGGAGCATCAGAAAGTGGTACTGTTCTCCTCTTCATGTAAGCAATTCGTTCTCTCAAGGTTCGGCATTGACGATTCGACCATACATTCAGCTGTAAAACGTATTTCTTTAAGTACAGATACCCCTCCCCAACCACGAGGGATATGTTAACCTTCGTAGTTGGTAAAATCGCGGTTGGAAAATGCAGGGCCCTATGGGAAACATGGGGATACGGGGTGTAAGTTCGTGTTTAGTAAAACTAAACCCAAAAAAACCACACACTGGTATAACAAAAATGGGGATAGGGGGAGTAAGTTTGGGCACATTGGCTGCCAGGATCTGCAGCAATCAGACAATCAGACAATCAGACAGGCTGTCTGACTGACTGACTGACAGAGAGAGAGAGAGAGAGAGAGAGAGAGAAACACGGAGGGTGGGGAGGCTGACATGGAGGGTGGGGGAGGTGACACGGAGGGTGGTGGGGGGGTGACGAGGGGTGACACGGAGGGTGGGGGTCAGTGACATGGAGGGCTGGGGGTGTGTGGGTGACGTGGAGGGCTGGGGGGAGGGTGGGTGGCACAGAGGGCTGGTGGGGGAGGGGGTAGGTGACACGGAGGGTGGGGGGGGAAAGCAACGGAGATTTACCTTAATCCTAAAAGAGAAGTGACACCTCACTGGTTGATGGCGACATAGCAACTGGGTCCTAGTGCTATACACTATGCTAAACTTGAAAATTTAAACCCACGGATTTAAATCGCGTACACGCAAAACGCAATTTGCGAGGGTTGTCGCATTTAGCAAACCGTGGATGCATGCGTTTCGTGGTTGGTGAGGCTGTGGTTGGGGCAGGATACCTGTATACATGTTTTCACAGGTCTGATCTGCCCAGAAGGGTCAAAATCCACAACCCTAAGCATTAATATTTACTTATTAGCAGGAGGTTTCAGGCATTTTGATCCTATCCTTGATTATTACTTAATTATTAAGTATGTCCTGATAACTATATCCTGTGTCTGTGCCTATATCCTGCTTCACACGATATCATTTTGAAGTCAATAAGCAAGATAAACAGGATGCTAGCTATATTGTGGAGACCTGTAGCTCAGTGGTTCGAGCACTCACCTTACAATCATGAGACCTGTGTTCGAATCCAGGCAGGTCCAGGCAGGGCAAAACCTTGGGCAAGTTTCCTTACTCCACATAATAACCGCTCAAAAATAAAAACACAATAAAATTGGCCATTTTAATCCACGACTGTTTGTGGGACACTGCTGTGCGCAATTGACTGCCACGTTTTGCCCACAAATATACAGTCAATTCACTTTATAGTATATTCTGTGAAGCGCTTTGATACATCTAGAAGACGTGAAATGAAAGGATCAAATGCAAGGATTATTAAATTGCCAAATCAGTTGAGTTTAGATCCCTATCAGTCAGTCTCAAGCTTTTCCATGCTCTGGTCAAGCTCTACCCACAGTACTGCATACAGTTCTTGTCGCCAAGACATAAGACATGCTCCAGACCTTAGATGGAGGGCAGAGTTCAGCAATGAGGATGATCCCAGATGTTAGAAGCGTGAGCAATGATTAACCAAGTTGCGTCTCTTCAGGCATCAAAGAGATTTCTCAGATGGAATCTTATAGAAGAGTTATATTTTAAACGGGATAGAAAAAGTAGACAGAACAATACTTTTGTTTGCATAAAGGCAGTATAACGAGGGGACATAAGTTTAGAGTTACAAAGAGTGATTTCTGGTGAGATACCGTAAATAATTGGAATAAGTTGCCAGAAAGACTGTTTGAGGCCCAGAGTTATTTAAAACAGCTTTGTGCTGTAATCGGAAAATGATAGAATGGGATGAAAGGATGAGATCAAGTGAGATGAACTTTTTTTCATCCAAACCAATCTTGGAAGGAGTGGTGACCTTTCAACCTGGATTTTTGAAATAAAAAATCTGGGAAGCGAAAAGGAAAGACTTCCAAATCATCAGACACCCATCGACATCACATCCTCCTGCTATGCGATTGCTGCACATAAAGAGTGGCCACAATGGCAAACTTATGATCAGCAATTTTTCGAGTGAGGCCAAGGGAAGGGAGGGTACCTCTGTGCAAGGCCAATGGGGTTCACACTGCAATTTTTCTATAACCTATTTGGCAATGTAGGAAGTGCACGATAACAGAGTTGCACTGCAACAATAATCACTGCTGTTAATTATCCCATCTTACATTGCAATTCTCCTGACCCCTTACCGTGTTCTATCATAATCTATATTTATATATACCCACACGTACACATTTTGATGACAGATACCTGTGGCTGTGATTTGTCGTTTTAATCTGATGAGCTGACGTGCTGAATAACATTCCATCCATACGTCTCCAGGACTGTTGATTTGGCGTGGGGTAGGCCTCAAACTCCACTTTCAACACAAGATTTTTACCAATGATTACATCCAAGGGCTTATTATCTGGCTTTAGCAATTTTACAAATCCTTTAGCTGGTTGGAAAGAGTTGTACAAGAGGAACATTGCGTTAGAAACAATTTTCATGAATAAGCAAATCAAAGCGTAAACCCAGATTACTCAATGCTTTGATAATCTTATGGTGTGGTTTACATTCATTCACTTAATTTTTGTTCTAAAAATGACTTTTTACTAATATTCACATAATATTTAAATCATTTTATTCTGAAAGTATCTACATAGATTTAAGAAATAAACATGAAAAAATACAGTAATACCTCTATTATATCAGTGATAGCTTTGTTATATACCCTAGTTGTGAGCTCTATTCAAATACAAAAATCAAAAACCGCAGTTATTTGATGATGTGTCTTATTAATCAATCATCAGTCAAGTCACAAGGAAGAAATGTCTGAAATCTCCAGCTAATAAATTCATGTTCAATCAATATGCTGCAGTTTAATGTAACATATGCATCCTAGCTTCCTTATTTCCATATGAATTATTTTACGTTTGTCCAAATTGTGTCACCATTTGGCCTAGTTAGCTAAAAGATCGCAATTTTCTGAAACTGCTAACATATTTCTTCTTACAGTAAAAGCCCGTTTATCTGGCACCCTTGGGACCTGGCCAATGCCAGTTAAAGCGTGTGCCAGATATTCAGCCGAAAACACACACAAAAAATATTTTTTTAGGAAATACATTGTGCCGGATAAATTCTGGTTAATCGAAAGCGGACCTTTTTTTGAGGTGCTGGTTATACAGAAGTTATGGTTGATCGGATCACTGGTAAACAGGCTTTTACTGTATTTACTTTGCTTCAAGCTTTAGTATCATTCACAAACATTAAATGTAGGATTCTATAAATCTAAGCAACTGCTATGTTGATGTCAAAGAAGAAATATTTATAACATTTCAACCCTATCTATACATGCATTTAAAATATTTGTACAATGCAATACAAATATAACTTGACTGAAAAATCAAACATCCATTAACATATTTTAACATGAATTCTTGACGTAAACACACTTAATTCAAAATCTGAGATAACAGGAATTCAATACAGTTAGCCAATCTAATTGTTTTAAGAGACAATTTTAGTAATAGTCTTGCTGTTAATGAAAATGTGGCTGATCTTGCATGCATGATCAAAGTTGAATTCTAAAACCATAACATGCCTATTCTTAGACTTTCACTAAAATTGTTTGAAAATACTTTACCTACAACCATCAGAAATACTGCAGCATATGAAGAGTTAAATTCATTTTCAGCCACACAGGTAAAGTTTCCGGTGTCGTTGACTTTCACTGAATTGATACTCAAAGTTTGAACTTGACGATAGTAATCCTGAAGGTGATGGGAAGACCTACTCACTTTAGTGACCTGGAAATAATGTTTGAGAGAGAAATGTATCTGTCAGGTAGTTCACAACAAATAGAACACGTGTAGGTATCTTGTCACCCAGAGAATACATCTGTGTTGTTTTTCCAACCTATAATTTCTTCTTTGAATTTTTTAATTGCTATATTCTTACATGTACAACAACAACAAATTACATTTATAGAGCGCCTTATAATAAAGCCTATTGGAATAACCTTCTTCTGCAAAGTTGTGAATTTCTCTTTTCTCAGGAGAACTAGAGTACAGATTCCGTGATTTTCATCGTGGGTTTTTTTTAATCTAAAGGCAGACATTTTTGCAAAAGAAATTACTGGTTTTGCAAATCAAAATCACGTTGCTGAGTAACGTGATTTCTCTGAACAGTTAACAAACTGATGGTAATTGTGTAATTAGTCAGGCTTAGTTGAACACCATTATTTTCTATTAATGAGTATGAACTGCCTAAATTAATTTTGCTTGGCAACTGTCATTCATTCAGATGCACTTTACAATTTCTTTGAAACGTTCTTCACATCGACCATTGATAACAACAAAATTACATTTGTATAGCCCAAACAAAAGCCAATGAAATGCAATGGAAACTGTTGCATGGGAAGTAATTAATTGAGATTTGAAGCCGGGCCTCACCCCAAATTTGATAAAGCAATTGGAAAAGACACATCTCATTCAAAGCTTTGGCATTGTTTACGTTTATTTGCTTTCCTTAGCCTTGCTCCAGTGGAGTCCTGTAGCTCAGTGGTTAAAGCACTTGCCTTATAAGTGTGAGACTTGTGTTGCGAATCTAGGCAGGTCAGGGCGAAACCTTGGGTAAGTTTCCTTACTCCACACGCCTAATAATAATCCGTCAAAAAAAAACTAATAACTTAATTATAGCTGACCCACTCACTTCCCCTTAGGAGAACAGTCACTTGTTAGTCATTTGACATCCAACAAGCTAGACTTTCCAATACAGTTGAGTCCTCATTAGGTGGTTGACAGGTACCAGGAACTCCCTGCGAGCTTTCTGGTGGGCAACACAGCTCAGCATGAAATATGTGAGAGCATTACCATCATCTTCCTACTTATCAAACTCAAGTTTTAACATTGAAGTCATTTTTCTGTGGTTCTTAAAAAAGCTGGGTGGGACCATGTATTCTAGGGCAGTGCTGACGACAGTCGAGCTTACCTGACTCATCAGGACTTCCAGGACTTGGAGGGGCAGAGATTCTTCCTATTCAGCTATTACCAAAAAAATCTGCCTTTAAAATTAAGGCTGAATTTAACAAAAGCTGAACGCTCTATAATGCTATACAAATAGAGTAAATCTAGACCCAGGAGGAATTTTATTCTAGTCGAAACAAGTGAATGCACTCACATTCCTCTCATTATAAGATACTAAAGCCATCATATGAGTTTTGCCCCCTCCCATATATAACAATTTCACTGGTAGTGAAAATAATTGGATTGTAAAAAAGGCACATTTATCTATACAGTACTAATAAAACATCAATGTCTATGATTCAAGAAGGATCTCAATAATCGATTCACATAGAGACACGATTTATACTTCACCGGAAAGGTCTTGCATCTGGGAGTGACATAAGTATATTTGATTTGGGATATTTCCTATTGTGCATGAATTATGATCTAAAATGTATTTCAGTTTCGCATTTTTCACTGCAGTTACACCTGGTGGCCAATGAGTCAGAGTGGCACTGTGGCACACACACACATCTACAGTGCTTTACTTTATCACACTTTGTTTTGGCCTGTTACAAGATGTCAGAAGTTAGTCACTCAATCCTGTTCTAGGCTTATAACATCTTGATTTTACTATTGTACTTATCTGTTACATTAAAGCCCCAGATAGCATCCTGTAAAATTGGCAAAACATGTACAATATTCTCATTCAGTATGGTACCTCAATACGGTACCAGTACAGTAATGCGAATTACACATGCCGACAGATCAATAGTACAGTATATAGATAATGCAGTTACATTGTAGTGTTCAGAACAGGTTTCTTTAAAAACATGTCTAAAACATGCATTCTTCAGCACATTTGATCTACAACCCATTTGATCTTCAGCATATTTGATGTTTTAGAAATTCAATAGTACGCATTACAAAATCTGATAAGAAACCAGATTTCAAAGTACTTTTAAATCTAAGTGATTTCAAATCTATTTCAAAGTGCTTATGGATCCAAATTCAACTGGTGTAGATTTTCAGTAGTCCTTTGTGTAGTTTAATTTTTAAACTATGTTCCTAGTGTTGAGAATAATATTTTAAAAACACTATATAGTTTGACAATATCTGGATGCTCTGAATTGCAATATGAACAAAGTAAATCTAAAACCAGGAGGAATTTTATTCTAGTTGAGTCACCCCTCAAATACTTATTTGTCACCTCAATGCTCGACTACAAAAACTCCCTTCTTGTCAGCCTCCCCACTCTTCCCTCCACAAGGTGCAGATCATCCAAAACTCTGCAGCTCATGTCCTCTCCCGCACAGACTCCGTGACCCCATCACCCTCACCCTCTCTCGGCTCCACTGGCACCCCACCCCTCAGAGAATAGAATTCAAAAGCCTCATCCTCACTTTCAAGGCAATCTACAGCTTTGCCCCTTCCTCCCTCTCTGACTTGCTGATCCCCAACCAACCTGTCCACTCCCTCCATTCATCAGACTCCGGCCTGCTCCATGTCTCCTGCCCGACAAGTACTAACATCGGCAGCCAGGCTTTCAACCTCTCCATCTCTACACTTTCGAACTCCATCCCACAATTCCTTCGCCTTGCTCCCTCCCCAGCCTCCTTCAGGGCACGTCTCAAGACCTTCCTTTTCGACTGTGCCTTCTGCCATCCTCCTACCTCTTTGTCCTTCTTCTTCCCAGCCCTGCCATCCACCACCCTTCCACCAATACTCAGGTCCTGACCTCGACTGTTCAGCACCTTGGAATGTCCTCCGACATGAAAGGCACTTTACAAAAAAAAATAAAAAAATTCAGCAGCAACATTTTAATAGGCGTTGCATGGTTACTTGTTCAACTCTTACCCTGCCCCTAGCAGCAGTGCTGAATGAATTATAAAACAATCTTATTGTTCATCATAGAAAATCAGGCTATAATCTTCCATATCCATCTGGTGTGTGAGCTTTTCTGTCTCTCTCTGCCTTTTTAATTGTTCCTGAGTGCGCTCTTCGCTTTAATGATATAGTTCACCTGTACTACAACAATAAATCTCTCTACCTTGCCCTAATTGAGTAAACTGGCAGACTATTATAATCTGTACATTTTTTATGCAAGAATCCTGCCCTGAGCGCATGTCTCTGGACCTCGTCAGTAATTAACTGGTCAGTTATACTGTGCATATGGCAATCAAATAATTTTTTTTGTGCGATCTCAGCAACCTCAGCAACCCAGAAAATAAACTTGAACTATCCACCTATCAAGCATTATTTGTATTGTATGTTTGCTTACATCAATATGTTCAGAGTAGTTTTGAGCAAAGAACTAATTCTTGCATTTCATCTACTTGCTTAACAAGATTAACAAAGTTTTTGACTTATGTCACAGTGTCATGGACTGAAGTGTATTGTAAGACAGTTTTAGAGGATACAATATTTAACAGATTTCATCTACTTTCCCTGTGAATGAACACAAACATTTCAATTCAACTCTGAATTTGGAATCCTTTCCCTGAAACATCCCCTACCCCTGAGGTTCATGGGGGAGGCGTGACACGCATGCTCTTCTCCCAATTCATCAGTAGCTACTACCCACATTTGGTCTTGCTTGCAGCTAATCGGGATGTCCTCATGTCTGATTGGCCTATAGACCTGTCATTCAAGCCAACAACAACTACAACAACAAAATTACATTTATAGAGCGCTTTTCACGTCAGGAGGACATCCCTAAGCACTTATATGACTCTATATTCAACGCACACAGCAAAACCACCTCCACCTACCCATGAGTCCTGTTGCGGAGTCCTATAGTTCAGTGTATAGAGCACTCGCCTTACAAGCATGATGTGTTGCAGGGGAGTAATTAATTCCGATCTGAAGCTGGGCCTCACCCTAAATTTGGCAATGCAATTGGAAAAGACACATCTCACTCGAAGCTTTGGCATTGTTTACATTTATTTGCTTTCCTTAGCCTTACTCCAGTGGAGTCCTGTAGCTCAGTGGTTAGAGCACTCGCCTTACAAGCGCGAGACCTGTGTTCGAATCCAGGCAGGTCAGGGTGAAACCTTGGGCAAGTTTCCTTACTCCACACACCTAATAATAATCCCTCCAAAAAAAAAACAGTACTGTAGTAAAATTGGTCATTTCAATCCACGACTGTTTGTGGAACACTGCTGTGCGCAATTGGCTGCCACATTTCGCCCACAAATATACAGTCAAATTCACCTTACAGTATACTCTGACGCGCTTTGAGACGTCTAGAAGATGTGAAAAAGCACTATATCAAATGCAAGGATTATTATAATAAATAATGCTACAAAGAGTTCCTTGGGACTTTTATCTACATAAATTCAGTATAAACTTCTAACAATGGCAGATCCATTTTAAGTCTAAATGCATGGCTTGAATGATTTAATGACATTCATTCATATTGCTCCTTGTATCTATGCTTGGGTACTGAGAGAAAACAGGAGAAAGCTATTGTGTTGGTTCATCAAGTTTCCAACCTTTCAGCATTCCCCTAAATATCTCTACTATTCTCATATCCATGTATTTGTCTTTTAAACATTTGTTATATTGTTCTTGGGAATACAGACAATTTAAACTCGGGCAGTATCTGTATTCAGTGACACCCATTGTCTAAAAAACACATTAATCAGAAAACAAAACATTTGGCTTCAAACAGTTTCCAGGAGGGGTTCAATTTGTAATTTGAGAAGCAGCCCTGATCACATCAGCAAGTCAGTTTGGTTGGATCAGAATCAGTGAAAGGACTTTCTTTTCAAGTTGAAGTGGTTACATGAGAATACTACAATATATGGAAAAAATCATAATATCCCAACGAAAAGGAGCACGTTCAAGCAAAGTTCATTCTCAGTTATGCAAAATGAACTGCTTAAAATGAGAGAATTAAGAGCCAAGATCCATTTGTTTTTTGGATCTACAAGATCCTGCTTTCTTGTGCGTGTTTATATTCTGGACAGTACTGTAGTTTTCTTACTTGGATTTTCCACCTTTTATAACTAAAAAATTGTTAACCTTAGTCTGATAATCTGTGAGAGTTTGTGTTGTGATCTGCCCCTTTTCAAAAGACTTAGGGAACTTTGAATAACAGAGGTGTTTTCTCCTGGTAAACTTATGTTTGTAAAAGACAGATGTTAAATAAACTTTGCATTTTTATCCCACTGAAACATTGGAAAGTCCACAGACATTTACTGTTAAGTTAATGAATCATTTTGCAGGCAAACACAGGAGATGTTTGCAACAGCAATATCACACAAACAACCATCAGGTAAATAATTAATTGATCTGGAGGATCATTGGCCCAGGACATCAGGAGAAACTTCTCTTTTGATATAGAGAAATGGAATCTTTAACCTTCACCTGAACAGTATAAAGTTTCACCTGAAGCATACCACCTGCACAACAACACTCCCCAACCTCTACATTGCAGCATATTCGGCCAGCATTAAGAGCTCAAGACCTAATATGGAACTTGAACCAATGGTGGCTGGTAACCTTTTTGACTGGTGAGGTTATCTCACCAGTGGAGCTCCTGTGGCTTAATGGTTAGAGCACTTGTCTTGCAAGCTGGGGAGACCTGTGTTCGAATCCAGCCAGGTCAGGGTGAAACCTTGGGCAAGTTTCCTTACTCCACACGCCTAATAATAATCTGTCCAAAAAGACCACAATAATAAAATTGGTCATTTTCAATCCACGACTGTTTGTGGGACACTGCTGTGTGCAATTGGCTGCCGCAATTCACCCACAAATATACAGTCAATTCACTTTACAGTATATTCTGTGAAGCGCTTTGGGACGTCGATAAGATGTGAAAAGCGCTAGATCAAATGCAAAGATTATTATTATTATCTGTTTGTCTAACCAAGTTATCTTGGATTAATCCATCACCTCTTCACCTTTCTGACAATGCTCGTTGAGAGATCTAAGTTAGGCAGTGCCACTGGTTTGAACCAATAATCTTTTGATCCATAAGTGAGAATACTGCTCATTGAACCAAACTAGTACAAAAGTGGTACTTACTGTACTTGATGGGTATGTCCAGTGGACGTTAACCACATGGTTTACATTTTTTACTTCACAATTTATCTCAAACTTCTCGCCGTCCTTGAGCAGCACCAAGTCTTTATCCACGGTGATCTCCGGTGGTCTCTTGGGGACTGAAAGATTGAATGAGCAGTTTATTTATGCGTCACTGCTGCTGACAAGGATTGCAGCTCTAATAACTGGCTCATTCAGCTTCGAAGCACAGAGAACTCATCCCATTGAGAACAAGCAGACAGCATTTTGTACCTGAATTTGTAAAGCAAATTCAGGGCTTCAGTCCTTAGCTCAGTCAAGTAAAATGAATGTAATTAAATATTTATTCACAAAAATAAAACACTGATATCTGATGAAACACATATTCCGCATCTCGAATGTAGAAATAAAAGATTAATGTTCAAAAATCTTAAGTCGGCATATCCAGCGAGAGCGCTTTGCTGAGTACCATGAAACATTCTGAAGCAGGCAAACACCAACTCAGGGTTATGCACCATGCACGATAAAATTGTGTTTCCTTCTAATAGTCATCTCAGTGGCATTCAGTGTACAAATTGTTAACAAATATAATCAAATAGTAGTCTATGTAAAAAGATCTCCCACAAATTGTTTTGTTTGTAAATCTCAATGTGGTGACAGCTTTTTCCATGCATACTGGACCCCTCTATTGCAACAACAAAATTACATTTGTATAGCGCCTTTCATGTCGGGAGGATGACCCAGGACATTGTTGCAGTCACATTCAGCAAAAAAAGTACATAATACATTAAACTTGCATTTTCCCACAGTTGTTTTCTCTTGAAATCAATATCACCTTCACCAAACAAAATGTACTCCAGCAAAAATCACAAATTCAATTGTAAGCTCTCTGGGATGTTCTCCTAACCTAAAAGATGCTTTATCAATGTAAATTTGTATTGTAATTCTTATTGTAAATCCCTTTGGTACTTAAGGCTTTAAAAATGAATTCATTTTGTTGGTCATTGGAAGCTTTGTTCAGTGATCCAGAAATAAATTAGAATAAAACAATCATGATTACTGACATGAATCATGCTTAGGTGATTTTACTTACTCTTCCTGATTTGATTCTACCACAAACCATGCTAACCTCTTGGACTTTAACTCAAGAATACAGAATACCCATTTGATTTAGTTCCACGTTGTTCCCATGTTAGATCTATGCATGTATTTCTGAGGTAAACAAAAATGGCACATGGTCTTAGGACCACTGTTTTAAGATTTAAGATCGTGCAGAATTTTGAAAAATTCCTAAATTCAGTTTCAATTTGGGAGCTGGTTTTCTACGAGACGTGAAAAGCGCTAACATCAAATGCAAGAACTATTATTATTCTGTGAAGCGCCTTGAAACACCTTGAAGATGTGATCAGGCACTATATCGAATGCAAGGATTTGGGACTTGAACCGACAGTTGAAATGACTCAGAGGTGGAAGTGCTATCAACTAAGCCAAGGTGATAGCTGAGATCTGTGAGCTGGATTAAGCAGGTCCAAAACATGGTGATTTCAGATCCCTTTTAAGCGACTCTGAATCACAAATAGAGAATCCTTCCATTTAACCAAAATACATCATCAACAGTTCTCCCCCAGCATGATCTACTCCCAAAGTATAATCTACAATCTAGAGTCAGTTACTCAGTGTGTAACTCGAGTCTGACTCGAGTCCCTACCTGACTGTACAGTGCCTTGGGATGTCCTCTCGATGTGAAAGGCACTATATAAATGTAAGTATTGATTGATTGATTGATTGATTCTCTTGTTTTTGGCCCTAAACTGCTATTTCAAGAATTTCTGGAAGAAAATACAACTAGAGAATAATCGTATATGTATATAGTGATATTCTTTGGTGGGAAGGTACGCGGAAGGGCAGACCAGTTTAAAAGTTTTAATTTAAAAGTCTTAAATCATTAAGTAACTATTTTGCAAAAGGGAAATTCATGAGAATGATACCACAGTGGCGAGCATTCAAGGCTAGGCTGAGGGAATGTGAAGATTTATTGCCTGACAATGAGGCAAGGGGTATTCACACTTCCAGCTATCTTTGGGGGTCTGTGTTTCATGGGTTGGCCTCCTTCCAATTTCAGGTCTCTGTGTAGTAGTGTTGAATTCACCTGCAAATACAGGCATTGTGAAGACATATTCTCAATGTCAACAGCAGAGCCACAAATAGGAGGAACAAGTACAAAATATGGTGACATGTGAAATTATGATGAAACGGGTATAATAACTATAACAATAATTATTATCATCCTGGCATTGGGTGCAGGGACTTCCACATTAGGAGGAAATCCCAAAGTGCTTCACGGGGTACTGTGTAAAGTGGAGTGATTGTGTGGGTGAATGCCAACATTGATCAGGAAACTCAGGACAGGCAGGCTGAATGAAAGATGCATCCTGTGGTCTCACCTTATAATTGGCTTGGCCATCCTGTCATGTATACTATAGGTGTCCATTATTGCCTGACTACATTACAATAATGGTAAGAAATTCAAAGCTATTGCATAAATTTTCCAGTGCTCAGTGATCATCTTTTGAATACACACTTGTCAATTATGCAACACATCTAAACACAAGGACAAAACAAGGAAGTATCCAGGATTTGCATACCTCAAAAGGTAAAGTAAAAGTCAGTTATGATGCTCAATGCAAATGAATATTCCATATGCAAAATGAAAGTAAGCTCCGGATTCTATCATTGGCACAGCCAATTATAGCCTTGACCAACTAGCATCTATCTTCCTTGGTGGGAAGTTAGGAGGAAGGGCAGACCAGTCCCTGTGAAGAGGGCTTATTCCCACTCAGCTCCTGTTAACCTTGCAAGCCTTATTGAGTAGGGTGATTCTAGCTGAACAAGCACCAGCAAAGCTTGCCAGACATTGTTGCAGTTTTAGCTAGTTAGACTCCAGTAGTATCCCAATACTTATTTCTGCAATTCTAACCACTCTAACCACTGAGCTCCAGGACTCCACAGTCCTAGAATTATAAGCTTGCTTCTAATTATAACACATGGACTGGACTGCCTATGTCTGTGTTCTGCAATCCTGTTCAATGCAATATTAAAACCTAAGAATTGGAGTTACCCAGGTTCTTGCTTGCAAGACAAGTGCTCTAACCACTGAGCTACAGAATTCCCAATATTGTCATATCCCAATAAAGATTTAGTTCTGGAATCCAGTTAGTTGTCATTTATGGCTTCCTGTGTTGGATTCTGTTCAAACATATTTTCTTGCTTTCAAAAGGATTGCAGAGTTATACAATTACAAGGTAGTTCAAAAGTAAAGAGACCTACCCACCCTACTGCATAATTACTTCAGCCTGTGGTCTTACAATCTATCTGGTACAACCAGCTATTGCTCAATAGTATGGTACTGTATATTCTGTGTGTCTTAATGCTTGATTTTTTAAAAATGGCACAACCACAACCGCTGCCGAAACCGCTACTGAAACAGAAACCGCCATCTCATTTGGCTGCTGCGTTTCGCCCACAAATTTACAGTAAATTTTCACACTTTCCTTCATCCTGCCCCGACTCCTCTCCCCCTGCTCTTGTCCCTACCCGACTGTACAGCGCCTTGGGATGTCCTCTCGGCGTGAAAGGCGCTATATAAATGTACGTTTTGATTGGTTGATGAAGTTTGCTAGTGTCAAACGACTTTATGCATTAATTATCAATAAATATTGGAACACTAGATCAGTAAAGTTGCAGTATTTTATTGTATTTTAGTCTAATACTCAGAGGATCTTCTTTATACCAACCTGGGTTAATTCTCAATCCAAACATGACCCACTTTCAGAGTTCAATCTGACACTCCTAGGATTATGTTGCATTAAGAGCAATGATCTGATATGTATCCCACAAGTATCTGCAATAAGACTGTCTGAAAATGTATTTCATATAAAAGGCTTAAAAAGATCAGAGAAAGGAGCTGGGTTCAGGCTGGATTCATACTTGAGTCCTATCCCAATTCATCATCCTTTCAACATTAAAAAAAAAGGAAATCATGTTGTTGAGTGCATTGTGTTGGTTTAGCTAATACCAAATGTTAACAGATAACAAAATGTGTACTTCGTTATGAAGTATGATGCCCACAAAATATAAAATCAGTATTCATCAATATAGTATTCTATGAAGTACATGTAATCACCTTCATTGTGCAAAATGACTACTTTAAAAATGTAGTTAGGAAGCCATCATTTGGATGAACCAACCATATTTGAAAAGAGAGAGGAGGGAATAGAGAGGTGGGAGAAGTTCGAGAGGGAGATTACGGTAGTTAGGTTGGGTGGATACTCAGTTGCAGTATAATTACCAGGATAGACTAGTTAGACCAAATGCCTGTTTTACTACTAGAGATTCTATGTAATTATTGGCCACACTGTTGACTACTCTATCTTCTTCAGTCATCCCTCCTCCGTCTACCAACTCCATAGGACCACACTCTCCTGATTCCATTCCTACCTGACACACTTCTTAATCTTCTTTATGTTCTTTTTTCTTCCCATCTTGTATGGTCCCTTGTGATTGTGAAACTCAAGGTTCTATTCTTGGCCCCTTCCTTTTCCTCATCTACATGCTCATTCTTGACAACATCATCTACAGACCTCTTGCTTAGACTTTTCGAATACACTCCTCATTGGTCTCCCTATCTCCACCATTCATAAACTCTATGTAATCCAAACACCTCTACCATATCCTCACTTGGACCAAGATCCGCACACCTATTCCAGTCCTCTGCAAGCTTCCCTTGCTCCGTGTCTCCAGTAGTTCTATTTACAAGGTCCTCACACTCACCTCCCTATTGCTCTGCTCTTCTCCTTCATTACTCCTCTGCTAACCCTCTTTGCTCGGCTAACAACAACAACAAATTTGCACTTATATAGTGCCTTTCACATTGGGAGGACGTCCCAAAGCGCTGAATAGTTAGTTTGGGACCAGAGCGGGGGGAAGGGGGAAGGGAGGGTCGGGGTAGGGGGAAGGAGATGGAGAGTGGGAGAGGGGGAAGAGTTAGTGGGGCAGCCGAAGATGCAGTCAAAGAGGAAGGTCTTGAGACTGGCCTTGAAGGAGGAAAGGGAGGAAGTAAGGCAGAGGGGATGCGGGGTGGAGTTCTACAGTGTGGGAGCAGAGAGACTGAAAGCCCAGCCGCCAATCGTTGGGTGGTTAGGGCGGTGGACGCGGAGCAGGCCTGAGTCTGCTGAACGGAGGGTGCGGGCAGGCTGATAGGGAGACAGTAGGTCAGTGAGATAGGCAGGGGCAAGGTTGTGAGTGAATGGCCTTGAAAGTGAGGATGAGGATCTTGAATTCGATCCTCTGGGTGACGGGGAGCCAGTGGAGACGGGCGAGGGTGGGAGTAATGCCACCTACCAATGTCATCATAAGTGAACAAACCTTCAGATGCTATGCCCTTAACCTCTGGAACTCCCTCCATCCCTTGATCTCACCTCCTTTCATTGGTCTTTGAGGCCCATCTTAAAATCTATCTCCGCGGCCATCCCAATATTCATCTCTCACTTTGTCTTACCCTCTCTCTATCTCAGCATTCAACCCTGTCATTGTAAAGAATGCTGAAACATTATTCTATGTGACTGATGCTACATAATTGCTAGTTGGTATGTAATTCTATGTAACTAGAAACATATTTGCCAAACTGTAAGATTAACAGTTTAAAGATGACAATCATCTGTATGATCTATGGCAGCAAAGTACAAACCCATTGATCGTATAAAATAATTATATACTTATTTGTAAAGCAAAATGAGCTTAGCACGAGCACTCCACCAACGTGGAGTCCTGAAGCATAGTGGTTAGCATGCTCAGCACCTTGGGATGTCCTCCCGATGTGAAAGGTGCCAAACCAATGTAATGTTGTTGTTTGCAACACAAGGCAAACAAGCTAACCACTCTAAGAAACATCTATTGAGGTTAAACAGACATCCTGGTAAAACATTAGGCAGGACAGACAAAAATATGCACGTACCAGTCAAGTGAAGAATATGTGAATTTGAACCTTATTACATAAGTAACTACTGAAATAATTCTGATCAGCAATTCAATTCTGTGTAGAAATTCAACGTGGCACTAACTTGATATGTTCTGTTACGAGTCAAGTAATATCCATATCAATTAAGAAATTTTGACTCTAATATTGTATTAATGCTTGCTCCATGAATGTAAACAAATTATTACCTGGTATTACATTCAGTTTAAATTGTTCCGATCTTTTCAGTTCACCGTCTTTCATTGCAGTGCACACATAATATCCTTCATAATACCTCTTCAAATTAGTGATTTGTATGCCTGTGTAGATATCGGCCGTATAGGTTAGGTTTGGGGGCAATCGTTTGCCGTCCCTTTGCTGCAACATGAGGTTCTTAATGTTGGGGGTTGTGACACGACATGGTATGACAGCATTGGCTCCTTCTTTTCTATCAATTATTTTCTGCGTCGTTTTCAGAGGTAGGAACAGTTTACTCGAGTCTAGAAGAGAGTTACATTGAAATTATCAACAGGTCTAGCAAAAAACAGTTCACATTGACCATTTGATCTCCAGGGTGCTTGAGGTGAAGAAAGGTACTTTGCCCATTTGATCTCATCCTACACTTATTATAGCATCTGACAATTTGTTAAACAAATCTAGATCTTTGACTATACATTCAGTCACATCCATAGTCTTCGCAGTATTTATCATTTCCATTGGTGAGTGTTTCCGAGATGGAAATGATATAGGAACATAGGAACATGAGTAGGCCGTTCAGACCTGTTCCGTCATTTAATTAGATCATGGTTGATCTGTATTCTGTACCTTTACTAACCTTCCAAATTCCAATTTCCCGCTTTCCTCCCGTATCCCTTAATACCCTGACCTACCAAAAATTTGTCAACCTCACTTTTGAAGGTGTGGATATGATATAAAAACTTTCGTTGTACAATAGTACAGTACTTCTGCAGTATTGAGGAGTCACAACTCTCCTTCATTCAAATCTAAAAATAACAATCCATAAGAATAGATTGACCCAAACTGTCAAATAAACCCAGCAAATGGATGCACCCAAGTGCCTCGCTTTTAAATAAATCACACATTAAAACAGTTCACTTTACAAATTGCTGCAACTTAGAATCTGAGTTGGAGACACTTTATTGGTTGTCTTAGAGCAAACATTTGACCATAGACCTTACGTAAAAATCTATTTACCTTCCACAAATACATAAAGAGAACTGGTCTCAGAAGTGTTGAGATTCTGACATGTGTAGTTGCCAGTCTGCTTCGGATCTGCTGATTTGATTTTGACTATATGTTTAACGATGGATTTCCTTGCACCTAATGGAGTTTGCCATCGCACTTCAGACTGGTCTGTACAACTCAAATAGATTTTTTCACCCTTCTTCTTGATCAACGTACGACTGTTCGGATTGATCAATGGTATAGCAAAGCCTGAAAAATAAAAGGTACAAAATTTCATGATCGTTTTCCAAACATTTGATTTCTGATTGGTAAACCGGTTTTAAATCAGACATAAACCAGATGAATATACATTATTAGGACTGACATTTGGGGACGGTCAATGTAGGGATATAGTCTCACTCCAAAGGCTACCTTCAAGGAACTTTTCCCACTTATATTTTGTTATGGGCTCTCTAATACCAGTGTTTTCTTTGCAAAATGTACAGATTGCTTCGGGTTGATGGTACCCATTGTGATCCACTGCCCAATCAATCACAAATGTCTTGGACTCAGTAATGCTTGAACCTAATGTACCTACCCACAATGTACCTACCCACAAAGATGCAACCACTTTATATGGCATGCTGAAACTTGCAAGTGGCAGTGACATAAAAGGGACAAACAGTTCACTGCTTAGCAACCTTTCCACGCTAATCACTGCAGTAATCAGCATACAAAGGATATGTAAATTAAGAAAAGCTGCAATTTATTTTAAAATAAGCATCAATAAATGACAAGATTTTTTTTATGAGGATTTAATTGGTGTTAAATTCCAAGAAAAATGAATAGGTACTGATTGAGTTACCTCAAGGTTTTATTCCTATTAAAAACGTACATGATGTGGATTTGTAGCTTTAGTGATATCAAGTTGGGGGAACTGAGGAGAAGAGGCAGCTATAATTTTAGAATGAGAACCAAACCAAACAGGGCATGTTTGCATTGCATTGGCTAGAAAACAAAATGCAGTCCAATTTGACCAAATGTAAGTTTTATATTTTGGAAGTAAAATATGTGGCAGATGGATGAGACAAAACTTGCTAAGGAACAAAAACAAAAGTTGCTGGGAAAACTCAGCAGGTCAAGCAGCATCCATGGAGAGAGGAAAAAGAATCAACGTTTCGGGTCTACAACCCTTCGTCAGAACCGAAAGACCCGAAATGTTGATTCTTTTTCCTCTCTACATGGATGCTGCTTGACCTGCTGAGTTTCCCCAGCAACTTTTGTTTTTGATTCAGATTCCTAGCATCTGTAGTATTTTGTGTTTTGCTAAGGAACAAGTTGGATGATTATCTAAGATATCAATAGATAAGTCGCTCAATGTGTCCAAACAGTGTAAGTCAGAACTGGGAAAGAGAGTTTGAGAAACAGAAAGAGACTGAGAGAGAAAGACAGAGAGAGAGAGTAACAATACTTCATTTGATATAGCACTTTCCACATCTTCTAAATGTCTCAAAGCACTTCACGGTGTGAACTGAGCTGATATGTGGGCGAAACGTGGCAGTCAATTACACACAGCCTTCAATCCACATGTCGTGGATTGAAATAACCAATTATATATATTTTTTCTCTTGAGAGATTATTATTAGGCTTGTGAAGTAAAGAAACTTGGCCAAGGTTTCGCCGTTACCTGCCTGGAATTGAACTCGGATCTCTCGCTGGTAAGGCGAGGGCTCTAACCACCGAGCAGGACCTGAAATTTATTCTTTGCTACAGCAATCCTGACTAAATGAACCGGGACTGCTGGCTGTTCTCTCTCCATCTCTAAAATCTTCTGTATCCACTTTATTGAGTATCTTAACCTCCTAGTGACTATTCAGGAGTTACAATTTGGTTTACAGAAATGCTCACCTGTTCCCCTGATAATGGAAGCTCCTATTCCTATCCTCCACTTTGTATTTGGCCCAAATACAAATTCAATCCGCTTTACAGTATATCCTGTGAAGCGCTTTCAGGCATCTTGACGATGTGATACGGTGCTGTATCAAATGCAAGGATTATTATTGTTCACTTCTGCCCCCGTCACAATCCATGGTGTGATGGCATTACTCACAGTTTCCCACCTACACATGGAAACCCCAGAGATAAGATAGTTGGAATGGAATCCACACTCTCTCTCCAGAGGGATGTCTGCCTCCAGATTACCTAATTACCAGATTACCGGCCAAATTTCCTTACTCCACACGCCTCCTAATAATCCCTCAGAAGAAAAGCGATAAGAAATTGGCCACTTTCAATCCACGGCCGTTTGTGGGGACACCGCGGTGCGCAATCGGCTGCTGCGTTTCACCCGCAAATGTACAGTCAGTTCACTTTTACAGCGTATCGTCAAGCGCTTCGAGACGTCTAGAAGGCGTAAAAACGCTGTATCAAAATGCATGGATTATCAGTCTTATTGTATTGCCATTGAGTGGGTGACACAGCTTCCTCAGCTACTGATGAAGACAAACTTCAGACCTAGTGACCGGTACAGAGAAGCAAAACATCTCAGCAAACCGAGTGACTCCCCAGCCCACACACACACACACACACACACACACACATAACATCAGTTCTGTATTTAAATGTCTTGCTTTCGGACCCACACCCAGTTTGTCTGCACATTGGGAACTCAAGTGGTTCATTTCCAAACGTGGGGACGGTTCAACCAACGGTGGAGAGGATCAAAGCTAACACAGTACGAGAGAACAGCCATTCACTGCCTGTGCATGTGTGTGTGTGTGAGAGGAGAGGGTGTGTGTCAGTGTGGAGAGAGAGGGAGGGGGGGGGGGGGGGGGGGGGTCTGTGTGGTGTGTGTGTGTGTGTGTGTGGAGGGTGTGTGTGTGTGTGGAGGGTGTGTGTGTGTGTGTGGAGGGTGTGTGTGGAGGGTGTGTATGTGTGTGTGGAGGGTATGTGTGTGTGTGGAGAGCGTGTGTGTGGAGGGTGTGTGTGTGTGTGTGGAGGGTGTGTATGTGTGTGTGTGGAGGGTATGTGTGTGGAGGGTGTGTGTGTGTGTGGAGGGTGTGTGTATGGTGTGGAGAGAGTATGTGAGTGTATATGTGTGTGTGGTGTGGAGAGTGTGTGTGTGGAGGGTGTATGTGTGTGTGGAGGGTGTGTGTGTGGTGTGGAGAGGGTGTGTGTGTGTGTGGAGGGTGTGTGTGTGGAGGGTGTGTGTGGAGGGTGTGTGTGGAGGGTGTGTATGTGTGTGTGGAGAGGGTGTGTGTGTGTGGTGTGGAGAGAGTATGTGAGTGTATATGTGTGTGTGGTGTGGAGAGTGTGTGTGTGGAGGGTGTGTGTGTGGAGGGTGTGTATGTGTGTGTGGAGAGGGTGTGTGTGGAGGGTGTGTGTGTGTTGTGGAGAGTGTGTGTGTGGAGGGTGTATGAGTGTATATATGTGTGTGTGTGGTGTGGAGAGTGTGTGTGTGTGTATGAGGTGTGAGGGAGAAGGTGTCTGTGTGCTGCAGTGAGTCGTCTTTCACTGCCAAACAGTAAGCCAGGATACAGAAAAAAGTCCCCCCCCCCACACACACAAACTACAGTAATAACCAAATGAACCTGTCCCCCCCTGATGTAGTTTCTAAGACTCGCTGCCCAGAGCTGAGCCAATCTCAACATGGGCTGGGAGACAGAGTGACCATCACTGTCCTCTCACAGACACTGACAGGTCACTCTGGCCAGACAGATTGGCAGAAACACACATGTCTAAATGCTGTCATTCCCACGCTCGTCTCTCGTTAAAGGTGAGGACATCAAAACCTAGCTCCCTCAACATCGCACACAGTCCATTGAATCAACAGGACTCCCCCCCCCTCTCTCTCTCTCTCTCTCATTCCAGCAATAAGTTACCCCAAACAGTTTGCAAAACACGAGAGAGAGAGAGAGAGAGAGAGGGAGAGAGAAAAGTGGGTGGAAAGAAACAAACAAACAAAAACACACACGAGAGTTGAGGTTTGGAAATAACCAAGCCAAACAAAGCCAAAACAAATGAACAACAGTAATAATGAACCTGAATGAGCAGCGGGTCAGTCAGTGTGGGGGAATGTAAAGCAGAGGGTGGCAGGCTCACCTTGTTGAATCATCAGAAGGATTACTATGGAATTGCAGCCAGGAGCCATTTGGGGGAATTTATTCCATTGATTCACCTTGCTTCGGTTAAACTCCAGACAAGCTTTTTCGCCAAGTCTCCAGTCCACTCTGCTCTGCTCTGGTCTCACTAGCCTACACCCATTTGGTTTTCACAGACCTAGAAACCGTGACGCGTTTCCCTTCATCCACCCCCACCCCACCCACCCATCCACCCCCACCTCCCTCAGTTTTGTGAGTCCTATTGTGGGACCTTAATACTGTAGCTTTTGTTTAATTTGCCAAAGGTTTACATTTGAATAACAGCCAGCCAGCCAGCCAGCAACCACAATCTCTCCCCTTTGTTTTAATATCATATATAAAGAGAGAGAGAGAGAGAGAGAGATACAGTATTTAAAAACTCAGCCTGGTATTTGAATTGAAGGTGATTTTACAAGTGGCTTTGGGTTGAAAGCAACGATGGTTCAGAAACGTGCACAGTCGCTCTTGTACGCGTTAGCAAGTGCAGGAAATGCCTATTTTATCCTGTTTCTCAAAGGCAGTGTGGGTGGGTGTGTGTGGGAGACCTATGGGTTTATCAAGCAGACTATATTAACCTGGCTAATGGTGCCCGCACTAGCAAAATGCCAATGCTTGTGAGTTCCAAAGGGAGTCATCGGAGTCCAGGTCAACCTGACCTGAATCAATGCACATTTCTCCGCTCACCCATCTGCCCCAAATGTGTTACCACAATGCACATTCATTTCATTCCCGATGTTCGGTTTGCTGGTATCCAATTCCTCCCGATAGAAATTTTTCTCGCCCTCTATTATTATGAATGATTAATCAAGGACATACATACCTATATCAACTTAATAACAAAGGTGCAGCAAGTCCGGAGGGCACACTTCGCTGAAACAAATGTAAAAACAGGAAACTGAGCTCTGGGTCCATGTCCATTTCCCACAAATACTAACCTAAGAGTGGAGGATACAAAGGATCACCTTCCCACCCCCTGCGTTAAGCTGCTTGCTGGAACACTTTTGCCCAGAACAGCATTTGGTCAAGCCAAGCTAAGAGCCAATGCCTGCCCAAGACACTTGACCAACACTCTTTCTGATGCTGAACCTAAGGCAGAAGTCGCTGGGAACACTCAGCAGCTCAGGCAGCATCTATAGAGAAAGGAAAGTGACTCGATGTTTCGGGTGCACCACCCTTCGTCGGAACTGACAGAAGAGCTCTGACGAAACGTTGACTCACTTTTCCTTTCTCCATAGATGCTGCCTGACCTGCCTTGTGTTCACAGCGACTTCTGCTCTAGTTTCAGATTTCCGGCTGAATCTGCAGTACATGAGGTTTTCTTTCAGATGCCGGTGGATTTGCTGCAGATTTCCAACATGCCTGAGTTTTTGCATTAGGTTGCCATCTTCTGAAGTTTATTCCTTGTATAAAACTGACCAATAATTGAACTTACAATTTCCTGCAGCTGGCAGACAATAGAGGAAAAGGGAAGGCAAAATTTGTTTTTGGAAGAGCCAACTGAACACCATCAAATGTAAAACACACACTGGCAACACTGGCCCCCCCGCCCGAACCGCCCCACCATCGGAGGCCGGGCCTTCAGTTTCTCCGCTCCCACCTTATGGAATGCCATCCCTCAATCCCTCCGTTTCGTCTCTTCCCTTTCCTCTTTCAAGGCCGGTTTGAAGACTTTCCTCTTCGATCGTGCCTTTTGTTCCACCCCGAACTCTTTTACCTCCCCTTTGTGTTTCACCCCTTCCCAAACACTCCCCTCCCAGCTCGGGTCACACGCCTCCTGTTCAGCGCCTTGGGACGTCCTCCCGACGTGAAAGGCGCTCTATAAATGTAAATTGTTGTTGTTGTTGTTAAGTTAAGCCTCACAATACTGCATGTGGAGTCCTGTAGCTCAGTAGTTGGAGCACTCACCTTATAAGCGTGAGACCTATGTTCGAATCCAGGCAGGTCAGGGCGAAACCTTGGGCAAGTTTCCTTGCTCCACTAATACTGATCCCGTTAAAAAATAATAATAAATTGGTCATTTCAATCCACAATTGTTTGTGGGACACTGCTGCGCAATTAGCTGCCACCTTTAGCGCCCCAATATACAGTCAATTCACTCCACAGTGTATTCTGTGAAGCGCTTTGAGACGTCTAGAAGACATGAAAAGCACTATATCAAATGCAAGGATTATTATTATTATTATTATAGTAACACACTGGATCAGTGCAAATGCTAAACCAATCTGGACATCAGTGGCCTTAGCCACCATGAAAAAGAGAAGGCAAAATTTGTTTTGGGGAGAGCCAACTGAACTCCATCAAATGTAAAACACACAATAGCAACATGAGTTATCGTATGTTAACTTCAGCCTCACAATACTGCATGTATAAGACCAGGGTTTAAGCTTTTTACTGGAAGAAAAGATTTTATCACAAAAACGCTTTCTTATAAAGATATGTTTTAACCAGAATAAACTAAATTAAAAACATGTGGTCACCTTCAGCTCTGATCTCAAGTTCCTGCCTTCACCAATGCAACCGTAACACATCACCAAATTCACCAGAATGGGTTAATCACATGATCGATATTCAAAGAGATTTGAATTTGAATAATAATAATCCTACGTTTGATATGTTGTCCTTATCATATCATCAAGATGACTCAAGGCTCTTCACAGCAATTTTAAAAATGCACTAGAGGATTTCAGTTTACATCGTATTCAATACCTTACCCCGATATTAAGATAATGATATAGCAGTGTATGCATATATGATGTACAGCTGCTTAAAATGCCTTCAAGTCTGACAATTTTAAAAAAGCTCCCTTTAAAATATTATTATTATTTCTCCATTTGACTTATGACTGAAGGCAATGATCAACCATAGAACATTAATACTCAAACTTTGCAATACACATAATATAATTTCGTTATTTAAAAAAAGATGCCTTATGCATTGATTTGGAGAAATTAATGGCCTACTCCTGCTCCTAATTCTTATGTTCTTATATATGTTCTAAATTAGGTTCAAAATCTTCAATTCAGATAATTAGTGACTTTCAGCTTTTGTAAAGGACAAATACAAACGTGGGCCTCATGCATGCAAATAATTAATAAACCACAAGATGTATTCATTATGAAGCACCAAAAAATTATTTGACAGACAAAAGGTGCTGTAAACAGGATGAAGGCCAGCTTTAAAGTCACCAACTTGATTACTATGATTCTACCACTTTCCTGTGTCCTGCGCATCAATCAATCAATCAATCAATCAATCAAAACTTACATTTATATATCACTGATTGATCTGGTATCAGCGTATCATGCATCATCCTCCCGACGTGAAAGGCGCTCTATAAATGTAATTTTGTTGTTGTTGTGGTCTAGTTCGTAATAGTTATTTTTCTCTGTTGGGGAGGAGATAAAGCAACCTATCTCTCTCTGTATAGTATACAGTACAACGTATTCACAATGTAACTTTTTCTGCATTTGGGGAATGACATCTTCTCTCTGTGTTATCCTTCGGATCACAATTCATTCTTCCATTATGGGTTAATCTTCCCATGTAGGTTGTGTCTCTCACTCTCTCAATTGTGACTCTTGCTTTTTTTACAAAAAGTGAGATTTCTTCTTCTGCACTTTTCTGCTCACACAGCTGAGAGGCATCAATGCTGCAAAACAGCTTTTCAAGTACAGTTTTTTAGTTTCAGCTATTATTTATCAGACCACTATCTGATGACAAGGTACAAATTGTCCCAGTCTCTTATCATAACCTGGAATCCTAAATCCAGAAGCCTCATTGGGCGCTTCACTGAATTATCTCCAGCTGCTATCAAAAACTTTTTCAGGGAAATTCAAAAAACATGCAGACAATATTCAAAATACAGACTCAGCACTTTGGTTTCCTCTTTGCATTTGAAATAGTGCCTTTCAATTCAGGAGGGCATATCAAAGTGCATTACAAGCTTTTCTGTACTGTGGATTTTGCACAACAGCCAAGTTCCGCCCAACATTGTACTACAAAACAACTATGAGGTGAATAACCAATTTGGGTTATTTGTGGCCAGGACACTGGGAGAAACTCCCTTCTGTTCAATAATGCCATCAGATAATTCATGGCCACTTGAACTAAGTTTAATAATAATAATCCTTGCATTTGATATAGCACTTTTCATGTTTCTAGACATCTCAAAGGGCTTCACAGAATGTACTGTACCATGAATTGACTATATATTTGTGGGCGAACGCGGTAGCCAATTGCACACAGGTTTGCCTAAGGTTTTGCCCTGCTGGAATCAAACTCAGGTTTCTCGCTTGTAAGGCGAGTGCTCCAACCACTGAGCTACAGGACTCCACAAAGGTTTAATAGTTGATCTGAAGGATACCAGCTACAGTGATGTAGCTGGATCCCAGAAATGCACTGGACTGGGGATTGAACTCACAGCCATCAACTGAGAAAGCCACCAACTGAGCCAGGCTGACTGGCACAAGGTGGTAACAACATCTTTCAACTAATAATCAAATGCATTTGAAGTGCATTAACAGTAACTGTCAGCCTTGTTGATATTGATTTCAATAAGTGATAAATAACTGCAAATCCTCCATCTTTGATCACTTACAATCTAGGTCAGTTTGTGGCATTCTTGACTAAGTCAAGGTTAGGAATGAGCTGTGCCCGAAATTGGAACTCCGAGTTTATAGTCTCGGCTAACACTCCAGTGTAATGTTGAACGGCTCTGCACTATGAGAGGTGCCATCCTTCCAGTGTGCTAAACATAGGTTCAGTCTAACTGTTATTGCGAACATTTAAAGTAACTTTTTTTTTAAAGAAAGGAACTTTCTTCTGATTTCTAACAAACCCCCCAGATAAGAAAATGGTCATTAATTCCATGGCTATAAAACTTTGCTGTGTGCAAATAGGCTAGCTACAAATACTGTCCAGTCAGGACACTTTGCAGTGTGCCCTGTGAAGGGCTTTGGAGACATTTTGATCACATTATGTCATTTTACCAAATGCAAGAATTATCATTACAGCTAATGACCATCACTTTTGGTCTCTCCTTATTACACTAGAATGCAACTATTCTGAGTTATCAAGGCCAGAACAAACACTCTGCCCATTTCAATGGTCTTTACACTATTGGTCAGTCAACGATGCTGGCTAGTCAGTGATTTGGGCCCAAGGTGTGCATTGGGATTGGGAGGGATGGAGGTTTGGGTTAGGAGGGTGGCTGAAGGCGCGGTCGAAGAGTAGGGCAAAGATGGGCCTTGAAGTGAAGGGGAGAAGTGAAGGGAGTGTGGGATGAAGTTGCTACAGGGTGGGGGCAGAGTGGCTGAAGAACCCACTGCCAATGATGGGGGATATGGAGCAGACCGGTCCCTGCTGAGCAGAGGGAGCGGACATATCTATATGGATGAAGCTGGTCTCAGACGGAGGGAGAAACAAGGCTGTTGAGGGCTTTGAAGGCAAGGACGAAGATTTTGAAGACGTGGTCTATTCTGTTCAGCTTAAGGTTTCAGTGATTTCTCTCCAATAAAATTATCACCAGCAACAGTTCAGAATAAACCCTTTGTTTTCTCCTTTATTTTAACTTTCATCTATGCAAACCTGGTGCCAAATAGCAAATTATCTATTAACATCTAATGCAGTGATGCAAACCGCTTTGCATGTAGACTGAGGGGAGATCAAATCAAACTGGTGCAAACTTTCCATTGCATCCTGCTGGGCATGCAAGCCCCAGCCAGCTACATTTCACAAAGATGTGTTTTGTGTCTAAAATCAGACAAAGAATTCAAAGAATTCCCTACTATTTATATTGTTCAACTGTTCCCAATCAATAAGCTCAGTATTGCCAGGTCTGAAAATACCTCTGGCAATGTGTCTTTACACAATGAACCAGTCCCTCTCCTCACGGTCCGTCCCACTCCCCCTCAAAACCGCTGTGTCACTCCCTTCCTCAAAAAACCCACACTCGATCCCATCATTCTGACAAACTACTGTCCCATTTCCAACTTGCCGATCCCAGCCAAAGTTCTGGAGCTCATTGTTTCAAATCAACTTCACTCACACCTCACCTCACCCTCCACTCCCTACCAAAGCCCTTTCAGTCCTGTTTCCACCCTGCCCACAGCGCAGGGTCAGCGTTCATCAAAGCCACAGATGGCATCCTCTCTCTCTCTCTCTCTCTCTCTCTGTGGCCAGGATTCCCTTTGCCTCCTTGTCCTCCTGGACCTCTCTGCCGTGTTTGACAGAGTAAACCACTTCATCCTCCTCCATCGCCTCTCCTCTCTCATCCTCTCAAGTCCCGATGGTTCGAGTCCTAATTAATAAACCACCATCACTTTGTGTCCACAAAAAAATGTTCCCCCAAAATCCACATAGTCACCTGTGAGGTACCACAAGACTCCATCCTTGGACCTTTCTTTCGCTCATTTTGCAAGGATTATCATTTACATGCTCATTCTCAGGGTTGTCACCTGCAGGCACGGGGCGGATGACACACAAATCTATTTCTCCTCCTCCAACTATCAATTGAAATCCATTAATATTATGTCAGCTTGCTTGTCAGGTATCACCACCTGGATGAATAATAACAATATTCCTTGCATTTGATGTAGCGCTTTTCACATCTTATCGACGTCTCTAAGCGCTTCACAAAATATACTGTAAAGTGAATTTTTGTGGGCGAAATGCGAAGTCATACTTGTTGGCTCCTGTTAATGTCTTATGACTTGTGGCTCTGACCTCCTCAACCTCCCTGGCCTTTCCTTAAGATGTATTGAACCCATATGTAACCTATGCATCATTATTATTAAGAGTGTTGTCATTAAGACCAAGTGAAATTTCACACTTCACCTGATTCAGAAGTGTTAAAGGTTTAAGTCAATTTTGTAGTACATTTGTTATTAGGAATTTGAGGCCCATAAATAGAAATCCATTCCTTATTATTAAGGAATCCTGTTAAGAAATAGAATGCTACAAACTAAACTCTAATAGTGCAATTTTATCTTGTGCTACTCTTTTCTAAATCCTATTGCATTATCCTCTTGCAAATCCATATTTTTCAGGCCCGACTTGAAATGTTGCAGATCGCGGTCAATTTATTTTGCGGATCTATTCAAATTTAAAATGAACTTATTATCTGAGGATATTATGAACCAAGGTGACCCAACAGGATAGAAAGTAAGAATGTATTGACCAGAAGAAAAAGGTCACTGAATTGGTGCATACAATGTGATCCAGGAATAATGACTGGTCAAATGTAACTATTTTAGCCACTTCTAAATATTTTAGTGGAAAACAGGACATTTGGCTACTGTGCAAACATATTTTATTATTCCATCGTGAATAATTCAGTTTTAAAAAAAGTTATTTCCATACCATCGGGTAACCTGCAAAGTAAGGTATAAATGGATTCAGAACTCAAGAGGAAAAAATACGCTGATTTGCATTTCAAATGATTTTCTCTTTCAGCTCAGACTTCATGTTGCCTTGTGTCAGGTAGAGGAGGCATGACTGGTTTGCAGGTGCAGTAGGTAAATAGATGGAAAACAGGAAGTAAGGAAACCTCATATAAAAGGCTATTGTATTATTCATCTTTGGAAGATCTATGTGAGGTTCATTTTGACCAAAGATTGATGTATTTTTGGGCTCATAACATTAAATGACTGAACTGTGGATCATATGTACTTTTAGGAGTCACGGGCAATGTTTGAGCAGTGAAGTATGTCTTCACATATGCTTTGTGCAAACCAATGATCTTCTCACATGTCATTGAATCAAGGAAAAAGAGTGAACATATTTTAATATGTCCAAAAGAAGTATCCATAAGGCAAATGAATGAATAACAGGCAGCATCGGACATGAAATCTGCAGAGGTTCAAATGTTTATGTTGTTCATACCAACATCATTTACACAGGAAGTGTAAGAACTGAAATACTGTGCAAACTGAATGAGGAAATGGTGCTTTTTTCACTGTTCGGGGAAACGTTGGCCAAATATATAAGCACGTATAGGCTTCACCATTGAAACGTGTTTCTTCCTGTTTTAACAAAACACATCACACTAATTTATGAAACTTGCACACTGAACTCACATGGTGAACCAGGTCAATACTTATAGAAACAGCACAATATGACTTTAGGGATTGGAAGAGGAAGGAATAGTCAATTTCAGAGAGACAATCAAACTAATGCAATGAACAGTCTAGGAGCAGGTTTGCTAAAGTGGATGCAGGAGCTGTTTTCATTCAGTGCTGTTATACGTTCCTTGCTGGTCTGCTATCTCCACTATCTACAAAGTGTAACTCATCCAACCACGCCACTGCCCGCATCCTCACCCGAACGACTATCACCTCAGTATTCGCCAAGCTCAACAGACTCTCTAGCTCCCAGTGAATTGATATCAATGTTCTCACTCTCACCTAAAAATCCCTCCCTCCAGCACCTCCCTACCTTGTCTTCAAATCCTTCCACAACTTATTTCTCCAATCTCCTGAGCATCCCAGCCTGTATTCTCCATCCTTCTGATTAGCTTCCTCCTGACGATCCCTAGGTTTCACTCCATCATAGGATGTCAAGTATTTGAACAATTCAATTCCTCGGTACAGGGAATGTACTTGGTACTTTTCCTTGGTACAATATAAATTTCCCTGTTTCCCATTTTCTAACAACCTAACTTTGATTGTAATTGAATACGGCAGCCAACTCGTGCGTAGCTACGTCCCACCTGAGCAAGCAGTCGATGTGAAATAGTCATTTCCAGTCCTAAAGTAGAAACCATTGTCTAGAATTTATAAACTTGGCAGTGTTACAGGAACTGCATATATACTAGTTTGTACAACTCAAGAAGTCTGATACATACTGACTGTGCCAATGTTGTGGTGCTCTCTAGACTGAGTCACCAGAGACAGATGCTTCCACAAGGGAGAAAGGGAGACGAAACGGAAACTTTGTGATTAGTTAACAACAACAATAATCCTTGTATTTGTTAACGAGTCTGATCACATCATTGAGACGTCTCAAAGCGCTTCACAGAATATATTATAAAGTGGATTGATTGACTGTATTTTGTGGGCAAACGGCATTTCAATGGGCTAGCCTGCCCCTCATCTCAGTCAGAGAACGTTTCAATAAAAGGACGGCCAAAACAGAACAATAAAGTCACATACAGTATTATTTATTTTACTCCTATATATATATTACTAATATATCATTACAAACATGATGACTCAGTCTGTAGCAGGTTACAGGTGCTGGGCTTGCTGTAGACAATGAGCCTGGAGTTTAAGAAATGTATTACTAAACTGGAGCATTGGATTAATTCTCAGATGTGCTGCCTTCACTGTGAGATTTTAACATGAGAGCCAACATTCTATCTGTTTAAGTATGTGTTTAACTATCACATTTCACTATCTGAGAAGAGAAGGGAGCTCCCTGTAACTTTGCCCATTATCATAATACGGTATGCGATCTACACAGCGAAGTCATCTGCCCACTGCTGCTACAAGTTACAGTGTTGGGAGAAGGAAATTTTAGCATCAAAATGTCTTGCCTGCGACAACAAGAACAACAAAATTACACTTGTGTAGCGCCTTTCGCTGCAGGAGGACGTCCCAAGAGGCTGGACAGTCAATATTTCAGACCTGAGCTAGAGTCGGGATCTGGGAGGATGGAGGGAAAGGAGGGGATTTGGGGTGACCGATGGGACCGTCGAAGAAGAGGGTCTTGAGACGGGACTTGAAGGAGGCTAGGGAGGGGGCGAGGCAGAGGAACTGCAGGATGGAATTCCAGAAGTTGGGGGCAGAGTGGCTAAAGACTCGCCTGCTGTTGGTGGGGTGGGGGACATGGAGCAGCCTGGAGCCCGCTGGGTGGAGGGAGCGGACAGTTTGGTAGGGGGTTACGAGGTCGCAAAGGTTGGGCAGGGCAAGGCTGTGGGGGGCTTTGAAGGTGAGGATCAAGACCTTGAATTGAATCCTCTGGGTGATGGGGAGCCAATGGACTCTGGTGAGAATGGGTGAGATGGGGTCGCAGAGCTTGGAGTAGTAAGGTACACGGGCCGCAGAGTTCTGGATGATCTGCAGCCTACGGAGGAAGAATTGAGCCTGCAGTTCTAACGCCTGCAAATTTATGAATTGTGTGAAGAAATTCTTAATTTGTTCGGCTCCAAAGCACTTATAAAACATTAGGTGTTAAGTTACACCCGATTTTCTGTGCACATTGTCATATTGCTCACATAAATTTGTAAACAACAATGGCATTTGCACAAACATATCTACAGTGTGAATCTCTGATACAACATTCTTATTTTCAGTTAATATGCTTTTTTTGACCATACAATATATAGTTTGGTGCAATTTAGCATAGACTTTTTTTTTGCAAATAGTGCAAAAGGAGATTCTCCCTCTTATTACTTGAAAATAATCCACTATGTAAAATAAATTCATTGTACAAATGTACAAAGTGTCCCTGACCATAAATATGATAAAAAGAGATCCCTCAGTCTATATATGGTAAAAGTGGAGACCTATAGCTCAGTGATTAGAGCACTCGCCTCACAAGCGAGAGACCTGGGTTCAATTCCAAACAGGGCAAAACCTTGGGCAAGTTTCCTTACTCCACACGCCTGATAATTATCCCTCAAAAAATCAATAATAAATTAGTCGTTTCAATCCACGACTGTTTGTGGGACACTGCTGTGCTCAGTAGCTGCCAATTGGCAGCCACGTTTCGCCCACAATGTAAAGCCAATTCACTTTACAGTATATTCTGTGAAGCTCTTTGAGACGTCTAGAAGGCGTGAAAAGGGTGATATAAAATTATGCAGATTCCCCCCTTTACCAAAAGTACTGAACAGTTCCTGTTCAATATTGTAAAAAGAAATCTCCAATGTACTTCAGGTAGTGTAAAACTCCAGGTCATGCGACAGAATGTCCTTATTTAAAACTCTGTAAAAGCAGGGCTGTCTTACTCTAAGGAGCGTTTTGCCTTTTACAACAACAGCAAATTGCATTTACAGAACAGTTTTTACATCAGGAGGACAAGGACTTTTTAGAAGGCTGGATTTAAGCATTTTCCCAATGTGAACCATTTCAAAATTAAGACAGCAGTTCAAGGCAAAAACATTGCACAATTGCAGATTTAGATTGGATTAGGGGAGTTATAGAATACGGGCCACAGAATGGTCTGTGGTGGATTGGGCTCAGTAGTTTCAGTTGTGTCCCCATGTTCTCCCAGTGTCCGGACCAACAATCCTCCAGAAAAATTGGCCATGCATCACATCAACCACATGGTGTGGAATCTTGCTATGCATAAAACTACCTGCCCTGTTCATCCACAATTATTCTAAACGCTTTGAGATATCCTTCTACTATAATAAATTCAAATTATATGGTGTAATTATCTTTGAAGTACGTTTTGAAGTGCTTTGATATGCTTTGATATTAAAGGAACTGTACCAATTACATAGTTTACCTACAAAACACATAGTTGCTGCACTCTATCGTAAATTGTGTTGTATTTTGAGGCATCATCCCAGCGTGAAATGCAAGCATTAAGTATTGTTGTTATTACAAGGATCAGCATTTTTTTTAAAATTGGATTCTGTCTAATTTCACTCTCTTATGCCAAGAATCAGAAGGTTAAGTCTTTAGGGAAAAGGGGAAGCTCGGTTGCTTAATACATCTTTGAAACACTGAACTCTGTACCTTACAAGTTTAAACTACCCAGGGGTGAGATCTGTGTGTGATATTGATGGCTTTGTCTCCCTCAGGTGGTCACATGAGATATTGCAGTTGGACATGAACCAATGAGTTTGCATTTTTATATAAGAATTCTTGCATTTTCTAGTCTGCTAGCACTTCATGGAAGTTAAGTACTGTTAAGCGAATTGACTATATTTTGTGGGACAAATGCACCAGCCAATCGCCCAGCAGCATCCTAAAAACAGTCATGGATTGATTAAATTATTTTTGTTTATTATTTGATATTTTTGAAGGGAAATTTCCCAGGAAAGGAATCTACCAATCGACTAGCAACTGATTTCCTACTCACTATTAGGTAACTAGATGTGTGTTAAGTAAGGAAACTTGCCTAATATTTTGCACTGCCTGGGTATGCCTGGGTATCAAAACCATGTCTTCTCAGTTGAGAGGTCAGCGCTCTTACCACTGAGCTACAGCGACCAAATAACCTGCAGGATTGTTGGCCAGCTAATGAATATTTTTTTTTATTTGTCCTGTGTCTTGACAATGTAACAAGAGCATTCAAAGGAAAGAACACTTTAAAAAGTCACGGTAATAAATAATGAAAATAATCCTTTGATTTGAAATAGCACATTTCACATCATGAAAGCAATTCACAGGGAATACTGTCAAGTGGCATGACTTTGTATGTTTTTCTACAGGCAAATAGACAAACACAGCAGCTAATTTGCTCACATCAACGCCCCACAAACAGCATGAAGTGAATGAGGGATTTAGTTTTAGGGAATGTTGGACAGTGAAACACGTCGGTAAGGGGATTCCTACAAAAAAAAGTTGGAAAATCATTCTGATATATTTTGTCAAACTTAGAATATACTGACATTAATAATGTCCAAATAAATGCTTGCAGAACCTCTCGATGGCTTACTGGTTAAAAGCACCACCTTTATTCAGACGAGAGACATGAGTTGCTTTATCTATGGTGGAGTACCATTTATATTGTATTTTCTTAGCAAGCATTTTTTAAACACGTTTGCCAATTTGGTTTGGTTGGATACTCACTCACCACTGGCTCTGAACCTAGGTTAAAGCCCTCACATCAAGTGTGCAATTCCTAAGCTATGTTGTGACTGACTTGAGAGTATTCCATGCTAACCTCAAAGCTAGTTCTCTGATTGTCTATACCTCCAAGGCCTCAGTGGACTGTCACATTGCAATGTCTGCTGGTTGCCAATGTCTACTTGAAATTGGATTTTCCCCCAGTTTAAGCCTTTCCCACACAAAATAACATTTACTGACTAATGGACTTGTACTCCTACTCACTTTCCAAGGCTGGTAAATTTACAGACAATCCTAGAATGACCTCCTCCCCCTTAGTGTTTTGAGTGTTTAGATGATGCAGTGTGCCTCTCCCAGCACTGACAGCTCACGCCATGATGAGCACAAATCAGACTCCTTCGTTTAAAAACAACCCATCAACAAATACCAGGCATTCCAACCCTGCTAGCCAGTGCACATCAGCAAAGATGCTATACTTGACGTATGAAGGTAATTTATTATCCTGTATCTTATCCTGCCTTCACTCCTGGCTAGCTGAATGACCACATTGAAATTGGTGAGAATAGTATTTTGATGAGGATCCGGAGCAGTGACACAGGAGACTCAGTGAGTCATGCAGGTGATACTTGAAGGCACCCATTGCTGAAAGACTGACTTAAGTACTGAAATTGTATAGAATAGTGTGTTGCAACATAGAGAAATGCTATTCCCCAGTGTCCGCCAATATTGAATTTTTCCGATATCGATATATCGGTGGGCTCATATCGATATATACCGATATATCGTTTTTTTTTATCCTGTATATGCGCACGCATTCGGATGTGCGCGCGCATTCCGATATGCGTGCTCTAGGCCCAGGAGGTTTGCAATGCCGGCGATAAGGTAAGTTGAAAAAGTTTGTATTATACCGATATAACCATATATCGATATATTGCCAGACAGATTCTATATACCGATGTTTTGCGATATACTGATTTTTTTTATATACCAAATTTTTAGATATACTGATATATTCAAATTTCCAATATCGGCATATCAATATGACAAATTATACCGATATAACTGATATATCGATATATCACTGGACACTACTATTCCCCATCCAGTCAAAACTGGTGCTCGTCATACAAAAGAGACATATTTCAAAGGATGATCCATTGTTTCAACAGAACTCCTAGATTATTATGTAGTAAAGGGTTAGGGTAGGATTTAGGTTAAGATTAGGGTAGTGTACTGTTAGGGTTAGGATTAGAACATTCAAACCACCCTCTTTATGCATTGTGGTTAATTCCCAGAGAGCAGCTTGAGGTCAGTTTATAAAGAAAAGGCATGAACAATTTGGTGCTGGGATCCGTTATTGTGAAGTGCTCAGAGACGTCGTCCGGCATGGAAGGTGCTATATAAGTTGTTGTTGTTGCTGAAGACTCTCTTGTTTGCAAATGACTTTTACACAATTGGGGGATAAAATGCCTTAATCAGAAGCCAGCATTATTTCTAATCTCCAGTTTGCGTTTCACCATCCTGGCAGTCACATGCACATCATGAACCAAACTGTACATTGTATCCTCAGATATTATTTCCTAATAGAAATCCACTCTGTTCTTGTAAAGAATCACTACTTTCTGCTTCCATCATGCTTCCATGGTGGAGGGGGGCAATATTATCTGGCTTTGGTCATTAAATCATTCTTCAGGAAAGCACCATTCTCACTGCACAGAGATAGCTGAAACCAAATCACTAAATTCATTTGAATTTATTGAAATAGAGAATCTGAGTTTACACAGTGTTGCTTTGATACATAAAGAAAGTTAAACAAAATCTTTAAATCGTTGTGGTAATCTTATAATAAATGTTCACAAGACTTTAACCTACACACGCAGTTCATCCCAGCATTCACAACTCTATCCCTTTGGAATCTTTCACTTTTTTTACATTTTAAAATATATATTTTTTGGACATTCAAAAGTGCAACATTGTAACGTGTCTGTGGAGTACATCACAGTCAAAAATATAAACATAGGCAGTGATACAGCTAGACATAAATGCTTGACAGTAACTCAGAGACTACACTGAAATACACATATATGTACAGATATGATGTATAACATCATCATAGATATATCCAACGTCCCTTATCACTTGGTAGGACCGTTACATAAATGTTTAAACCACATTTTAACACAGGCCATTCAGAGATGAAATCAAAGATGAAATAATTTTTCCAAGGCTACACTACATCTAATTTGCCTAATAATAATCCCTCCAAAAAAAAACAATGATAAATTGGTCACTTCAATCCACGACCGTTTGTGGGACACGGCTGTGAGCAATTGGCTGCCGTGTTTCGCCCACATATATACAGTCAATTCACTTTACAGTATATTCTGTGAAGCGCTTTGAGATGTTTTGAAGATGTGAAAAGCGCTGTATCAAATGCAAGGATTATTATTATTATTATTACTAGACTGCTGTCCATTAAAACCCAAAGTTACTAACAATTTGAGGCTCCAAAATTTCACCTAGCCTTAGCATACAAGATCTTGTGGCCTTCGTAAATTCAGTCGGAATATTTGGAAGCAGGCACCGTGGAACCGTGGGAAACCGGTTTCCAAATTAGGATTGAGTTTAAGAATTTTCCACCGTTCCACAGGATGTTTAAATTTTACGACAAAATAGACCTGCAGATTTTGGAACCTCATCTATACTGACGGAAATCTCTCGGGATGCAAGTGAAACACTCAGACAAAACAATCCAACCTGACAATTTTATAGTTATGTTTGGACTGTTCTTACACTATATGTGTAAATTGCAACCAAAGGAACCTGTTTTCTTTTGAAGGTAACTATTGGAGCTGAGGTACAGACCAGCCTGGATCTTATGGAATGGCGGAACAGGCTCATGGAGCTGAATGGCATGATTTGTAACACGAATTCATGGGGAGATAGTTAACACCACTGAATTCAGGGCCTAAGCAGCTTTAAAGGATAATCCCCATGAATCGTAAATAACTGGAATTGGAGTAGTTTGGGAAAATAGCTCAGACTTGTATGTGTGTTGCCTTCCTAATCATTATGGGACACATTGGATTACACACAGGAAAGAAGACTTGATATGTATTGGGTGGATCTCATTTGTACCTGTAATACTGTATATTGTCAGCGCCACCCGCTGGATTTGCTTTGTAATACCGATTCTATCATCAACACAGAAAATACAAAACTAAGAGCCCAGTAATAATGCTGGGCAATACTGACAGTCAGTCCACTCTGGAGATGCGAAGGCTCATCGAAAATAATGCATATTGGTTCACCGCATGTGTGTCTGTACTGTTGAGGAGACTGCTGGGGAGAGATTTCACCTAAATTGATTCCATTAACGTAGCACTTTGAGAATCCAGAAACCTTAACTACGGTCTTAATTTTGAATCTAGATTTATGTAAAAAACAATGATTCTAAGCTACAGGAAAATCAGCTTCAATGTTACAATTACATTGAACAATGGATTAACTTGTGAGAGTGGGTATATTTTCATGAGGTTTTACGGTGCTGCCTTTTTACCTAACTCTGCAGCGCCTTGGGATGTCCTCTCGACGTGAAAGGCGCTATATAAATGTAAGTTTTATTTGTTTGTTCAGGTGAGATGTTAAACTAAGATCCCATTCAGGTGCACATTAAATATCTCACTAGCGCTACTTCAATGGAGAAGGGAGTTAGTTTCTCGCGCCTGGTTTCCTGCCTAATAATCCCCCAGATAAAATTGGTCACTTGCTCTACAATTGGTTGTGGGGATGTCACTGTGCGCAAACTGGCTGGTAGCACACAGTCAACCCGCTTTACAGTGTAACCGGGGAATCACTTTAAGACCACTCAACAACGTGATCAGGCTATGCATCAAATGTAAGGATTATTTAACATATTAATATACTATTAATTTGCCAAATTCTGTATTTCTGTATTCTGCAATGCAACGGTTACTATTATGATTGCCTTTATTATTATTTGCCAAAGTACCCTTAAAATGCTACATTAAAGAGTAAATCTAGCCTTGGGTGATATCTCTCCTCATGTATTGCAGAGCCCTTGTTGAGTCTCAACCAATGTTTCAACAGATCGTTTGATTTGACAAAAGAAAAGGAATAGTTATTATACAAAGTCGTTCACAAAATGCTGGTGTTTCAGTCAACCAAATTTGTCAACATGTAAAAGCTGAGAACTAGTTCTGGGAATGTTCTGAAGTTTAACACATATATAAAGGTGGAAAATCTAATTGCTGGTGCCTACACATATCAAAACCCGAGCTTTGGAAATATCGGCAGACTTCCCTTTGTTGACAACAATCTAATCTAGCTCATGGACCACATAGTGGAATATGGTCAGACATAATGCTCTTAATAGCTAACTAAACCATCAGCTACAATGGAATTATCTATTACATCAGTCTTTAAAAGAGGAATAGCAGCCAGCAGGACCTTTGTCAATATAGGCTGACTTCATGTTTGACTCAACATTAATATTGCCTTATACTAAGAATTATTTTATGTTTCAGTTCTGCATTTTGTAACGCATTAAATTCCACCCTTCCCCTTGAATAACTATTTATAGAGCCCTTTCTCTTACTGATTTCACTGAAGTTATAAGGCTGTGAAACCAGTAAGGATTAAGGGAGCATTGAAGCAAACTGATCTTTAGTATTAGAGAGAGGGCAATATTGTTTACATTATATTATACACACACTGCAGTGTCGTGCATGATGATCTCCCCTTCAATGGGCAAAGGTGGAGTGGGCAGGGATTCTCCCCATAACTTTCTTTCTCAACAAGTATTGGTACCATTTTAGTTGTCCTCAGAACAAAGATCGCTTCCATTGCGGATTTGTCCATCAGTTCCTTGGTCATCAGACAGGAAGACACGTCTCTCCTTTTCACCTCACTTCAAACTCAAAGCAGTTGAGTTACATCCATGCTCGCAACTTGCTCCAACTCTGCTTCATAATAGAGGATGTGCAACTAGTTGATCGCATCCCAAGCTTGGCTGGGGAGTCCTTCAGTCTTGGCATATTATTAACAAAAAAGTCGGGCAGCTTTAGGCTCTGGCTCAATTCATAGCCCAGTGATGATGTTGGCTTCCAAGGTTCACTCTTCGTTGAAGGCCAGTTAACACTTGTCAAGAGTATTTCACCCGAGTGTTTTAATTGGCAGTAAATTTCACAGATAGCTAAAGATTTGAAAGTGGGATCTTGCTGTACTGCAACATGCTCTTTACGTGTAATGACTTCCAGAAATTGTGCTTTGTTTAAGGAATAAGTCAAGTCACCATTCATAAGGAGGAGGAAGCGAGGACCTAAGAGAACACATGATGAACACAGTGATGGTGAACTCTAGGTCTGAACACAAAGACAAGTGAAGACACAGCATTATGTAATGATTAACCTTCCTGCCACTACAGAGTCCGAGATACGATGCAACACACATTATCCTGTATGGTGCTGAACGAATGCAACCAATAAAGCTAATTTTCAGAATGGACGGACTACCCTCCACCGTCAAGAAAAGCCTTTGAATCACACACTGACTTTGTATGGCCTTCTGGTATTCATGGGAATGGCAGTGTGTACGCATACACAAACTCACTCACTCACACACACACACACTATAGAGAGTACCATAATAAAAAATGCACTAAAATAGGCACATAATATGTACTACAATAGTAATCATACTGTTTGCCCAGGATAGCTCTCGAATCTCCGATGTTGCTTGTACAATACATTGTCAAAGTTCTCTCCTTAAGTTCTCTCCTTGGGTTGCCTCACAAAGTGGTTATACAGAAGTTAATGTCTGCGGGAGGGTGCAGTTACTTTTCCCTTTACAAGTGACTTGGTTCTCAAACAGTTACAGAAAGCTGTCTTCCACAAGGTCTGAGGGGTCGATTCCTACATCATCCATCGTTTCCACATCCTCTATAGTTTCTTCCTCTCGCTTTATAAAAGTTGAGCTGTTGGATCCTGTCTCGATTGCACTTTCTTCAGAAGTTTGGGAACTGCAAAGGAACGGAGGAATGTCAGAATGAAAAGAATAATAATAACAATCGTTGCATTGAGACAAATAGCAGCATAACCACAGAACTGGGCACAGCACAGAACTATCCTCACTGACTGTCCCTATAAGCTTGTTTGCTGATTTTTAAATTTGGTATATTTTCTGTCAAGGTTGATCTGGGCAACTTGTTCACTATCGTGAAAAGCATCATTACCAGGAGGCACACATTAAAAATGAGGAGAAGTCAAGTTGAATTTTTTTTACCCCCACACATAAAGTGTAATAGACTTGTGGAATAAGTTTGTAGGGAAGCCTTATGAAGAAGAAAGTATAAATGGTTTCAAGAGGCACTGGATAGAACCATAGAAATTCATAACACAGAAGAAGGCGATAAGCTCTTCGTGTGTATGCTGGCTCTCTGACATGAGGGAGAAGAAATAAAACAACAAGATTACATTTATAAAGTAAATCACATTTACATCTATTTATAGAATAGTTGAGGAAGGGCAGGAGGAAGCTCATGGGGAGCATGAACACCGACATGGACCAGTTGGGCTGAATGGCCTATTTCTGTGCTGTACCACCTTCATTCAGACTAGAGATTGAGTTGCTTTATCTAGGGTGGAGTACCATTTACACTAAAAGCCCATTTATCCGTGACCCGATCAACTGCAACGTCCGTATAACCGGCACCTCAAAAAGAAGGTCCCCATCCGAATAACCGGATCTTATCTGGAACAATTGTGGTGGTGCATTTAATGAGTCGATCGTCGCACGAGAGTACAGTACGATTAGTTCTGAATGCTGCCGGTAGTGGCACTTCTGGGTTTTCATCTTAAAGGGGCACTGTTTTTCTTCTTCCTCTCTCCTTTTTCTCTCTCCCTCTTTTTGTTTCTCTCTCTCTCTCTCTCTCTCCTTCCTCTCTATTGCTCCCTTTCTCTTTCTATCTCTTCCCCTTTCTTTCTTTCCCCCTCTCTCTGACGGATACTACATTGCCTGTGTAGCCTGACGGTATCGTGGGTTTGTATACTGTTTTGGTGGGGATGGGGTGGAACAAGGAGAGAGAGGGTGGGGGGGAAAGAGAGGAAAAAGGGAGAAAGAGAGAGGAGTGGGAGGGGGAGAGAGAGGTGGGGGAGAGAGAGAGGGGGTGAGTTGATTAATTTAGATGGAAAATGAGAGTGGAGGGGTAGATTGGGTTTGGAGCCATTGAGATGCCAGACTGATTGATTGTGTGCTGAATTTATAGACTGTAATCGATATTTATTGCTTTATTGGTTAGTACTGTATCCATACAATATTCTGTTATTATTTAGTCTATTATTAATATAGTACGTTTAAAAAAAAGTATAAAAATTTTGTGTTAGGTTTTCGGCAGTTTGCCACCCAAATATCCAGCACGCAGTTTAACCGACATTGGTCAGGTCCCAAGGGTGCCGGATAAACAGGTTTTTCCCTCCAGCCCTCATACAGTTACATGAGGCATTCCCCAGGGCTCTGTCCTTGGTGCCCTGCTCTTCACCTTATACACGCTCCCGCTGGGCAACATCATCCACAAAGATGGGTTAAACCTCCACATGTATGCGGATGACACCCAACTCTACCTTTCCACGTCCACACTTGACTACGTGTCTGTCCGACATTGAGCCCTGAACGAGGGCCAATTTCCTCCAGCTCAATGTCAACAAGACGGAGGCCCTCCTGATTGGCTCGCGTCAGCGCCTCCGCACCTCAGGCGCTGACAACATCAGCATCCAAGACTGCTCTCTCCACCTCTCAAAGCCAGTTGGAATCTGGGCATCTTGTTTGACCCTGAACTATCCTTCCTCCCTTAAATCCGCTCCATGACCGGTACAGCCGTCCACCACCTCCGCATTATTGCCAGATTCCGCCACTACCTCACCTCCCATGCCGCCGAAACTCTCATCCATGCCTTTATCACTTCCAGGCTCGACTACAGCAACTCTCTCCTCGTCAGCCTTCTTAGCTCCTGCCTTCACAGGCTGCGAATCATTCAGAACTCTGCAGCTCGTCTACTCTCCTGCTCCAGGCTCCACAACCACATCACTCCCACCCATCTCCACTGGTTCCCCATCCCCCAGAGAATCGAATTCAAGATCCTCGTCCTCACCTTCAAGGCCATTCATGGCCTTGTCCCCGTCTATCTCTATCAATGTAATTTTTTTCAGAAGAATCATGGATACTTTGGCACAGATTCCAGTCATTTTACCTGTGTCGGTTTCTGATTGAAGCGGTTTCACTGTCGTCCGTGATGGGGTCGATGTCAGGAAGTGGAATGATGTAACCACTGTCGGCGCTCAGTCTCTGCTCATCAAATCCGCTCTCCCGATCCTTCTTCTTATCCTCGTTGGTGTAGCTAATTCCAATGTAGGTGTCATCAGATTCTACCCTCATCCGGGCAACAGCAGGGTGGTCGCTCTTCAGGAAGTCACTGTTCACCTGCTCGTAGCTCTGCTCAACAAAACAAAATATTTAGAGCCTTGAGAACAAAATAGATGTTTGTGCTGCACAATTGTCACCCTCTTGATTCCAACCCTCAGCTCGGGTACAAATAAGTTACTGCCCAGTGCCCTTGGGATGCTATCCTGATGGGAAATGCGCTACATAAATGCAATTTGTTGTGGTTGTTGTTTGCATCGTTAAGAGATTTTCTGAGCCACCAAAACAACATCACTGACAGCAAATGAGGGATTAATATGGCCCTATCAATAAGGTAGCCATGTGCAAAATTGTGGAACATTTACCTGGGGTAGATCATTGTGAAACAATTATCAAATTCAGCCTTAATTTAGATGCTCACCCTTGTAAAAAAAAAAGTACCATGGTAATGGTACCACCACCATTACCATGGTACTTTTTTTTTACAAGGGCAGTTATTCTTAAAGAACTGGAGAAGTCTTGTTACCAAATTACTGCTGTGTTTAAGAATTTTTCACAAGGTTTTCTCCTCAGCGATCAATCAGTGTGGTTGCCATTGAATAAAAGTATCAGGACGCACCTTCTTGAAGTCCTCTGGTAATAGGTTCCCAACAATTTCTGCCAGGTAACTGAATGAAGGTCTCTTCTCAGGCTCACTGTTCCAACAATTCACCATCAGGTCGTAGCTACATACAGGGAGTTACAATTAGAAAGGAAGGGTTCAGCTTCACGATTCATACTGCGTACCGTTTATACATTAGCACTTTGTGGAGTCTAAGTAACTCCAGCGCGCCACCAGGATACTCACACATCAGATGTCGCGTGTTCTGGTTTCGCCATTCGGTAGCCACTCTTTATCTTGTTGTAGAAGTTGGAGTCTACCATCATTCCCGGGTATGGTGTGCCACCTAGAGAAAGTAAGACAGACAACATGTTGAGAAATACTGAAGTGAAAAAATTTGCGTGTTTTACACAGAGGTACCTGGACAAACTGTTAAGCCTGGTAAATCTGTTTAGAGACTCTACACAAATGCAAGTCATTGTTGTTGTAAAAACTGGACTGTTTATAATGCTCTTTTAACAGCAAAAAGTGGACTGAATCATTACTAAAATAAGTATTTCTCCCACAATACACAGTCAATTAATTTCACAGTGTGTCCTGTTATTTATGTGATAGTGCCTGAGCTCAAGAGTGAGTTAGCCCATTAGAATCTAAGTTACCAAACAGAAATCTAAGATGCTACAACCCAGGGTTTTGCACTTGGGTTTGAGCATTCAGAAGTTGGGCGAGATTTTTTTTTAAAAAAAGCAGTTTAATAATAATAATAATAATCCTTACATTTGATATATCACTTCATTACATCGTTGAGATGCCTCAAAGCACTTCACTGCTTACAACTTAAGAGTGGATTGATTGTATTTTGTGGGTGAAACGTGGCAGCCAATTAGTCAGAGTATCCAATAAACAGTCGTGGATTGAATGATTAAATTTTGGCGGTGGGTGGGGGGGGGGGGGCGGTTTTGTTAGAGGGAATGAATACCACCGGAAAGTGGACTAGTCTACCAACAACCGGGATTCTACATACTGTTACAAGAGCAGAGGCGGGTGGCGGAAGGAAAGTTGCCTCAGGTTTCGTCATGCCCGGGAATCAAACCTGGGTCCACTTGCTTGCAAAGCAAATGTGCTAACCATTAAACTACAAGACTCCATGATTTAACAGCATTCCCCAAATAAGGAATGGAGCGTGTTTAGCAAATTTCAGCGCTCTATTTCAGAAATAATTTTTTTTAGATGAAATAAGTAAGAAAACAAACATCCGATGCTGCCTTCCTTGAACAAGCTGATTTCCTGCATTTTAACTTACCCAGCGAGAATATTTCCCACAGGAGAATGCCAAAAGACCACACGTCGCTTAAGGTTGTGTAAAGATTGTCGAATATGCTTTCAGGAGCCATCCACTTCACTGGTAGGAATGTCTGCATATTAAAGGATTACAAAAAAAAATGTCGAAAAGAAATCCAAGCTCATTTTCAAAGTGACAGTATTGTTACGACAATGCAATGGGTCGGGAAATAAAGCGAAGAGTTAGGATTGAAATGCAAAACTATATTGCAACAAGGATAGGTCCAGCTTTATTAGTTTTAATATTATTTCACTGTGAAATCAGCTTGAGTGCTAGTCAGCAGAAGTAGAAAAGATACAGCCCTACTCATCTTAGTGAAGGTAACAATCGCTTTTGAGTTCATTGTTCAAGCTCACTCACTATGAGCTTGATCAATGAATGGATGTCTGTCAGAGATCAGGTAATAGACAATGGGCTGAAATTTCTCAAAAGTGTCACCAGTCCAGTCTCCAGAAACAAATCAGAGCAAACGGTTTGCATTGGGGGTGGGGGAGGATCACAAACTGGATTGTTGTGGTTGCTTAAAATTAGATGAGAACATAAGAAAAGGGAGCAGGAGGAGGCCATTCAGCTACTCAAGCCTGCCCCGCCATTCAATAAGATCATGGCTGATCTTCTAATCTAGCTCCACCTGCCCGCTTTATCCCCAAATCCCTTTATGGTGTTCATTTCCCTTTTCCCAATGAAAGAATCATCAGATCTCAAGTGGTTGTTAACCAGACACTTACGCTTCCTTTAGAGACATAGTTGGAGTCATGCATGATGTCTCTTGCCAGGCCAAAGTCACAGATTTTCACGATCCTTCCTTGTGCGAGGAGTACATTGCGGGCTGCCAGATCCCGATGCACACACTGTATAACAATAGAAGAGGAAAAGAGAATCACTACACCAGGTCCGTAAAATCGTAGCACAATATAAGCCCCAATGACAATAACAACAACTTGTTTTAGTATAGTGCCCCTCACTCAGGATAGCGTCCCAGATACTTGTCAGTTATGGAGCACAACCCCGAGCTGGGGGGAGTGGGGAGGTGAGCGTAGACACGGTCGATGAGGGAGGTCTTCAGACACAGTCTGAAGATGGGGAAAGGGCAAGAAGAAAGGATACAGGAAAAGAGTTCTGGAGTTTGGGGACATAGTGACTGGAAGGGTAGCCAGCAATGGGGGAATGGAGCGACATGTAGAAGGTCAGAGCCAGTCGAGCAGAGGCAGCGGGTAGTGGGTTGGGGAGTAAGCAGATCAGAGAGGTATGGAGGTGCCAGGGTGTGAAGGAATTTAAAAATGTGTCAGAATCTTGAAATCGACAAACAAATATTCTTAGTTATGCTGGTTTAGATGAAAGCTTCCACGTACGTTTTTAGAAGCCAGAAATTCCATTCCTCGTGCAACCTGGAAAGTGAAGCTGATTAGATCCATGAAGCTGATCCCATCCGAGTTGTCATCTAAAAGAGGGTTCCAAAGCTCAGTTGACTCTGGAAAGAAAAGAAATAAGATTAGCAGCGACTCTCTAATACACTGCTAAATTATAACAATAATCCTTCCATTTGATATAGCGCTTTTCACATCTTATCGATGTCTCAAAGCGCTTCACAGAATATACTGTAAAGTGAATTGACTGTATATTGGTGACAATGTTAATAATGTCACCAATTGATGGGTGTTTTCAGAAATAAGCATTAACCCATCAATGAGCATGCTGAAAAATGGCTGAACGCTTTAGAAGGTATCAAAACCTGTCAAAATGCAGCCAATAACTTGCATTTACTATGAACAAAACCACTAATAATTAGTTGAGCTTTTTTAAAAATAATCAAGGGAGTGAATGGCATTTATTGTTAAATAATATGATCAACAATGTTGCCTTGAAGCATCAATGACGTCATAAGGCACTGCATCAAATACAACTATTATTATTATAATAACAGGGCTGTACTGTATATCTGATAATGCCATTGGAAAGCCTTTTTTATGGAGAACATGGAAAAAGCCAAGAAAGCAGGGATCATTTTGGCACAGTGCTGTTTTGTCAAAGTAATTATAGTAAAGAATTTCCAGGTGATTTCTAAGATCATATGTATTGTTTGCAAATACTAAGGTATCAAACAGTTCTCACAAAGATGGGTCTACCATGCAACTACAACAACAAAATTACATTTGTGTATGCACCAATCACCAAAAACAGCAATATTTATTATGAGGAATTCATCATAGATAAGTCACTATAGAGTCACTATTTTTTTTACCAAACCACAAAATGTGGTACAGTATAAAATCCTGAGGAATCACAGCAGTTGCAGAAGAATTGAGGGCTTACATAGTTGCTTCGATATAGCACCTCACCAGCAGGTTTTCGAAGCACTGCCAAATAGCAGCGACTCTCTAAAACACTGCTAAATTATACTGACTGCCATTATTAATCATATTGAGTTAATGGGCTTTACTCGCCTACTCCAGACAACGTCAGTATTACCGAGGACCGTACCTGTCAGTGACTTCTTGTGTGACGGTGGGTGATCATACACCGACTGCTGTATGTCAGAGTATTTCGAACTGTCTTTTCTTTCCAACATTGGCACATACTGGGTGCTTTCAGCTTGCTTCATGTCCATGTAGTCACCGTTGTTCTCAAAGGAAAGAATCACATAGCTACAGAAACAAAAGTGAACGTTAATCTCCATTCCATGAGGTGATGGCTCTAGAAGCTAATTGTCATGGTAATAAAAATAGGTATTAATTACCCTTGATCTTGTGCTACCATAGAACCGGACCCTAATCTTTGTTTTTAATCAAAACATAGTCCTGTGATCAGATCAACCCAAGTTTGTATAGCCGACATATCCTTGTGTCAATTTAATTACTTAAATTACTTTTTACACAATTAGAAGTTTATGCAAAATGTTCATTTTCATCATTTAAGATGGTATCTGGTGAAAAGGTGCTAGATCCTGCTCCTGTGGCCAGGATTAGTGTTGGCGTAGCTCCAAACGCCCAAACGTGCCTTTATGAATACATTTTAAGGGAAAATTGTAATCACATATTCTATCCTTGTGACTATTGTCACAGCACCAGTAAATACAGTACAGGTATCCCTCCCCAACCGAGGGGGATACGTTCCTGTAAACCCCCCCCCCGGTTGGTAAAACTGCGGTTGGAAAATGCAGTGCCCTATGGGAAACATGGGGATAGGGGAAGTAAGTTTGTGTTTCGTAGAACTAAACACAAAACACATACAGTTATAACATACATGGGGATAGTGAAAGTAAGTTTGGGCACATTGGCTGCAAGAATCTGCAGCAATCCACGAGGCTGTTTGACTGACCAACTCATCTACACACAGACAGAGAAAGAAAGAGAGAGAGAGAGAGAAATCAACGGAGAAGATGGTGTGGGGGGTGACACAGAGGGTCGGGGGGGGGGGGTGCAGAAGGTAGTGTGGGGGGTGACACAGAGGGTCGGGGGGGGGGGGGGGGGTGCAGAAGGTGGTGTGATGGGTGACATGGGGAGTAAGTTTGGGAGCATTGGCTGCCAGAATCTGCAGACACAGAGAGACATAGACACAGACAGAGACAGAGAGAGAGAGAGAGAAATCAACGGAGATTTACCTTAATCCTAGGAGAGAAGCGACATCACACTGGTGGGTTGTGACATCGCAATTGGGTCCTAGCGCCAGACACTAGCGCGAAGCTGGTTGATGCAACTGGGTTCTAGCGCCAAACGCTAGTGTTAATGTTAAAACTCGTGGATAAGCAAGGGTTAAGCAATAACCATTGGGTGGTTAGTTAGGGTTGTCGCATTTAGCAAACTGTGGATGTATGAGTTTCGCGTTTGTCGAGGGCGCGGTATCTGTATACGTTTCTGGTCAGAACACCACAGGAAGGACATCGTAGTAGTGGGGAGAGTACAGCACTGTAGCATGGACATTACCAAGCTATCAATGAAAGATTCAACCGTTTGGAGTTTTTCTCTCTGGAGTTGAGGCAATTGAGAGGGGACGTGATAGAGATATTTTAAGATTGTGAAAGAATTTGATAAGTTGGATGGTAATTGAGTGAGATGTTTCCACATGTTGGATGAGTCCAAAAAAAAGCGGCTACAGATTTACCAGATTTATAAGGGAATTTTGAAGAACATCTTTAGTGGTGGGAATGTACAACTCACTGTCAGAAACTGTAGTTGAAGCAAAAAAGGATCAACGTGCTTAAGAGGAAATCTGATATATGTGAGAGAGAAGGGAATACAGGAGTATAGGAAGGGGGATTAGGAGAGGTGGAGAATCACTGGAATATAAACACTAATATGGACTAGTTGTGCCAAATGGCCTATGTCAATATTCTATGTAATAATTCTAACATCAAATATCACCCCACCACCAAAAAACACACATACACGTATTATCTAGATACAATTAGAAACTGCGTACTATTTGTCCATTAACTGACTCACCTTCTTGTGCTTTCATCAGTAGGGCTAATACCAAAAATGTCCTTTTCCTTCTTGCCCTTTTCAAAGTACCGGCTAACAAAGTTGTCTCTGTTCTTATGTAGGTGGTTTACCAGGTCTCCATAGAAACAGTATTCAGTAATTATGTAGATTGGACCTATTAGAATAGACAACTAAAGTCAGTGGAAAGCACTCCTCAGAAAGTTCCTGGATGAAGGAATCTGGGTGAAAGATTCATCGCACTGGGAAATATAGCGGGGAAAAAAACTGGATGGAAAAAATTGTTTTAGAATAAACTGCCCAAACCCACCTGTTTTAGTACAAGCTCCTAGCAGATTGACAATGTTCAAATGTGGTCCGAGATGGGTCATTATCTTCAATTCAGACATTAGTGCCTGCTTTTCACTAGATCGAGCTGTAGCTGTAAAACAAATACAGTACATAGAAGTCAATTTTAAATTACAATTATTAGCAAAGTTAAAGGAATTATTTTTTCAATGTACTTTAACCTTTGCATAGGCACTAAACGCAGATCAATCTATGAATGAGATATTTAATGACACTCTCTCCTTCCTCTCTATTAAATCTCACTAAATATTTCATGCTCTTTCTCCAAGAGAGGGACAGGTGATTTCTCTCTCCCAGAACTTTGCCATTTCCTCAAGATGCTCAATGAGTTCAGATTGTCTCCCCTCCCTGACAGGAAGTATATACAGACATTAAATCTCCCTGAGTCTTGATTTACTCTATTTCTTAGAAGGGCTTCTAGAATTTAGAATTTACTGTCATTTATTTTATTTTTTAGAACTGTGAAAGTTAAGACTGAATTCAACAAGTTGCTAAATTCCACATGCTCTGAATTCCTAGGAAAATAAAGAGTAAATCTAGGCAGAGGTGGAATACATGCCCATTATTCAGCAAGACTGTAGCTGGATATTTTACATCAGAAATCCTGAGCACAACTCGGGATATTTCCCACAATAAATCATTTTTAAGCTCAAATCACATTATTTTAGGTAGAGGTTAAGAACAGGAAGCCACTCATTAAATTGTGAAGTCAGTAAAGTACTTGTAATGTCCCCATCTCCAAGACATCAGCATAACATGAAATAATCTCCTTGTTTGGGCTTGTCACCATGCATGTATATATATAATGTCTTGTATATATAGATATATATATATATATATATATCTATATATACACACACACACACTGTACTTGGCTATATGCAATTGGCTGCCATGTTTCTCCCACAAAATATACAGTCAATTCACTTCACAGAATATTCTGTCAAGCGCTTTACGGCATCTGTAAGACGTGATAAAGAGCTGTGTCAAATGCAATGATTATTATTACGAGATTTACATGTAGTATAGAAGTCACATGAAACACCCGTGTAGAATCTTACCACAAGCTACAAATAATAATAGCAATCTTTGCATTTGATATGACCCCCATTCACATCGAACAGACATCTCAAAGTGCTTCCACCAGTTACTTAAAATGCGGTCACTATGTAGAGAATTTGTAGGAGAATTTGGCAGCCAATTACCACACAACAGTATCCTACAAACAGCATGATGTGAATTATCAATTTTATTTAAGGGTTGTTAGCCAGGACAATGGTAGAAACTCCCTAAAACTCCCTAAGCAAATATAACATTATGTTAAGTACAGTATAGCAAACAAGTTCACTTACGTTTCAACATTTTCACAGCAACCTTCATGACAGGCTGTGAGCGACTTAAGCCATATGCAGTTCCTTCAACTACCTTCCCAAAAGCCCCAGACCCAAGAATTCGACCTTTAATAAAAAAAAACACAGGGGAACTGTAATAATCACACGCCATTGAGAATTATTTTTGCCTTAAATTTGCAATGCAAAATAAAGTATCAAATAAAATGAATAAAAAACGACTCTACCGCAGAGCCTATAACATGCTATAGAGGGTTTCTCACAGACTATAATGGTGTTACAGTTAATTCAAGCGATACAACACAGAAACAGGCCAGTCACTCAATTAGTCCAAGCCATATTTGTATCCACATGAACCTCACCTATACTTTACTCCACTCCACTCTTTACTCCACTATTACCCTATATGTATGCCTTTGAATATAGAGCAATTATGGCTGACTGTACTGTTATGCTTTAAGTTCCACAGACATGGGGTTAACTTCCACATAAGAACATAAGAATTAGGAGCAGCAGTAGGCCATTAGGCCCCTCGAGCCTGCTCCGCCATTCAATAAGGTCATGGCTGATCTATTCTAACTCCACATACCCGCCTTATCCCCATGTCCCTTAATCCACAAGAAATCTATCAATCTCAGTCTTGAATATTTTCAAGGACTAAGCATTTTTAGCCCTTTGGGGTAGAGAATTCCATAAATTCACTACCCTCTGAGTGAAGAAGTTTTTTCTCAACTCAGTGCGAAAGGGCTGACCCCTAATTTTAAGACTGTGACCCTGGTGATAGTTTCTCCAACCAGGGGAAAAAGTCTCCCACTATCTATTCTGTCATGCTCCTTAATAATCTTATAGGTTTCTCTAAGATCACCTTTGATTCTTCTATATTCTAGAGAATATAGGCCTAGATTGCTCAACCTATCACCATAATTCATCCCCCTCATCCCAAGTACCAACCTAGTGAATCCACATTGTACCCCCTCCAAGGCAGGTACATCCTTTGTTAAATAAGGAGGGCCTTAGTTAAGAAAGGCCTTTTATATTCTAACTCTTTTGTAACGAACGCCAGCATACTGTTACCTTCATAATTGTTTGCTGTTCTTACAAACCTGATGTACCTGCAAACATGTACGCGGATGACACCCAACTCTGTCTCTCTGCCTCTACCCTCGACTCCAGGACTACTGCTGTCAGGTCCTGGATGAGCGCTAACTTCCTACAGTTGAATGTTAACAAGACAGAGACCCTACTGATTGGCTCGCACCAGCGCCTTCATGCATCAGGCACTGGCAGGCACTGGCAGCATCAACCTCCATGGTTGCTCACTCAATCTCACCAAGCCAGTCAGGAACCCAGGTGTCTCAACCGTCTTTCCTCCCCCACATCCAAGCAATGACTCGCTCTGCCTTTCCTCATCTCCGCAACATTGCCCAACAACGCCACTATCTCACCCACAAATCAGCTGAAACCCTCATTCATGCTTTCATTACATCCTGGCTCGACTTTGTAAATGCCCTGCATGTCAGCCTCCCCAATTCCTCCCTCGACAGGTTGCAGATAATCCAGAACTCTGCAGCCCATGTCCTCTACCGTTCCAAATTCCATGACCCCATCTCTCCCATCCTCTCCCGACTCCATTGGCTCCCCATCATCCAGAGAATCCAAAGCCCTCCACAACTTCGTCCCACCTTACATCCGTAACCTTCTAACCCCATGCCAACCTGCCTACCCTCTCCACTCAGCAGTGGCCTGCTCCACATCCCCCGACCCATCCACCCCACCATTGGCAGGTGAGCCTTCAGCCACTCTACCCCCCAACCTCTGGAACTCCATCCTGCAGTCCCTCTGCCTCGCCCCCTTCCTGGCCTCTTTCAAGTCCTCAAGACGACTCTCCTCTTCAATGGTCCCATCGGCAACTCCTAATCCCCCACTTCCCTCCACCCTGTCCCCAGCTCGGGTCTGAATCAGTGACTGTCCAGCGCCTTGGGACGTCCTCCTGATGTGAAAGGTGCTATACAAGTGTAATTTTGTTGTTAAGTATTTGTAAGAATTAATGCCCACTTCAGTGCTCATTTTAAAAGCATTGATTTGTTACAGTGGCAATTATGCACTAATATATAAAAGTTACCTATTTGTTTTACTTCTGAGACACCTGTAAAGAAGGCTTTGTTTCGTATTCTTTGTATTTGTAGTACTTTTTCAGTAGTTTTGTGTCACTATTTCAGTACAATCACTACTGTAATCTTTCAGAAGGAGGAGGCCCTTCGTGAACAGTGGACAGCAACATTTATTCAAGGGGTGAGATGGCATCTGTATTGCACATGGAGTATCACATTTATGTTAGGAACATAGGAACACAAGTGGGCCATAAGTGGGCTTGCTCTAACATTTTCTTAGATCATTTTCTTAGATCCCTTAGTCCCTTCTCAAACCTACCCCACCAACTCTGCATGAACCAATACACATTCAACTGTTATGAGTCTGTGAAGACTTACCAAGAACAAGACCCTCTCTGGGAAATTCCCATCTTGTATCATAGGGAAGTTGCATGGGGTCCACATAAATGTACTCATGTCCATCAGGGCTGATAGATTCAATAACTCTCCATCGTATCTCATATTTTGGTTTCTATATAGAACAGAAGATGAATGAATCAGTGTAGCCTAATAGTAATTTTTGTCAAACTAAATGAACAGTGGGATCAAAATTCCATAATGATCAAATCTATTTTTTAAAAAACAACATTTTTATTAAAAAAACAATATTTTAATGACCCATTAAAAATTGACATTGGAGAATCAGCCTGGTCTAGGAGCTCTTGGTCCCAGTGTTGGACTTGAAACCAAAACTTTCTGACTCAGTGGCGACAGTGTTGCCAACTAAGTCAGGCTGGCATCTGTACATCTGCTATTTGATCTCCTAGCCACTTGCTGCTCAATGACCCTGGGAGGAGGGGAGGACAAAATTCCAGTTACAGGAATTATATCTATTTAATGGGTACATGACACATGGAGAAATTCATCAATAAGAACAATCAAACTGGACTGAGGGTACCACATATGTATGCCACCTACACATGGATTTTTTCCTGTGTCTCAAATGGACTACGCACTCTCTCCACAGAGGGATGCATCCTGCTTACATAATTCCAGTGTTGGTAACCACAAGTTGGTAAGAGCCAAGGCTTGAAGACCACAGAGTTTGCTTTGGGGTACTCCTGGACTTTAATCAGCTAAACCTGCATAACTTGCCACTGAAACCATTGTCAAGCAAGCTTTTTGCTGCTTGTTCACCTAAGGAGCTACCAATTCAGGCTTTGGTTTTCAAGCTTAACAGGAAATCAGTAGAGAAAAAAAAATTCTCCAATGATCTGTCTGACATTATAAGTACTAGCAATAGGCTGTGTTGTCATCAGCACTACCCTGGAGTCCTGCAGACCTGCCTATCTCAGGAACTGAACTACCACTCTCCCACAGAGGGTTTACTTGGGGGAAATCCATTTTTTGCCAGCGTTCAGATTTGGAATAAGTAATCAACCTCTTCGTACCTCTATGAAACCGCAGAGCTCATTTCACAGATTGGTGAAATTTTCTGACAAAGATATGCAAAGCGGACAGTCCATTGCTTTCAGTTAGGAATGTTAATATGCCTCTGATTTAATTGACTAATATCTAAACGTATTTCTTACCTGTTTCCAAACCACGACCAGGACTATCAGAGAAATGATCACAATAACTAACAGCACCAGAACTGCTGCAGCCACCGTTAGTTCAGAATGTGGATCTGTGCACAACATAAAATGTGATGGTGTAGTCACTTGCAACAAAAACATACATGTGTTTAATGGCAGATTTTTAAAAGGAACCTGTAACTTCTGGGAAAGTCAATCAAGGTACATTTTTCTCTCTCATGCATCTCACAGTGTTAAGTCATTGAAAGCCTGGTTAATTTACAATGAAAGGGTGAAAGGCTGCCCTGCGGACCATGGGAGATGGCAAACATTCAAGGGAAATCAAAGCAAATATGCTCAATAATAACAAGGGGGTTCCTCATGGAACATATCCAGTAACTGCTTTTGGATCCATCCAGTGCCACAATGTATCAGCTCTTCGGCACCAGCTGTCATTTCTTTGTGAACAGAATCTACCCTGAGAGTTTCTATGAAGACAACAAAACTCAGCATGCAGTACATGTAAACAACAAAAGGTTAGACATATTGGGCAGTCAAAGGGCCAATGATACAGCAGTCAATGCTGGCTCTCAGTCAGCTGTGTGAAATGCTGTGAGGTATCCTCCCAACATGCAAGTGTTATATATGCAAATTGTTGTTGTTGGCTACTGATCACATTCTATGAGAATCCTCTCGATGTAAGTGAAGTGACTTTGATTCTTCTTAAAAGAAGGCATCACCTCCAAGTCCTGAAGAGGAGACATTCAACTGATGATTCATTTGCGCATCACAAAAGTTGTAAAAAGCCAACACTCCATGGGACCCAGCTTTTAAATTGAAGGACTTTGACCATAGAAGGTGCTACATCAAGTGCAAAGATTATTATTTAATAACCACAGAATTGTACAACAGTCTTTACTCCAAGACGCTCTGAGACGCTGTCCAGAGTAAAGGGCACTATATAAATGCAAATTGTTGTTGTTCTTGATAATTGTTGTTCTTAGTGCTCCTCCAAGAAGACATCCATTCTAATCCCCATTATATTTTGCAATATTTTCTGGACAAACATGGCACCCAATTTTCTCACGGGAAAGTCCCACACACAGCCATTAAGTCAATGACCAATTTTATCTGGGGATTTTTGACTAAAACTCCCTTTTAGAGAAGTGCAATAGAATCTTTAACATCCAACAGAAAAGTTAAACGTAACCCCGGTCTTGATCCAAAGGAGAATTCAATCAACTTCAGGTCACCACATTCATTTGCTGCAATTGTATTCAGGAAGTCATTGAGGCTCTCAACCTCAAACTTTGTTTCATTTCTCCCAAAAAAATTCAGGCAAGCAAGAGTTCTGCAACTTTGTGGGATTCAACAATGGCGGGTGACTGCATCACATTGAGAGGAACCGCCATCGGAAATCCTCTTTTCTGCACCAACCACAAGCCATTCCATTCCACAAACACACAAGTCTTTCGTGGTGCAAAGGTGACAATGAGGCTTCAACCTTCCCAGAGAATTTGCTTGAACTCAGGTGCGGATTGAAAAGCGTAGGGAATCTCCACTATACTTTTGTTGCAAACTTATAACATTTCACTGATTACAATAATAACCACATTGATTCTTTTCTCTTGAGGCACAATGGGTCCCATCTCTAGAGGAGACAATTCAGATGAAGCAGATATCCATGTGGAAGGAATTATACTGTCCATTTGGCCGTGAACATTCTAAACAGCAATTTGTGTGAATGTTCAGATCTGTGAGTCGCTTGCACCATATGCAGACACAGCCAATCCAAATGCCTTGAAATATTCAGCCACACAGTCCATCCTAACCACTGGCGAAAATGCACTTCCCTAACATTGTTCAGAGCATGAAGGTCCAACTGTATTCAGAAGACGATTGAGGCACTCCCTGACACATTCTCACACCGGGTTCATTTCTTTTGAGAAAATAACTTCAAGTGACAGAGAATTCTGCAATATTGTACGATTTCCAAAAAAGTGGAAACAAGCTGGATTTGGATAATCCTCTGGTCTACATTGGCCACAAGGGACGCCATCCCATAAACTTGTGATCAATAGTTTAGCATTACGCAAAAGCATCTGGATCAGTAGATGGTACAATTACAATTGCAGGCGGGGTTTTTTGTACAATACGATTCTGCACGCATGTCTCTTTGTCTAGTTGTCAAACAGCATCCTGAAACACTAACCAGTGACACGTGTTCAAAAACAGTAAATGAAGCTAAGCAAATGTTCAATAATTGATACAAAATCCAGATGAGTATTTGTGGGTGTACCACTGGGACATTCCATAGATCTGGGTTTATTATATCACCAGTCAATTCCTGTCTCGCCATGTTACTTATAAGAATTTGCACTTATATAGCTCCCTTCACTTGGGATAGCATCTTCGAGTATTTAACAGTGTTGGACCTTGATGCCAAGCCTGAAGAGGGTGGAAGGTAACAATAGGCAAGGCCAAACAGGAAAGTAGTCTACTCTTAGCCCAAAGGACTATTTTGTCCTACCAGTTAAGATTGTTCACAATTGTGGAACATTCTCAAATTCAGTCCGAATATGAAAGTTAGTTCTTTTTAAGAACTGCTTAAAAAAAAGTTTCAACATTAAAGTCAGAATTTAACAATTTTCCACAATTCTGTGCAAACTTGGCAATTTAAGACAAAATGGTCTTACAATCTGCAGCCTGATGGATTTCAGGCCTCCTGGGCTGTTCATCAAACTTCACTACAGTCAGCGCTAGGGGAGTGGGAACTTCTTATTGTCACTTACTATGAGAGACTAGTTTGACTTCACGCACGACCGCTGCAAGCTCGTTCTTGGCAACGCAACGCACAGCAACTGTGTTATCAATTTTCTCAAAGGTCAACTTGCTCTCCAGAAGGTGCTCCTTCGTCTGAAATGTCTCGATGCTAATGTCGCTAGAGTTATCGAGTAGCACGTTCCAGAGCAGGCTATCATTTGCACACCTAAAGGAAGGCACAAAGCACATTAAGCCACCTTTACCACCTCATTACCCCTGCAGCATTTTATCACCTCAACAAAATAAATATACTTATTAACACTTTCCAGGCTATTTGGAGATCATATTAAGGAAGTACTTTATTCAACTGCAGAATTTTATTTGAATCAGAGCCAGTATGTACCAAGATCAGAAATATAATTTCAAAGCAAGTAGTTTCCTCACGTAAGTATGCTGCATGATTGAATGATTAAGTCCTCACTTTTTTAAATCCGTGCAAATGAGCCATTCGACCTCTGGACTTGGTGTCCCACCAACAAAGCAGGAAACTATCTGTCCGTTGGTGGAGCCGTGGTGGACATCGCGAAGGTCAATGATCTTAGCTGGCACTGTGGGAAGGCAATAGAAGAGTATCGTAAGAAAGTTGATCTGTAGTGCCCTGTCAAAAACAAAGGCTGATTGCAGATTGCAGAGCGTTGTTTAAAGTTGTTTAAGGCACAAGTGATTGTCCAGTTATTTGCATTGCACAATGCTGTGATTGATCTCTATAGCCAACTGGAAGATCAAGCTTCTCAAACAAAGACAAAATACCCAGAGCGTCACAGCAGCCAGAATAACAATACAGTGTCCTTTTTACAGCCTCTAATTCGTTGGATCTAACATTCCACGGGAAAGACTATTTTAACTTAAACATTTAATTTGCAAAGGAAATTGCAGACACTTCTTTAATATAGTCTTAATTTGGTTCTTTTTTTAAACACAAAGAACTGGAGAAAACTTGGTTCCAAACAGGGAGCAAATATAAGAATTTCCACAATTTTGCATTAGCTTAAATTAATGTCGATGACAAAATGGTGTTATATGCTAATGTGAGTTAGCATTTCAGGTTTATTGATGTCTAATCAGCTCTCTAGCAGTCTAACTGCTGCGTACAAAAGGTTTCAAGTGGCAAATATTGTTTTCTCCAGGGAACCACCTGTACAAATCACAAGACATTTGTTTTAAAATCATGGACTCACCTTTAACTTGTAGATCAAAGGTATAAGTGGTCATGTTATCGTTATTCTCAACCACAATGGTGTAAGCTCCACTGTCTTGTTCTTTTGCACGGATCAGAGTCAGATTGCTTTGATACCTGCAGATAATTAATAGTAAACAGATTCTCATTTAACAGAAGTGCAATCACACATTTCAATTTGTTGTGGTATGAGTGAGTGTCAGTAACCTATTTAAATGTGGAGAAGTTGTTTTCACAGCCAAGCCAAATATTGCCTTATGTGATTTCCACACACGTCCACACTTCAAAACTAAGATCACTGGATAGCTATAGAGAATGGGAGTTCATGCCATTTTCCATGAAGCATTGATCCCAAATGTCAAAATCCTGCCACCACCCAAATTAGACCTGCGCGGACTCAGTATCCAGTTCCAGATCTGGACAGGTTCATACTACTCCAGAGTACTGTAAATATAGACCAGCCAGACAAACTCAATGACAGCATTTGGAGGAACCTATTGAGAGCAGGAATTCTTCCCTCTCGGCTTCAGTTAACCCTGCAAACAAAAGCCCTGGTGAGTTGGACAAGAGTTGCTTCCCAAGCAAGCTGGAAGTTTGCCCGAAGTGCTCTTATTGTCAAGCTATAATAATAATAAAAATAATAATAATCCTTGCATTTGATATAGCGCTTTTCATGCCTTCTCGACATCTCAAAGCACTTCACAGAATATACTGTACAGTGAAGTGACTGTATATTTGTGGATGAAATGCAGCAGCCAATTGCACACAGCAGTGTCCCACAAACAGTTGTGGATGGAAGTGACCAATTTTTTTTTTTTTTTGAGGGTTTATTATCAGGTGTGTGGAGTAAGGAAACTTGCCCAAGGTTTTGCCCTGCTGAGAATCGAACCCTGGTCTCTCGCTTGTGAGGCAAGTGCTTTAACCACTCAGCTATCGGACTCCTATGCAATATTAGTTAGTTGACAACAACATGTACATTTATAAAGTGCTTTTCGCATTGGGAAGGGTGTGCTTAAACTCCAGCATCCCAATACACAACCTGGAGTATCGCTATCCTATAAATAATACATTTTCGAATAGGTAGGCAAGGCACATGACTTTGGGAAGAGAGCAGTTTCCATTCCAGACATAGGGACATTTCCATGTGTAAGTGCCAAGCATATGTGTAACTCTTAAGACTGTTTTGGTAGATCTGCCATCCAACACAGGGATGAACTCAAGGATTCCTGAACTGTGGTTCAGTTCAACTTCCCTTTCCCAAGTGAGTCATCAGTGATGCCAAGTTTAAAGGCTTTTATATAGAGATGTATAGGATTTACTCAGGCACACTTCATATACGTAAAAGATGTTACCAAGATAGAAACTGTAGGACAACATAATTCTAATTATAATAAAGCAAAAATTATTATAAATATTATAATTAACTCTGTAATTCGCATTACACTTTCTATATGAGTATTAGCACATCAATCATGTGGAGGATGCTTTATTATCTGGTGTGGATTTGTTTTTACAGCCTGTGCAGGTTCCAGTCTTACTTGGTTTCCTGCACATCTGCCAGGTTGGTTATCACTTCGTTGTTCTCTTCATGCAGTGTGACATTGTTTTTTAGCCACCGTACAGTAGGCTTTGGATAAGCTTCGATATCCACCACAAACTGCTTAACTTCATGCAGGTTTGCAAATTCTTGTGTTCCAAAGTGAGGATTCAAGTGGATGAAACCTTTGTCTGTGAATGGAATTGAAAGAATGTCAACTGAATCGCAGTAAAGCAACTGGCTTCTCATAATACTAGCATTATCGTAAAGAGAAAGCTAAACAGACAAAGAGAATCTATCTTACACTGATCATTTGTCTTTTCATTTTGTCTTTACTATAAGAAATCCCATTAACAAGAAGCAACAAAAAGATGACTGTTTTATTATGTGTGGGGGTGTGAGATCAGTAGAGAATATTCATCAGCTGGTTGCATGAATCACACGGAAATCCATTGCCACGTTTAAGAATATCCAAAAAAAACTGAGACCTGTACAGATGGTGTAGCTCAATGATTAGAGCACTCACCTTACAAGAGTGAGACCTGTGTTCAACTCCAGGCAGGTCAGGGCGAAACCTTGGGCAAGTTTCTGTACTCCACATGCCTAATAATAATCCGTCCCAAAAAAGCCACAATAATAAAATTGGCCATTTCAATCCACGACCGTTTGTTGGACACTGCTGTGCACATTTGGTTGCCGCGTTTTGCCCAAAAATATACACTCAATTCACTTTGCAGTATATTCTGTGAAACGCTATATCAAATGCAAGGATTATTATCATTATATACATGTCACATAATAATAATGATAATAATCCTTGCATTTGAGATAGTGCCTTATCACGTCATTGCGATATCTCAAAAGCAGTTCACAGTCTTATTGTACATCGAACACCCACAAAGACCATTCCAGAACCATGGAAATGTTCCTTTGTCTGGAATGGGATGCACGCGTTCTCTCCTAGAGTATCAAACTCGGACAAATACATGCGCCATGTCTTTGGACTCCAGAGTGATCCGAACATGACAGGCATGGGCTATAACCAATACATACCAATGACAGAGATGCGAACCTTCCTCAATTTATTGGTAAATTGGGTTGCATGTTCCACAGAACATTCATAAACTCCAGAATCTTCCAGACTGGCTTTCTCAATGAACAGAGTCTTCATAATTTTTACGTTTGGTATTTTGGTTTCACGAAGGGTTTCACTGATAATAGTCTTCTTCTGTAATGAGACAAGAAATCAATTGGAATGACCACAATCACTTCCAGGGGGTTAATTCAGAACAAATGAGTTATTCATTCAGATGGCCTCGGCACAATGTCTGTGTCTGAGGATTTCTCCAGGTCTAAAGCTGTCGCCGTTACAGAGATCAGCATTTGTCAAGCTAAACATGATGCTGTCTTCACTCAAACAATATTGTGGGGAGCAGTGCTCAAATCCTGCCTCCAGAACCTAAAACCAAAATTGCAGTTGGAACCCAAAACACAAGATTGATGCCACCATTTTAGTAAAAGAAAGAAAATGTGGACACTGGGGGGAGGGAAATTTATTGATCAACAATGGATCTAAATTTGAGGTGTTTGATAAAACTCATTATCAATGGAAAAACCCTAAAACATAAAAGTGAAAAAGGTTTATTTTACTCACATCTTTTCCTGGATAATTCCATTCTATATTGACCACTTCATTATCCATTACCATGCAGGTCACCGAGATAGATTCACCTGCTTTCACTACTGTTTTAGCAGCTTCGATTTCAACCTCAAGGGTATCAGCCACTAAAAACAGAAAGCACAGAGATATTGTCTTGAAATTGCTCTCATTACTATATTGTCTTGAAATTCCTATCATGACTATATTGTCTTGAAACCCTCCCTTGCAACAGTGAAACATGAATACCACTTTCAGGTTATTAATTTAATTGCAAATTCTTATTCAAATAGGAAAATACATAATTAAATTATTTAAAATATCAACATTTTATTTATGTTGTAGAAATTTATTTATATAGCACCTTTCGGTGTAGACATACCAAGGCGCTGAACAGTACAGGATTTACACCCAAGATGGGGGTGGGAGATGAAGGGGGGTGAAGGTGAGGAGGGTGGGAGGTGAGGAGGGTGGGTAGTGAGTGATTACTGAAAGCCTGGTTCAAAGAGGAAGATCTTTCAGATGGACGTTAAAAAAGGCAAGAGAAGGGTTGAGCTGACGGAACTCCAAGATGAATTGCCAGCAGGTAGGCTGAAAGCCTGACCATCAATGGTGAGATGGGTAGGCTGGGAGTTGTGAAGCAGGCTAGTGCCTGCAAAGCAAAGGGGGTGGCCAAATTTGTAGGGTTTGAGAAGGTCATAGGGAAAAGGAGAAAAAACCATGGAGGGATTGGAAAGTTAGGACAAGGATCCTGAACTGGATCCACTGGGGGATGTTGGAGTCAGGTGAGGACGGGGTGATAGGCTCACAAAGCTTAGTGAGGGACAAGAGCTGTAGAGTTCTCGATAATGTGTAGCTTTTGAAGGGAAAAATTGGGTGCTCAATACTGTGCTTCCATTGCTAGTCATTACTTCCATACCTTGATGAGCCACAAAAACATAAACTTAGGAAAAAAAAGGCACAGGTTTACAAAAATAGCTATTTACTTTGTTCTTAGAAGCATTTGCTACCAATATTTTCCCATTATTGAAATGTACTGCCTAATGGTGAACACTTTGCTTCTCCAATACAGGATTTAGGCCACTTCAACATAGACCACAGCTTTATGTTGAGTTAGTCTCAAATAAGCTTGATCCCAGCAAACTATATTGCTGCAGTTAATCAGCATTGATATAATGAAATGAAAGAACTGTAAAGAGGGGCCGCACCTCTAAATGTATGAAGAATATATTCTTGCGATTCATACTTCACTCCATTAACTGTTGTGGTGCAGATATAGGTTCCCTCTTGGAAATGACCGGAAAATCCTTGCTTAGGGTCATAAATGCCCCAAACCGTGCTGTTATTCTCTATGTTAAACAGGGTGGCTTGGATCTCTGGATCAGATGCACGACATGGAATCCATACAATGTCACCAAATGCAGCCACCACTATATGTTCAAACAATTGTTGCGGGACGAACGGGTATTCTGGATCTAGGAAAAGATAAGATTTAATAATTAATGTTGGCTACAAATAGCCATTATATGTTTCAATCAGTGAAATATAAAAAGCGCTCTGAGACGCCGTTCAGCGTGGAGGGCGCTATATTAATCGAAGTTGTTGTTGTCATTGTTATATAAGTTTCAAAGTACAACGTGTGCTTGAAAGACCCGATGGGCAGTGAGTGCATGTTATTCAATGCTTGTGAGATTACCGAACTTCAACATGTGTGCTTACTGTGGAATTTCCCTTTATAAGGCCATGCTACCATATGTCATTCAATTGTTTGAATATTGCAAAGTAAAACCTTATAAAATAAGAGGCAGCCATTTTCGGCACAAGAAGAAGACATTTGGCCATCATTTTTATGCCACCGCTAGCTCTGGTTTGGTTATTTGATCAGCTGGGTTACTGACATACACGGAAACCCATTACCGTGCTTAAGAATCTCCAAACTAAACCACTGAGAGTATGCATGCTTTCTGTTTTTCACCTATTTTAATGATTAATCCTACTTTCCGTTAACATATCACTTAATGCTTTTTTTTACTCCTCAAGTCGTTTATCTAATTCCATTTTGAACCCATTTCAACCGTCGATCAACCAACTCTCCAAATCAATACAGCCAGGCTCCACAAAGTTGCCTTACAGGTGATGTAATCCAAGCAATCGGGTGCTAGACATGCAGCTAAAATACAGGCTGCCAGTTACTCCATCAAGACTTCTGGTTTGGATGGGTATCAGCTGTTCTCATGCAGCTTGCTGGAGGGAGGTATTTCAGCTTGTGGTGAAGGAAAAAGCAACATCATCCAACAAGCCCACTCAGATTGGCAACAAAGCACAGAAGATCATGGAGAGAGGCATCCGGCTCAGACTGTTCTCTCCTTCCACATGGAAGGGTCACATATGGTACTGGGTGAACCAACAGAGGAGAATTCAACACTCTGATCGGAGGATTCTATATTTAAGAATAACCCTTAAAACAAAAAAGGATAAATCTCTAACTGCGGAACTGGATTCTTGAACTGCATCCTACATTTCATAGCATTATTACTTACTCGCTTAAAATGAAAATGACAAGATCCATGTCGTTGATAAAATTTTAAAAAGTTTTTAAACGGCTGTAAATAAAAACAGCATAAGATTGCTCAAAGCTTTTCCTGGAGTATTGGAGTCAGTGTTTGAGCGTAGAATTATTGGAGATCGTAACTTCAGTATCACACAATGACATTCCCCCCAGTATTAACACCCCCAGGAAAACATCTAATAAATATTCTGACTTAATGGAGGGAAACATTGTTTTTAATCTCATATTTGGAGTTGTTCAGTTCAGCAATGATCTAAAATCTACTTCCCAAAGTTTCCCAGATAAAGAGGCTCAGTTATCGCGTAACAAAACCCAGGAGCCATTCACACTCCTGGCTCAGCATCATACTAAAGCACAACACAATGTACACTTACTCAGTGCTCTGCTAACTGGCATTTGAATGCCACCCAATAATTTTACAGTGGCAAAGATCTGCCACACTCACATCTCAACGAACATTAAAAGTTTAAGTGCAATCCAAGTTAAAGAAGATCACTTCATTATTGGTGCAGAGAAGGCTTTGGCCTTTTCCCTTGATTTAGACGATACTTCACACACACACACACACAACGCACACATGTACACATACAACGCACACACGTACACGCGCACACACACCTGGAATGAAAACATAGATGTCCCGGCCCAGAATATCTTCGTCTTCATCTTGTTTTCCCGCATAATAGCAGGTGTACATCCCATTGAACGTGCCCAATGCATTCTCGATGTCAAGTGATTTCACAAACTGCCCACTGTTATTTTCTTCACTCTTCTTCTTGACATCTGTAACATAATCACTGTTGAACGGCAGCTCCCAGTCCACTTCATTGTCTCCCGAACACTTCAAGCTGAATGCCGTATGAAGCTTGACGATTATTTCTGCCTTGTTGGGGTAAATATCTGGCAAACTCTGGCAAGTAGCAACCTGGGGTCCTGCAAACAGACAGAAGTAGATTTAGATCTAAAATAATATGCTACTCAGCTCTAATTATCTGTGTAACTATCACAAGATCACGACATTGGTTTGGATAAAGAATCCCTTCAGGCTGTAAAATCTTATCCTTCCAGAACACCCACCCTTCAGTCCTTCCATTAACCGATCATTTCAATATCACCACATGCCAAATGACATGCACTGTAATTGCGGGAGCTTTCAAAAAAATAATAATCCTAAAATTTGATATTACATCTTTAATATTGGGAGGAAGTCTCAAAGTGTGCTGTGCAAGATAAACTGTGAAGTGAATGATTGCACTTTGTAGGTGAATGCTAGACGAGTATGCACACAGCAATGTCCCCACAAACAGAGAAAAAAAATGACCAATTTTATTAGGGGATTCTTAGCTTGTACTGACACACTGTCAAATGGATTGCACTGACAGATGTTTACATTGCTGCTGAATGAGGTGCACAAAACAGTAAAGTGCTTACCTTTGAAAACCCCTAGGAAGACACAATCCAAGACCAGAAGTATCTTCAAGAAGATGTTCATGTTTGCGGAAAACAACTGAGGAAAAACAGGAAGGGGACAGTCAGCACGGTGGTCCAGAGACACTGGTGGGACATAAACAAGTATGATACATACAAGACATTTTCTTTCCTTGTGCTACTGAGCTACACAAGAGCCTGGATCGGTAGAACAAGAGACATCACCATTGACTGGAGTTAATCCATAAATAATCTCAACTCAACTGTTTCCATCATTTTGTAGCTTCCAGCTCATAGCTATCCTTGTATCCTTGTAGAGTTAGCATTATAAAGGGCCTGAATTTTTCAGTCTATTTCAGTTGAGTTGCCTTGAATGACTGAAGATAAGTGACGTTCAACAAGAAATGTAAGTTCAGACTAAGCAAAATTGATAATGGCCTGACCCGATTGAACAGACCACATTCAATAGAGGTCTACAATTGTTTCCTCTTGCCAGGAAGTACATAGCCATAAAAACAGATCCCCTAATGCTAACCTACCTTTAAAATCTCCGCCATCCATTCCCCAAATCCTACCATGTGTTTTGGGGAGAGGGGTGGGGCTGCTGTTTTATATTCTCACTCAGTGTCAGGCTCTCTCTTACTGCAATTTCACCTCAAAAATGAATACTATATTCAATAAATTCTTCCATTTCATATAGAGCCTGAACGTTGATATGTTTCGATGTACATTATGCAATGGGAATACTGATAAATAACTATTTCTATTTTCTTGCAAAGAAATCCCATTATAAAGATCTAATGAAAATATAGTTTTTTTAAATCATCATAAGATCAATCCAAAAGAGTTCCTTTTTCGAAAAAACATAGAGACTACAGTTGTGTAGGTAACTCAAGACAAATACTCTCGTACATCTTGACTTCCTGCCGTTGGGAGATGGAAGAGGTGGCTGTATATCATTGGTTCTCTGAGGCATTAGGTGTGTTTATTGTCACTTGGATTGTCCTCCCTACAATGAGCACAAATTGAACTGCTTCATGCTGGTCTCATCATGCTTTTAGTTGGCCTTCACATGGGAATCACCCGCACACAAAGTGATGCACAATCTGATCAAAGCTGGCAGAGAAGAACATGTTCTGGGTACCAACAGTGCTGATCGCGGCCAAGAAAACCAGAAACAATCTGTCACTTTAAGCAACTCGGAGAATGGGGAGGGGGAGGGGAGGAGGTCATACTGCATGGATTCTGAAACCTGCAACGGAGATTCTAGTCATCAAAGTATGTATACCTCCTCTAGCCACAGTTATGAAATTAAATAAACAAACATATATCTGCCCATTGATTCAGTTCACTGGAAATCTTGTTCTTTTTCTCATATCTGCTCCCACATCCAACCTCTGCTAGGAACACCCAAGGCTTTCACTCTATCAGAGTTGTAGGTCAAGCTAGTCCATCGCATTCCATAGAGAAAACACCTGGCTTACTACACAAGTCTTCTTTCTTAACTCTCTCTTTCTCTGAGCTTCTTTTCTCCGCGCTCTCTAGCATTCACCTTATGATCTGCCCTAACAGTTGTGCTTATTGGCTCCTACTTACTAATGGTTTAGTATTACTGTAGTATAGCTGATCTTTGGTTAAAAATCATCTTAACCCTGATCATTGAACAAGCTGGAAAAAAATTGTCACAAAGCGCATTATTTGGGCAAACATAGACAACACATTATTTTCAAATTAAAATCCATCCTTCAACTCTTTCGGATGGTGGTTTATCTCCAAGTTACCTTTCCTCAACTTAGGCTCCAAAGCGCTCTGCACATTATTCAGTCTCAGGACCAACAACTAGCAAAGCGTATCTGCCACGTTAATTACAAATTCCAGTTTGTGAATTACAGTTATGAAATTGTGTAACAAAAAAGCCAATACTTAGATCAGAAAAGATCGCAAAGTCCAGAAAAATGCCTAGACTCTCGCTTTTTGGCTCTTTTCCCAGTTAGGAAAGGTCAGAAGAGTTCAATAAAAGACCAGAAACCTAAGAGCACCTTATTAAGGAAACAAATTATGTAATTTTGTGAATTAGATAATTAATACAAAATGAAAATATGCATGCTTATGGACTATATCTGCTCCTGCAGGAAATAAAGACTGGCATTGAGAGTATTCAGCAAACTGGGAAACATTCTGCTCTTGAGATTGCTCTGGGATAGAAAATACATGGATATTTGAAAGGTACAAAGAAAGGAATTTAAATGATCGACTTACTGATAATTACGAAAACATCTGGGTTTCATTTTCTTTCTTGAGAAACTGTTATTTAAACAAACCCTTTCTGCTGAGGTTAGTGAAGTGCTCTGGGTAAGAGTAAACTCAACCACTGTCAATGAGCTAATTTGTCTTCTAAGCTTTTTGACTTGGGAGATGAATGTGGCTGCCCATTTGGGAAGTAGGGCATTGAAAATCAGACAGAACCAACCACTCTCATCCCTTGGAAACACAACTCTTTGAAGATGATGTGAAGGAGAAGCATCAAAGAGAACTTTGGCAATATTTTCACCTCAGTCCCTCACATAAACGTATTAGGGTGAAACTTGTGAGATGCAATAAGCAGTGATAATCATCTTAGCCAATATTTGGATTCTGAGCATCGATAATTATGGAATGGAATTTCTTCCCAATTATTTAGGAATAATGATTGTGTCTGAAAATTGTAATTGAGTTGTCTGTTCCTGAGTTACTGGTTTAACTCCACTTTCTATGTTTCAAACCTCAACCTTTATGCTCCCACCTTGTAGAATATTTTTTGTAACAGTCTCACTCTGTAGAATTTCAAAGGGCAGAAAAGTCCAGCATCCCTTTCCGATGGTTCTCAACCCCACTTACTAGCCTTCTCACCATTTCATGGATTTTCTCAGTGTCCTGGCTAACAATCCCCCTAATAAAAACTGGTCATTCACCTCACATTTGTGAGACATTGCTACGTGCAAACTGGCTACCTTGTTCGCTTGCACACTCACGACATTTGACAATAAATTCTATGAAGTGTTTTGACACATCCTTCTGTATATCTGCATCCTTCAGTCCAATCTCTTTCAGAAGGCATTTCATTCTTGATGTACTATCCACTTCATAATCCCTCCCTAGTAACATATTCTAACATATTTACCTCCTCCAGTACCAAGTCCAGGTCTGCTGATGTTCTATCAAGTTCTTGTCTAGCAGACATCAAGGCCTAGATGAGTGTAAAATTCCTGCAGATGAATATGGACAAGATAGAAACCATAGTCCGTGGCTTCAGTCAACGTCTTCATACCTGCTGATCTAAACTCTTCAACCTTCCTGAAACAGTGACTGTCCAGAGCCTTGGGACGTCCTCCTGACGTGAAAGGCGCTATATAAGTATAATTTTGTTGTTGTTGTTCTCCCTCAGATTCACCAAACCAGTGCGCAATCTAGGCATCCAGTTCAACCCCCAGCTGTCCTTCCTCCCCCACATCTGGGTCCCTCATAAGGGCTGCCTTCTTCCACCTCTGCCACATTTCCCACCTCCGACCATACCTTACCTAAATGTAACCACAACTGTTGTGCATGTATTTGTCACCTTGCTCATGGATTATTCCATGCACTCTCCTCCCCAGCCCCACCATTAAAAATATCCAGCTCATTCATAACTCTGTCACCTGCATACTGACCTGGACCAAACTCTGTACCCACATCTCACTAGTACTGGACTGAATGGATTGACCTCAAGATCCTCACACTCGTGTTCAAATCTATTCATGCCCTGGCATCTCCCTACCTCTCCACCCTCCTCACTCCCCAATCCACCACCTCTGCTCAACTGGCACCGGCATCCTACTCGTCCATCACACCCTCCGTCTCACCATCAGAGGTCGTGCTTTCAGCCACTACACCCCAAACTCTGGAACACTCTTCCTCGATCCCTCCACCTTGCCCCCTCTCTCCCCTCTTTCAAATCCTGCCCGAACATTCCTACAATCAATATAGTATATTCTGTGATGTGCTTTGAGACATCTTGAAGATATAATAAGGCTTGATATCAAATGCAAGTATTATTATTAATGCTCTGCATAACATAAAGCACTTCTATTGCTTCACCTTGAGGTCTACTCCTTTCTAGAGAAATCAAGCCAAAGCCTCATCGCTTGATAATAATCTTTCTTGTAAACTTACGCAATTCCTAAAGGCATCACTGCTGCACGTTGCTGCCTCCGGTGAACAAGCAGGATATGATCCTGATCTTATAGTTAGTCACATCCACGCAATGATCTTTTAGTGTGAAGGGGAAATGAGGCCTGTAAGAAGGAACCAAGCTTGATAAGGAGGGAGGAGATAGGAAGCGGTGAATTATTTCCACTCTTTAAACAAGCTAGAGGGTTTTAGGAAGTACTTCATTTTATTGCGTTGATAATGACTTGGCACAAGGTTCTGAAAACATTACACGGTGACACCCTACTGATCGGTAAATGTGCTGACCAACGTCACATATCCTTCAACGGGATTTTCCCATGATAAACCCAGAACACCCGCTACCCTGTTCAGTATATCTGCTGACAAGCAGAGAATCAATCAGTTCAGCTTCAGGCTTTATGATACATTTCTTCCACGCAATTTATTCAGCGGCATTATTACTCGGATCACTAAAAGCTCGTATTTCAGCCTTAATATATTAAGTGTTGTGGGGTAAGATCCATATTGGTGCTCTTTTAGTCTGTACAGCTGTAACCTGTCTCACTAAAGCAACACTCTTATTTAATAGAATTACATAGAACGTTACAACACCAAAACAGACTATTTGGCCCAATCAGTCTGTGCTGGTATTTATATTCCACAAAAGCCTTCACTCCACTTAATTACTACTCCAATATCCACTTATTCCTAGCTCTCCAAAATTTATGCATCAGAATGATATTATGAGTTGGAAAAAATCCATCCATTTTCATTAATCTGAATTATGAGACATCACAGATCAGTTCAGAGGTTTCAAATTTCTCAAGGTCTTAGTTGTAAATCCATTGTAATAAAAACGTAACTTGTCCAGAACATTGGAAAATTCTTCAATGTGGCCTTAATTCACTGCAGCTCGTAAAAACTCTGCATAATCTTAAATTTCAACACAAAGTACTTAAAGTTAAAATCTTGAGATTTCATGCTGATAAATAAAGCAGAAAGCCATGAAAGCAGCGTTTGACCATCTTCCCCAGGGTTTCCACTAGAGGGAGATATTCAGGAAACTCAGCGGGCTGTCTGTAAGAGGAGGAGAAACATTGGACATGTCCTGAATGTGTTTGTACCAAAATATATATGTGCCACTGAGTAAAGTTATGGGATGTGTGTCTGTGGCCTGGGGACCTGGGCTTCCACATAAACTTTTGATTAAAGTGAAATTCTGATGTCAACCATGTGCAGAGCTACCTAATGTGGTTACTAGAGGAGCAGGGAGAAGTCACAGAAAACCCCACCCTCACATGCATCCTGGCTCCCAGAATTTTCAGAATGCTAGCAGCAAATCCCCCGCCAGATCTTTCAGTCACAGAAGCCTGGCTTATATTTTAGGAGGCAAAGGGCAGGAAACAAGAGAATAATTTACAACGGGAAATTTCTATTTATTTTAGATCACTTTAAGAAGACTACAAACTGTTCCATGATACCGGTTACTCAGTAGCATAATATGGGAGAGCAGAGGTGATAGAATATTTGGTGGCATTAGGAAAAATATTAATAAGTAGCATCCAATAGGGTTCTCCTATCAGAGAATGTACGTTCAATTAGGATTTCAGCCAAGTGTTATTTTGGCTCAATTGGTAGCACTCTAGGGTATGGGTCAGAAGGTTGGATTTTAAAATTATAATCTAGGTTAACAATGAAAGTTTACAGTGTTGTTTGTTGGAGGTCTAATATCCAGGATTAGATGTTAAACCAGTCCTCTCTTACTATATGTTGATCATCCATGTCATTGTTTTAAAATATATGGCAAACTGGTAACCAGCATCAATATATTGCACACACACATGCCATTGAAATATCCCTTTGCCAAAACATGTGAATTAGTCATTTCTCTCTGTTTGTGGATGTATCTGGTGCAGATTAGCTGATGGATTTGTCTGCAAAACAACAGATTCCTTCTGCCCTCCCCACCCCACCAACCCCTCCAACTCACAAAGCAACTTGGTGTGAAACACACTCCAATATCTTAACACAGTAAGGAGCTGAATCAAATACCATGCAATACAAATGTACATTTATATAGCACTTTTCACAATTGGAGGATGTCCCAAAGCACTTGATAGTACTTTCTGGGCACCTGAGCTGGGGGTGAAAGCCGAGGTTATGGGTAGAGGAAAGATAATAATATTCTGATAATAATCCCTCAAGAAAACCCCCCAATAAATTGGTCATTTCAATCCATGACTGTTTGTAGGACACTACTGTGCATAATTGGCTGCCGCGTTCCGCCTACAAAATATGCAGTCAATTCACTTTACAATATACAGTATTCTGTGAAAGGCTTTGAGACATTTAGAAGACTTGAAAAGCGCTATATCAAATGAAAGGATAGTTATTATTATTACCGATCCCAACTTTTGTTTCTCAGTAGAAACCGGAGAGAACAATCGGCTTCAAATTAATGCTGTATTTACGAATTTGTCAAAATATGAAATTCTATATAAATTGAGTAAATCTAGACACAAGTGGACTATTTCCCCATGTGACTATTCATATTCTTAAAACAGAAGCTACAATCTGTTTAATCCTGTATAATTTCAGTTCTTAGTTGACCCATTTAGGATTAGCACTACACACAATCATTTCACAGATAGTTTCTAAATGAAGCTAGGTCAATATTTTAGAAGCTGGTTCTGTTTCTCAGATGGTTAAACAGTCTGCTTTACCAGGCCATGAGTGGAAATAAACTCTTTGTTAAGTGGAAATTGCTGCAGCTGTCTGAGGAACCTAGACACTAAACAGCAGTACGAGGCTATGAGACCACAGGTAAAGCATTAATGCACAGCTATTGAAACCAGAGCCAAAGTGCCCATCTAGCACAGCTCCAAGTTAATCCCCAGACATCTGACTATGATCTAATAGTAAACGAAGATAAACACTCACCACCCACAAAAATCCTTATCCCTGCCATTGTCACCACCAAACACCCCAACTCGTTGCTTGCCCACCAGTCTCCCCAGTTGTACAGCCCACCAGCTCCAGAAAAGTAGGGATCAAGAAGACTCTTTGTCTCGTTTGATCTCATCCTTCCAGAGTATTGGAAGGATGAGATTGAACACAGTATTCCAGGTGAGGCCTCAGCTGGAATACTGTGTTCAATTCTGGTCACCACACTACAGAAAGGATGTGAAGGCATTGGAAAGGGTACAACGAAGATTTACTAGGATGGTGCCAGGATTGAGGGACTTCAGCTATGAGGAGAGGCTAGATAGGCTAGGGTTATTCTCTCTGGAGCAGAGAAGATTGAGGGGAGACCTAATAGAGGTTTATAAGATCATGAGGGGTTTCGACAGGGCAAATAGAGAAAAACTATTTCCACTCGTGGGTGAATCTGTGACTCGTGGTCACAGATTTAAAATAGTTTCAAGGCGCAGTAGAGGGGAGCTGAGGAGAATTTTTTTCACTCAGCGAGTTGTTCGAATCTGGAATGCATTGCCTGAAAAGGTGGTGGAGGCTGATTCGATAACAACTTTTAAAGGGAATTAGATCTTTATTTAGGGAGAACGGGTCTATTAGGCTATGGGGAGCGGGCAGGGCAGTGGGATTGAATCGCTCTTTTCAAAGAGCCGGCACAGACTAGATGGGCCGAATGGCCTCCTTTTGTGCCGTAAAATTCTATGATTCTATGAGTATGGAGTAGTTTGGACATTACCAGCACTCTGTGAGCCCTGTTAATGTTCAGGTACATGTTAAAACATCTCATGGCATCATTCCAAAGTCCTAACCACTAATCTCTCCGATGAAATTGACTGTTCAATCAGTGGCCGATGGTCAAACATTACTGTGTGAAAATTTGCTGCTGCATTCACCTACAAAATACAGTGACTACACTCAGATATAAAGCAAAGCCCCTGATAAACAAATACCTCATTGACACAACAACATCATCTGCCAGGCTAGAAGAGGAGATGCTGTCTGTGGGAGTGAAGGAGGCCAAGGTTGTGTGGTGGAGAAACATGAATAGTTTGGAGCTTTTGTTTGATTTCCTATACAGACTATTCAGCCAGAACATTGAGAAAGACATATAGCTGAAATATAAATGAACCGTTTTGCTTTTGCCTAATGTGGTACAGATCAGATGATAAAACTAGGGAATTTTATGATCCGTCTGTTTCACGTTTACCCGAATAAAGTAGATGTGTTAATCACCTGGGGAATTCCACTTTGCACTTGTTCATCTCCATCACAATTTGATTTAAAGAACAAACAATTAAGATCCCCTCTTTATCAATGCCTGTTTATCAGCAGGATGTACTGTTCTTCGCACCACAATGGAACATATAATAGAAAACTAAAGTCAATATAGAAGATACAAAATGTCCTGCCAGACAAAATAGGTGATTGTGAGTTAGCATTCATCGATTGAATTTAGGACTGAATTTCCCAAATCATTTCAATATCTTAAAACACAACTGCTTTATTTGCAATATCTAAAAAACAGATAGCGTACGAG